>VYZM01005808.1:0-33549 GCA_013398915.1 Dromas ardeola | reverse complement strand
TTTTTTTTTTTTTGTTAGAAAGGGTCTGCCATGAAAGGCTTACAGATTGCTGGTCCAATTCCCACCCACTCTCTGGAGCAGTCTGGGCCTCCCATTGGGAAGAAAGGAACCTCAGCACTCTCAGCTCTGCTGCAGATGGAAGCCAGTCAGAAGTGAGTCTCTACAGCTTGGCTGTGTGAAGAGCACTAGAACATCCTTCCTACGTATTCCGCCTGAGCTGGCTAAAGCAGACTTGAGGAACTTTGCCTAGAAAAAAGGAATGTGGGATCCTGCTTCTTTAGTATCCTTGTGGAAATACTGGGCTTTTCCAGTGACTTCTTTGTATTATGTTCTCATTAACAGAATGAATACCAAAGACTAGAAAGGAATATGGAGACTAGAGAAGTAAATGTCCGGTAATTTAGAAGGAGCATCTTTTTAAGTAGCGTCTCGGTCCATTACGCATCAGATTTGTCATCTATTTGTGATTTGCCAGTACAGTTGTATCCACATAAGAAGAGCTTAGCTGGGACGTAAATGTACACAAGTACACCATGCCAGTTGTGTGGTCTCAGTATAAACATTGGGTAACGAATACAGCCTAAAGAAAATGGCTCGTTTGCCCTGAGAACACCCATTAAAACACCTGTGAAACTTCTGAGGTTCTTTTTCAGTATTGATCTAGAATTGTTCAAAGAAACTCAGAGTACTAATACCTGATATGCTGTAAACACAACTTAAAACGTTGTTGTTAAATACATATTTTTCAATGATAAGGTAGTATTACACACGCATAATGAAACTGAGTAAGTTCAAGGGTCTGTGTGGTTTATGTGGGGTAAAAAGTACTTACAGAACATTGGATTGTCTTTGTGCTTCAGAGTGTGGGAAAGTAAATGTCTGAAAATACAGTAGTGCCCCTCTGCAACAGTTGCCTCCAGGTGGCAGCTGACACAGAGTATGTTTGAACAAACTCTGGATTCCTTCCTTTTGTTGTAGGACACTGGGGGAGCAGCAAGCAGGAATGCTTTCTGGGAAGAGCTCTGGGCAGCCTTCGGAGAGTGGGAGCATTGCTATCACACCCACCTTTATGGACAGTCCTCGTAAGGTAAAGACTTTCTGGTCTTTCTTTAGCTACTATTTTTACATAACAATTTGTCAAATAATAGAAGATTATTTCTCTCAGCACATGGCTACATCATACCACATCTTACTCTCTAATCCAGAAGGACTGGTCCAGTACTGGGGATGCCCTTAAGCCTTTGTGTGCAAGGGCATAAGAAGAGGTTGGGGCACAACCATCCTTCAGTTCTCTAATACTGTGTCAGTGAGATGGAATCCCTGGGATGCTCTCTCAATGTGTTTTGTTAATTTAAGTGGTAATTGCTGATTAGTCCTTTTCCTTTTCCAGTAGCACATTTCATTTCAGTCAGGGTTTGAGTTTTAGATTTAGTATTACAGTGCTGTCTGCACCTGTATGAAGGCTGCCTTTAAGAGCAAAATCAAGCTCTAGACCATGACTGTGTGAAGCTTCAGTGGAATTTTAACAGCAGAAACTCCAGTCACTTGCATCTGTGTAGAGGATGTGTTCCCGAGTAGTGAGTTAGATGCCATTCCTTCACTGGCTGGGCTCCAGGCTGGAGAAAACTGTCTTCCTGGAGCTTCTTCAGACACTTAAAGAAAAGACTGTGCTATCCCTCAGCCTTCCTGTCAACTGCTCTGTGAGTGCCAGGAGAGCAGAAACTCCACCTCCAAATCCAACCAGAAATACTTGGTTGTTTTTCTGTATTCTGGCATGAAGGTCTCTCAGCAGGAGTAATAAGGAACTGAACGGAGATACAGCACTTAAGTGTGACCTGTCTTTGGGTTCAACAATTGAAGTATTGCAAAGAAAAAGTTCTCAAATTCCCCACTATCAACTTAACCATCTCTTTCAGTATTTTTCTCTTAGCAGCTAGTGTTTCAACATCCACCCTTTTCTGCCCACTAGGAAAAAGCATTGTGTTATTTTGGGGACCTGGATATTGCTAGCTGAATTGATCGTGTAGTCATCTGTAGTAATAGACACCTATTTGTAGAATGAGCGTGTTTCCAAAACACAGACGAGATTGTGGAGCAGGTCCTGCTAGGCTTGGAAAAAGTAGGTGCGGAAACTGACTTGAGGCATGTTTGCAAACTTCAGGCTTTGTATTCTCCTCTCCTACCATTTTGGAAAATCAACTTCATCAGACTTCCCTCTTTAAATACAGAAGTTTTAGATATCTCTTTCTACCAGTAACAGTGGTGAAAATTCCACGTAAGACCCAGGACAGAAGAACGTTGCGTCCCGTTGTTCTGCAGGGCAGAGGGAAAAAGTAAATCTTGGCTTCCTGAGCAATGGCACCCCAGTGTGTTGGAAACAAAGTAGCAGACCTTGTGCTACCAGCACATGCTAATAAGCAAATGCGATCTTGTGTCATTTTAACAGTAGCTGTATTCAAAAGCCTCTCTGGAGGCCCAACTGGAGAATGTGGAAGAGTGCATTACCAATTGAAAGCCTTTCACACTTGAGTAGTAAACACTCCAATAAATATTTACGCATGGGGTCCTGGCGAGAAGCAGCTGGGATCTCTAAATTGATGGCTCACACTTGTTGGAAAGGTGGTGGTGGACGGGTAGCCTTGTCAGGCAACTTTGTGCTCACTTGGAAACATCAGCAAGTGTGTGCCTTGTGTTTCCAGGACAACACAACCCCTTTAGGGGCTCACCAGCGTGGGTTTGTCTATTGGCTGTCCGGAGACTTGCAGCTGAAGTTCAGACAAATTGTCACAGCTGTGTGCTCTGTCAGCAGCCAAGGGAGCAGGTGCTTTTTCTAGGATGCTGTTCAGTGCTGGAGTTATTGCAAAGCAAAACTGAGCCCCTGGCTCCACCTTTACTCTGTTTCAAAAGCAGGACTGACAAGTCTCTTCAGCTAGTTCCTGGGCAATGCGGTATGATTTTAAGACAGTGGGTTAGCTTGATGCATAATCTGTTTGGGAAGTCTTTGCCCTTATGGATACAGGGTGCTTGGCTCTGCTTCTGCACTGTGCAAATTGCCAGCCATGTAACCCTGGCACTGATTCTTTCCAGAAAATGTTTTATAAGTACATACCAAGGTAAGCACCATCCTAACTGCAGGCTAGACAAAATATTTTGCCTAGGGAACAGAATAAAGAATTGCAAATAGGGAATGAAAATCTAGTCGAGTTCCACTGCATTGTCTTATGTGATAAGAGAATCTTGACACATCTTTGAATAGCAGCCGGGGATAAATTCATCCAGGATTTGCACAGGCACGGAACGTAGCACAGGCAGTGTCTGTTTAATTTTGCATGAAGAATTAAACACAATGTTGGAAAGATCTTTGTGATGAATTTTTCTTCCCTTTCCTTTGCACCATACCAGACCTGCATTTGCGAGGAATAGTGTGCTTCCTGAAAAGAGCTTCTGTGCCTCTCCCTCTTTATTATTTGAATGACTGACAGATTAGGAAAAAAGCTGTTCTTCTTCGGATATTTGTCATTACACATGCAATTCTACAGGTTTCTGTATCACTGTTCAGCTTTGCATTTGGAATGGAAAGCAGTGTGCTTTAGCCTTTCTCCTATGAAGTGTGGAGGGAAAGCTGTCGTTTGAGTTGGTTTCTGATGAATGTGTTCTTTCAAAACTTTGGAAAAGCATCTGTGCTAAGGAAGGGCAATATCTTGTTACAGAGAGAGAAAGTAAGGGTATGTGTGTGAGTAGATCCTGATGCTCTGCATTCTGCTGCACCTGACGTTCTGGGTCTGTTTGAGATTTGCATTCTCCTCATACTTTCTCTCTGTGGTCATTTCATACTTGCACAACTTTGTATTTGCTTTTCTTCAACTCCTTGTTCCTGTTGCTGTTGCCATTAATGGGCCTACTTCCTCTGATGCCTTCAGGATGGGGCCTTCTTTATGGATTTTGTTCGCAGCCCACACACAACTTCAACCTTCTACTCACAGGTTAGTTTTGAATGGGGTCTTGTCATCTCTGGCTTTTGGACTGAGGTAATGGAGAGCATTTGTTGTCCTGAGCTTGCCACGTGGGGAACCTGTGTTAGTTTCCAGATCTGCTCCTTGAGAGGGAGATGCCGGCATTGCCAGGACAAAGTGGCTGGTTGTGGTGGATGCGACTATTTCCTTCCACCATTCAATATTTGTGATGTGCTTTGGCTGTTCATGTGCCCTGCCTTACTGTCCTTTGCAGCACTGTCTTGTCAACTACTGAAGCTTCTCTTTTTGTGTTTCAGTAAGTACTCGTTTTCCATCTTCCCTTGCTAAACAAAATGGCAACAGCTTACTCATCTTGTTCTTGGCCAAATTTCTTCTGTGGTATTTGACTGACAGGTGGTTCTGGGGAGATCCAAGTGAAATTGTGTCCTTGGATTCCTAAATAACTGAGGGCTGGAAATATTGGTGTCATCTTGATTTAAAAGAATCATCGTGACAAGTTGTTTATACACTTAACACCAGTTAGGAGTTAGCAATAACGCAGTGTGTCCATAGAAAATCCTGCTGATTGAAGTGAGCTCTGAGGAAGAAGAGTGGATTTAGCTGGCTGTGGGGACTGTAGATTCCATGTTGGAGCATCTGCCGCTTTTGGCTGCCCAAAAAGGGACATCTGCCATTGCAGCATGAGAGGTCTTTGGGATGTGAGAAAAGGCATAAATAAAGGACTCTGGTCTGGCCATCAGACCCAAGTCAAACTACCAGTTTTGGGATTTTTAGCTGTGCATGTGCTGTGTGTTCATCATGGCAGATCAGCCCTCATATTTACACCAGCTTGAGTTACTGAGTTACTCGGCTGTTCGTGTTCCTCTCCCCCACCTCTCTAGCTTTTATATAATATGCCTTTCCTAAACCATACGTGTTAATGACAGATGGCAATTACAGCCTGTACTTTGCTGAATCTTTCAGCATTCATGTTCTTTCTGAAATGATTTTATGTTAATTTTTGTGAACTATTCAGTCTACTGTTGGAACAGTGCAAGTGTTTCTGCGGGAGGAAAGTGTTCATGTTGTCTTGGCAACATAGGTGTGGGTGGGTGCCAACCAGCCTCCTGGTCCTACCCTAAGAAAGGAAGGAAGATGAGCTGATTTTGTGCATTATGAAACTTGAATTCCGTGTGATACGTTTGCATATTTTTGTCTGAGAGTTAGAGTTGAAACTATTTTTTTGAACTGCTTACTACTTTCCCGTAGTGATTAAGCTTTTCGTTCTGTCTGTTGCGTGTTTATAATCAGTTATTCACTCAGGTTGAAAATGTCAGGTTGGAACTAGTGTTGCTGGTTTGCCAGTAGTCCTCTCAACGCAGTTGTTACTGGGTGGTGATCCTCATCTTTACTGGGGTCTGAATTTCGTGTTTGTCAGTAACTCTGTAGTGATGACAAAACTAAGACACTACCCTTTCTGTGTATGCTTGTGCTTGACTTACAGTATTGCTTGTTGTTAACTAACTTGAGCTGAGGTACAGATGACGTGGGGAGGGGAGAAAATGGGAAACGGGTTAGATCATACATTTCATAAAGATGTTGCTGTGTTTACTCCTTGCAGGTCTCTATAGATCAGTCGGTTCCTGCAACCTCAGATGGCAACACACTGATAAATACAGGGCAATTACCTGATAGGGGCAGCACACAGCCCTTGGGAAGCTCCCAGAATGTCGCAGACCAAGGATATACCACAGCTGGTGCTGCAGAGGGCGGGTGAGCAAAACACAGCAGTGCTGTACTGCGGTTCTCTTCACTTACGTTCCCCTTTCTGCTGTCAAGGAATGGGCACTTTAACAGGAACGTGAGAACAAGACGTGCCGTGTCTGTCAGCGCTAGAAGGCACTTGTCACAAGACCTTAATGCAGTGTTTCCACATGCAGAAAGAGTGGTAGTAAAATAAGCCTTGCAACCCAGTTTTCCAGAATTAAATGAACACGAGGCCTGATTTCCCCACCCACAAAAAGAGCTTCATTCTTCAAGAAAGGAAAAATGAAGAAATTCCATTTCTGAAATCTGTTAACAGAAAACCAGGCTTTGAATTGGCATCTGTCTTCTGTCTGTTTTAGCAAAGGGGTCCCTGCAGGTCTAATTGGATCAAGTAGGCTGATGAAATCCAAGAGGTTCTAACCTGGAGGCAAGACACCGGGGAGGATAATAAACTAAAAATAAACTGTATTAGCACCTGTTTCCTGCAGTTGTATATTACAGTTAAAAAAAAAAGCCAACCTCAAAATGTTTGCTATTAATTGTTCCTGAGTACAGCTGTATGTAATACAGTGTGCATTGGGTCAATATAGCAATGACCTGACGACCTCAGGGGGAAAGTACAGTTCTGATGCTTTTAGTTGTCCTCCTTGAGATGAAAAAGGAAATAAATGTGGCAAAGTCATTGTTGGGAAGGGAAAAGAGAGCATTTTTCTTAAATGTACGTATTTGAAGAAATCTGGCAGCTTCCTTGATTTTTTTGAACATGCTTCTGTTTACTTCCCAGCTCTCAGCAGTGTTCAGCAAGCACTCTGACTTCCTCCTCCACCTTGATAGAGATTCTCGAAGCCATGAAACACCCCACGTAAGTTTTTAATATAAATATGCCTAGCATCTGTCTAGATGTTTTGTAAGAGGACATGAGGCATGGAGTCACTCAAAGGAGAGCCCCATGTCAGCTGTGGAGGAGTTTTAAGCTTCCTTTTCTTATTCAGTTCCAATCTCCAACAAGGAATTTTATAGAAGTTGAGGTAAGAGTATTGCTGCAGAGACTTCAATTATTAGAATTCCAGAATCTTGTCAAAGCAAGAATTTTCAGTAAGACATTGAAGTGCTGTCAATGTCAGCTCTTCATCTTGTTATCAGAAGCTAGTGATATGTCACTCTGGGGGTATTGTGTGTTTCTTGTACCTTTATTCTCCCCCCTCTTTTTTTTTTCCCCCAGCAGTGATTTTTGTCTTTGTAACTTAAAAGAGCTCTCAGTCAGTCCATGTTAACATGTGTGACTTGCTGTGATTCAGCACAGGGATCCAGCTTCTCTCTGAACAGAAGGGCCTCTCTCCGCACTGTTTCATCAGTGCAGAAGTTGTACACTGGCTGGTGAATAACGTGGAAGGTGTGCAAACCCAAGCCATGGCCATTGACATAATGCAGGTAAGAGAACTATCACGGGGTCCATCAAGGGCCAGAATTACCTCATTCTGCGAAGACAGTAGAATTGTAGAGGAAAGCATATCAATACTTTCTGTTTCTTATCAAAATCCTCTTATTGATAGGTATTGAAAACAGTGCTCAACAGAATATGAGGTAATGATGACATTTTTTGGATTCCCTAACACAAAACGGCAACATACTCTTCAGTTTTCCACTTATATATGATGACACTTTTGTGTATAACCTCCAATTAGTTAGTAGTTACCAAGAACTCTCCATTGTGTTAGAATTATGACACTACAGTGTGATTTGTTTTGTTTTTGTTTTTTCTTCTGATAATTAGTTAATGAAGTTGTAATAAAAACAGCGTATGACCTCTCTTATGGTTGCTGAAAGATACACTATGCAAGATACACTGCTTGTGTTCATGAATTTTCTTCTTCCCTATCAAACTGTGTCAGGGACAGAAGGTTGGAAATCTTTTGGAGTTCATTCCTCTGCTGAGATCCCATATCAATTAACAGAGAACCTAGACTGTTTTCAAATTCTTACCTTCCTATAAATCCATCTGTAAAACCAGAGCAGGGTAAGGGAGGAAGGCAGACGTCTGCGGAAAGGTCAAACGCAATTTCCCAGGGAGATAAGGACTTGCTACATTCACTGAATATCAAGAGATAACGTTGCTGATATTCTCGTTAGGCACATCTGGACAAAAAGATGTCAAGAACAAGAAAATTATTTCCTAATGTTCTGTAGCAACCCTTTTATGTAACTGGAAGAGTGACTTCTCCTTTTTTATCGTGTTTGCTCTGTTCTCTTTTTTTGTTCAGAAAATGCTAGAAGAGCAGCTTATTGTCCATGCATCTGGAGAAGCTTTACGAACCTTTATTTATGGCTTTTATTTTTACAAGATTGTTGTGGACAAAGAACCAGACCGAGGTCAGCATTGTGTTATTACAAGACTTTCCTCATTATCCCTTTGCATAATCACTAGCTGTACTTGATTCTTACGGGCGCTACAGCAGAAATGCACTGTGGGAGCAACCAGAAACACTGTTCTAAAGAGAGTCAAAGAAACTCAGCCTCTTTGGTTTTTTTTTTTTTTTAAAAAAGAAATTGCAGACAACATAACCTATTTTTTTTCCTTCCCCTTTTTCAGAAAGAACTACGTCTCTCTCTTGGTCTTGAACGCTTGTTTCTAACTGCGATCTGTCCTTCCCCTTGTTTTTTGCTCAGTGGGCATGCAGCAGCCTGCTATGTGGCACACAGCTGCTATGGATGACTTCTCCGCCTTCCAGAGGAAATGGTTTGAGGTGGCGTTTGTGGCAGAAGAGCTCCTGCACTCGGAGATCCCAGCATTTTTCCTGCCCTGGCTGCCTAGCCGCCCAGCCTCCTATGCAAGTAGGCACAGTTCCTTTAGCCGCAGTTTCGGAGGACGGAGCCAGGCAGCTGCACTATTAGGTAGATGCACAGCACAGGTGACAGCTGGGGAAGTTCAAGGGGATAGTTTGAAAGGGGAAGAGCAGCCAGCCAAGGGCATGATCTCACGTGGACCAGCAATAAAGCTGCAAATTTCATGCTGGCCTTACATGTGTCTTGCACGTGGACTTGTTGGCATATGCTGGAGGTGTGTTTCACTGGCTAAGCAGGCAATTTTTGCTTCTGAGTACTGGAATGCAGTAAAAAGTATTTTTAAAATATTCCATATTCCTGAACATCCCCCCTGTGTCATCCTCTAGAATTCCGAGAGGAAAATACTGACTTTGTCTCCTTGTGGATCCAGGGAGACTCGTCACAACCTGTGATGAGGGTGGAGGGATAAGTTGTGAGAACAGCAGAGTAACCGAATTGCACCTCAAGTGACATGCCATGCCTAATTGCTTCTCAATGACAAAAGCCACAGTGAGATCCAGATGTGTTAGAGAAGTACTGGAGGCTTCTCAGCTAATCTGAATCATGTATAGCCAGACTCCTGATATTAAAGTCTGGGAAGCCCAGCTACAAATGATACCTGCAGTGTGGAAAAGCAGCAGGGCTTGCATATGGAAGATCTTGCTGACAGGCAAGACAGCTTTATAATATCTAAAGTTCTGTAATGTGTGAAGTATAACACTGACTACCACTAACAGCCCGTGAAACACGCTGGCTGCATGATTGACTGTGTTGCTTTGTCAGCTTTTTGTTGCATTTCCAGGCCAGCGTGAGTCACTTGCTTTTGTTCCTCTTTCCCTGTTTAAAATTACAAGAAAAATCATTGCTATGGAACTGCAACTTCAGATTTATTTAGATGCATCTTTTAAAAGCCTATCAATTAAGGATAAAAAGAAAATTCTGCTGCTCTCCTGTTTTGTATATTTGACATTCTGAAGAGAAATGACTTGCTGCTGGTGTAGTATCTCTTAAATCTGAAGTTACGGTAATCCTTGTGTATTTCTGAAAGCCTTGTTTGAAGAGGAGCAGCATCAGAAATGGGAAAGCGTTAGGAACTAATGGTTAATTCCCTGAAGCCAACATATGCAGGATATTTTTCCCCGTCACACAATAAATCTGTTGCCTTGGCACATATACAACCTCGTTAGCTCAACGACTGGCCGGAGCTGAAGCCTGAACGTAGGCTGGCGTGAAAGTATTGTGAAGGCTGGAGGCGCCTGGGCCTTTGATCTCTTACTCACTATTTAGCCCAAGGAAACCACTTCACTTTTCTCATCTCACAAAAGAGGACAGACATAGAAGACTGATACTCAGTCTTCTTAAACACGGGGAAACGGGCAATTTGCTAATTTGCAGTCCTTGGATGAATGAAAAATGCCCCCAGATTGCTCACACACAGTGTGGTTATTCCAGGAATAATAGTTTCTTGGAGAAAGATCCAGTGTGGAACTTTTTTTCTTACAAAAGAACTGGTTTAATTGATGTTTCTGTGCTGTCCCTCTTCTAAACAATATTAAAAAAAAAAACTTCACCGGTTCATCTGAGGCAAGGAGCTTTACTAAACCCAGATGACCTCTGGTCCACGTGACTTCATTTGTTCCTCTCTTGGCTTTGATTTGGTTGTGGTTTTTATTTCTTCCCCTCCCCACCTTCCCTAAATGTCAGGCTGTGACAGAAAATTGCATGCAAGCATTGGGAGCTCTGGAACAAGCTCCATGTATCTCTAAAATCTTTATCCCTCCCAATTCCCCTATCACTTGCCCAGTGATTGTCCCCTTTCCCTTCCCAGTGGAAGTCTGACCTGTCGTATACCTAATCTTGTCCCTTTTGATTTATAGCAATGCATGCACTGGCAATTGTAGTCATGTATGTAGCGTAGTCTGTGACTGGAGAATAACCTGCCTGCTCCTCTCCGATTTCCTCAATAAATCATTAGTTAAATACTCAGTGGTAGAAGGCAATTGGGAAGCAGGTGAGTCCTATTAAAATCAGATCTACAGAAGCCAGAGTTTATTCTATTCAAATTAAGGTATTTCTAATCTGAAGCTTCTAAATTCAGACGCATGGATATTTCTTATCAGTTTTTAAGGTCCTTTTGATGAGCTTATCTGGTTGGACTGTGTTCCTGTTGCTTTGAATTACAAGCTGTGAATTACAGCTGTAGGCGAGGCGAGAGAGAAGCTCCAGCCCTAATGGGGAGTCTCCATTATCTGGAAAAAGGAACAGTCTAAGGGAGCAGGGAGCTCATTCTTCACAGAGTGCTAGTTTGGGCACACACTGGACTGTGGTGTTACCATTCACCTCTTGGCTAATGACCGACACCTACCTGACTGAGCTGCTTTCGCTTTACGGCTTTTGGGATATTGTTTTCCAACATATTTCGTTACCAGACTGGCACCAGGGTTCATACTTTGTTACGAAACTGGCACCATAACCTTCTAACAACAAGCACTGCATTCACAGTGACGCTCCACTGAAAAGGAGCAAGAAAAAGAAAATCACAAGATGTTGGTCTGTCTAATACCAGACCAACTCAGAAATTGCAGAGGATACATTTTTTCCAAAGACAAAAATGGATCTTATTTACAAAACAAAACTGGGTGATGCTCTTCCATTTTTATTGTTTTTTTCTTTTTTTTTTTCCTGTTCCTAAGCTGCAGTAGTAGCAATATAAAGGATTTTCTTATAACCTTGAAAACCATCTACAGCTAACTTGCTGCAGAAGTGAAAGTGGAAACTTTCCATCTACCTTGAGGAAGAACTTCAACCGCTGTTTTTTTTTTAAACGCCTTTAAGCCATTAAATTATAAGGTCATTTAAAAGCTGACCATATAAAAGGATGTACATCTTCCTCTACTTAAGCGAGAAATAACAATATCCATCCCTCATGCATGCAATAAATCATAAGGCAAAGGTGTTTCAGTAGTCGTATTGCAGCCCTTTGTTTTGTGTCAGTTTTTAACATTATAGAAATGTTGAATTATGTATTTGCCTAAAGAAAAGTTGAAAGTGACAACATGGTTCATAGCAGGACTTTGGTCTCAAAGTCAGGAGACCTGGGTTCTGTCCCTGGCCTTGCTGTAGGACGCCAGCCAGGTCACCTCCACTTTCCGTGCTTCTTTTCCTCTCTTGCCTGAAACCCGAGATTTTCTTTCGCTGGGGTGCAGGGCACAGAGGAGTGGGATCTTGGGCACTATCCCGGCACTTATTGCAAAGCAGTCGAAGGTATTGCAGTGATCCTAACGCTGCTGCACGAGTCTTGGCTGACTTCTCATGCTTTTACAAAAAGTGTTGGGTGTGCGGTTTTAGCAATGCAGTAATGTGGGATATTGATATGGGGTTAAAGAAAGAAGTTTAACTTCTGATCTCCTTTAGCTGTGGAAAATCCTGGAATGCTCCTGCGCTGTTTAAGAGCAGCCTGTTATGATTTCTGGTGAGGGCATACAGAAATACTGAAACCAATTTGGCATGTCTTGGGTATGAAGGAGCTGATGTTGTCTAGCCATGTATAATTATGGCACCAGTCGCTTATTGATTAGCTGCCTGACTCTTGGTTCTGTCTCATTATTGCAGCTGAAATGTCTTTTGACTGCTTGGGGGGGTAATTCTGTGGCACAGACCCCTGATATGGGTAATACTTAAGTTTTTTGTCTTTTGTGATCTGGATGAGCAGCATTCTGGGACTATTCTGCTAGCCTAAAGAATATTTGGGGAGGAGCGGGAGGACAAATTCATTTCAAATAGCTTGTCTTGTTTCTTCTGTTCTCTTCATCCTGTCTCCCACCCTCTCTTTAATGCATCTTTTAAATATACCCCTATTCCTTGGCCGCGTAGCTGCCACAGTGCCTGAGCAGCGGACGGTGACGCTGGATGTGGATGTGAATAACCGCACTGACCGTTTGGAGTGGTGCAGTTGTTATTACCATGGCAATTTCTCCCTCAATGCTGCCTTTGAAATCAAGTTACACTGGATGGCAGTGACTGCAGCTGTTCTTTTTGAGATGGTGAGTCCCTGCGTTCCGGGTGGCCACAGCAACGTCCGTCTGACCTCTCCATCCCTTAGGCTACTGGGGACAGTGGCATGTGAAGCATTAGGGGAGAGACAGTGGGTTGGATCTGCCCTTATTTCCATAAGTAATTTGTACTGGGTGTTGTTAGCATTGCTGCATCTGGTCATCCTTTATCATGCTATCTATAGTCATTCTGTGCACAGGATAGTGTTCTGCTTTTAGTGGGTTTCACACAGAGTGTGCAGAGATCAGAACAGGTCAAGGTGACATTTAAGTCTCCCTTAGGCAAATCTTAAGCCCTGAGCTGGTCTTTGGAAAGGAATCTAGTTCACATTGCATTCCTTCTCTCCCCAGGCCTGAAAACTTTAAATCTCAGGGGAATTGCTCTCATGACAGGGCTTTTCCAGGCAATCTGTTCTTCCTGCTCAGCAAGGCTTTTTAGCTTTTATTAAAAAAGCGCCAAAACCCAAACAAACAAAAAACCAAACCAAACTTGCTGAAAACATCTTGAATTGAAAATGCAGGCAGTTTGTGTCATTTTTTTATTTAATTTTTAGATTTTTTGTGTGTGTTTTATTTTCCCTTTCGTAGCTTCCGTAGGTTTTACCGCACCCAGCCAAATAGCACTAGGTGATTGTTTTTTGCCTTTATTTAAAATCTATTGCACTGTTCCAGTAAAGCAGCAATGCTTAGCCACTGATGATAAGTAGGCTGAATCAGTTCCTGAAAAATGTCCTATTTTAAAGTGCTTTCTGATTGATGTGGCACTTAAAAAAGGAAAGCCGGGTGTCTTGTGCTTGTACTGCTTTGCTTACAAGGAGGCTTATGTGCTTGCCATGCAAAGCAAGCTGAGCCCGTGGAGAACTGAGCGTGTCTGATCTATTCTCGGGGAATGAGTTGCTCCTGTGCACATAAGTGCCCTTCTTCAGTGTGACATACGTGGTATGATTCATTGTTTGAATCTTTTCTCAGGTTCAGGGTTGGCATCGGAAAGCCACATCCTGTGGTTTCTTGCTAGTTCCAGTCTTGGAAGGCCCGTTTGCGTTGCCCAGTTACTTATACGGAGACCCACTTCGAGCTCAGTTGTTCATCCCACTCAACGTTAGCTGCTTGTTGAAGGAGGGTAGTGAGCATTTGTTTGATGGTAAGAAATGTTCTTTGTTTTACCCCTTGGTATGCTTTTTTGCAAGCAGGTCTCTTCTGGCATGAAGAACCTCATTTACTAGACATGCATTAGCTGGATGAAGGGCCTGTTTTTACATTTCAGCAGCCGCCATCAGGAAGGGGGTGCTGGGAGGAAGCCGTGCTGGTGGCTAATCAGCAGGCAACAGTGTATGAGGTTGGCAGCAAGCAGTGCCAAGGCACGGGAAAGGTTGTCTCCCAAGTGATCTTTTTTTTGCCGTAATGTTGCATACCGTTACAGAGCCTATCTCAAGCAGTTACTCTGTTTGACATAATGTTCTACTGTGAGAGTCTGTTTTGCTGGTGGACCCTGCCCACAGCTGCTCTGCATTTGTATCCTGCATTTGTTTATTCTCCTCCTCGGTGAGATTAGGCTTTCATGACTGCCATCCTCTTTTTTTGTTGCCATGGTTACATTCACGGTAAGAGTGTTTGCGCATGAGATTAAGAGCTAGAAACTGCAATCTCCTCTTCTGCGATGTGACCTCGCCCTTTTGAGTGACACTGTTGTGGAAGCTCAAAGATCAGAGAACTCTGTCCCCATGCAGAGAAGGGCAAAATTGCATTGTGAGAAGGGACAAGTAGCAAAAGGCTCTGTTTTAAAATAGTAAAGATGATAGTTTTCTTTATTTTCATTAACCCTTGACCCAGTGTCCAGGTATAAAGGTAAAATGATTAGTGACAAATCCATATGCTGTGAGGTCACTGTAGCCCCGCTGACTTTGAACTAAGTGTTTTCAGAGCGCTCTGTGGTGATACACAGCAGCCCACTCTCCTTCCTTGCCCCCTCCCACACTCCCCATTATGTTCCTCTCCATCTCGAGAGACACAAAAGCTAATTTCAGGAATGAATCTGCTACTGGAGTGTACAAGACACATCTCTAATAAGATGGCATTCAAGGGACAGCTGACAGAATGTGTGACTAAAAGAAATGACTAGAAAAAACAAAGTGCACAGAGGTCTTCTGAGGAAAACTGAAGTCTTGAAAAAGAAGGAAATTAAGTGGTTTTACCAACAGGGAAGGGCTGGTGACCAACGTGAGGCTCAGGGATAACCTTGGCTGCAGTGAGCACGAGGCGATAGAATTTAAGATCCTCAGGGCAACTAGGAGGATGTGCTCCAAGCTTATGACCCTGGACTTTAGGCATGCAGCCTTTGATCGCTTCAGGGATCTGCTGGCCAAAGTGCCGTGGGACAAAGCCGTAGAGGGAAGTGGTGCCCAGGACAGCTGGTCAGTATTCAAGGCTCTCCTTCTCCGTGTCCAGGAGCAAAGTATACCGACAAAGAGGAAGGCAGGAAAGAATGCTAGGAGACCTGCCTGGATGAACAAGGAGCTCCTGGACACACTGTCACACAAAAAGAATCTTTACAAGGAGTGGAAGAAAGGACAGCTAGAATGGGGGGCATATAAGGAAGCTGTCTGAGCAGCAAGAGACCTGGTTAGAAAAGCTAAAGCTTAGTTAGAACTAACTCTAGCCAGGGAGATCAAGAGAAACAGCAAAAATTTCTGTAGGTATATTAATGGTAAGAAGACGACTAGGGAAGGTGTGGGCCCCCTCAGAAAGGAAACAAGAGAACTCGTGACAAGTGATATGGAGAAGGCTGAGGTTCTCAACGACTTCTTTTCCTCAGTCTTCACTGGCAAGGGCTCCAGCCACACTCCCAGAGTCATAGAGGATAATGGCAGGGGTTGGAAAGAACTGCCCGTTGTAAGTGAAGATCAGGTTCGTGACCATCTGATGAACCTGAAAGTGTACAAGTCCATGGGACCCGATGGGATACACCCACGGGTACTGAGGGAACTGGCGGTTGAGGTTGCCAAACCGCTCTTTGTTATATTCCAAAAGTCATGGCAGTCTGGTGAAGTCCCCACTGACTGGAAAAGGGGAAGCATAATCCCCATTTTCAAAAAGGGAAAGAAGGATGAACCAGGGAACTATAGGCCAGTCAGTCTTACCTCCGTGCCTGGTAAGATTATGGAGCAGATCGTCCTGGAGGCACTGCTGAGGCAGAAGAATAACGAAGAGGTGATTGGGTACAATCAGCACGGCTTCACCAAGGGCAAATTGTGCCTGAGAAACGTGGTGGCCTTCTATGAGAAGGTCACAACATCCATAGACAAGGGGAGAGCAACTGACATCATTTACCTGGACCTGAGCAAAGCCTTTGACACTGTCCTGCACAACATCCTGGTCTCCAAGCTGATAAAATATGGGTTTGATGGATGGACAATTCAATGGATAAAGAACTGGCTTGATGGCCGCACCCAAAGAGTGGCTGTCAATGGGTCTATGTCCAAGTGGAGGCCAGTGACAACCGGAGTCCCTCAAGGATCCGTACTGGGACCGGTCTTGTTTAACATCTTCGTCAGCGACATGGACAGTGGCATAGAGTGCACCCTCAGCAAGTTTGCCGACGACACCAAGCTGTGTGGGGTGGCTGACACGCTGGAGGGAAGGGATGCCATCCAGAGGGACCTTGGCAGGCTGGAGAGGTGGGCCCATGCCAACCTCATGAAGTTCAAGACCAAGTGCAAGGTCCTCCATCTGGGTTGGGGCAATCCCAAGTACCGATATAGACTGGGCAGTGACTGGCTTGAGAGCAGCCCTGAAGAAAAGGACTTGGGGGTACTGGTGGACGAGAGGCTCAACATGAGCCGTCAGTGTGCACTTGCAGCCCAGAAAGTCAATTGTATCCTGGGCTGCATCAAGAGAAGCGTGGCCAGCAGGTCGAGGGAGGTGATTCTCCCCCTCTACTCCGCTCTCGTGAGACCCCACCTGGAGTACTGCGTCCAGTTCTGGAGTCCCTACTACAAGAAGATATGGACGTGCTGGAAAGTGTCCAGAGAAGGGCCATGAGGATGATCAGAGGGCTGGAGCACCTCTCCTATGAAGGCAGACTGAGAGAGCTGGGGTGGTTCAGTCTGGAGAAAAGAAGTCTCCGAGGAGACCTTATTGTGGCCTACCAGTGTCTTAAGGGGGCCTACAAGAAAGCTGGTGAGGGACTTTTTAGGATGTCGGGTAATGGTAGGACTAGAGGGAATGGGTTAAAACTAGAGATGGGTCGATTCAGAATGGATGTTAGGAAGTTCTTCATGAGGGTGGTGAGACACTGGAACAGGTTGCCCAGAGAGGTGGTGGAAGCCCCATGCCTGGAAGTTTTTAAGGCCAGGCTGGACGGGGCTCTGAGCAACCTGATCTGGTGGGAGGTGTCCCTGCCCATGGCAGGGGGGTTGGAACTAGATGATCTTTAAGGTCCCTTCCAACCCTGACAATTCCATGATTCTTGTTTGTTTCAGGCTTCGAACCAGAAACATACTGGGACCGTATGCATCTCCTCCAGGAAGCAATAGCATACAGGTGTGTACAGACTGGAATGGTTGAAGGTTTCATGTCACCCTGGATAGCGTGGGATGAAGACCTCTGCTGAACAGTCACTCCTGGGTCCTGTGGGTTCTGTACCATCTGCCTCCTTGAAGTCTGCTCATAGATTATTAGACTAAAATACAACTAGAATGTCTGGAGGTGGTTCTGTGGGTGCAAGGGGAGGTAGATAGTCTGTCACTCATTAATTAGCAAACCGTACTCTCCTCCTAGGGAGGGTATTGCCTTTGGAAGGTGCCCTGCTGTTCTAAGTTAGAAGCAGATAGACTGTGAATGGATTTCTTTCTGAGAAGGGACAGTTCATGTGCAGTTAACACAGTCTTGAACTGGATGATGACCAATGATTGACAATAGGCAGGGGACTGGGATGTGAGCTGTAGGAGGTTGGGCCCAGTTTTAGAAGGAAATGTTGGAAACTTTGAATATGATCTAGCCATACCCCTTTGTCTGCTTGAGCTGCCAGTTTGTTTCATGGTGTTGCTGCCAAAGTCTTTTTCATGATAGAGGGACTGCTTTTTGTAATGGACTTTAGCATGGAAATAAGCTTTCATTAGCTTAGAAAGCAGAAGAGGCACAAGTATTCTCCAAACAGCTAAGAACTGTCAGGTGAGCTGCTTAAGTTCTGTGTGGAATATTGCCCAGCATGAAAAAAAAATTATGTTATAGCTTGAAACATACACAAGGGATGTCTGTCTTGACTATTGCTCTTCCCTCATTTGTGTGCAGCTGCCCTGTTTTGTCAGAGACTGCCCAGTGCCCTCCCAAACTGAGCTACTGGCGCTCTTTTTTCCGGCACAAGTTAGGACAGAGAGCAGTGCAGAGTTACAAGCTCTCACACTGTGCCTGGCAGGGGCGGAGGATAATTTGGAGAAGCTCAGCTCTCTTCGTCCCTTTTCCCCTTACCTTCAGGCTGTAAGAAAAGGGAGCCTTTGTGGTAGGGGCACGAGGAAAAACCTTGTACTGCCTTGGGCTGAAGGAATCCTGGCTGGAGTGGCTTTTCTGTTTTTTGGTTGGTTTGGGGGGATTTTGGTGTGGTTTGTTTTGGGTTGTTTTGTTTTTTTTTTTTTTAATTCCCCTGGTGTTTGTTTCTCCAGATTTGGATTTGTGCAAGATAAATACTCGGCCTCTGCATTCAACTTCCCAGCTGAAAACAAGCCCCAGTATATCCATGTCACAGGTGAGCAATATTTGGCAGGCACTGGGGCAAGGAGGAGGCTCTTATAAACAAAAGAGCTATTTTACATGCAGTTTGTGTTTTGTGTTGGTGATGTCGGTCCTCATTATGTCCCTTAGTCAGATGACAAGTAGCTGTATCAGCCAACACAAAGCAGAAAAACTGGAGAGGCAGTAGGAAACGCAGAAAGCATTGCTGCTAATCAGTGGCATTGGTTTGAAATCTTGCTTTATTGCATCTCTGAAACTTTTCTTTCCAGGAGATGGAGAAATAAAATAAAATAAGGCAGAGCTTATTCCAAGTGCAGTGTAAATAAATGTGTATCTAGAAGCTAGAAGGAAGGAGAAGTGTTGGGACAAGTCAGTGCTCTGTTCTCGTGCTTGAGGCCAGTTGTAGATGCGTCTCTACCCATACACGCTGTGTAGGAGTTAAAGCATTTAGGATCCGCCTGCTCTCATTATTATTTTTCATAAATGTTTGTGATCTGTCAGCACTTCTAAGCTCCATACATGGCATATTACAGTTCAGAGGGATTGCTGAGATGGGAAGACATTGACAGGGAGAAAGCATTTGGAAAATTGCAGAAGAGAATGGAAATTGATGTAAAGTTAGAAAGATGGCTCAGAGCCTATGTCTTTGCTTCATTCCCTTCTGCCAAGAGAAAGGCGAGACTAAGAGTGCTCTCTCCCAGTGTTGTTATTTGCTTGTAAAAGCGAAGGATGAAAAGTGTATCCCATTTTATGTTGCTAAAAGGCAATTAAATGCAACTCAGTCCAGTTTCCTTTTCAGAATTTAATGAGTGAGCTGCCAGTCGTAGGGATCTAGGTCTGCCTAAGGCTAAAGTCCTGTCTGTTTCCTCCAGGGACAGTGTTTTTGCAGCTACCATATTCCAAGCGGAAATTTTCTTGTGGGCAGCAGCGACGCCGGCGCAACTCCACCAGCTCCACCAACCAGAACATGTTTTGTGAAGAGCGCATTGGCTACAACTGGGCCTACAACACCATGCTGACGAAAACGTGGCGGTCCAGTGCCACTGGGGATGAGAAGTTTGCTGATCGGTTGCTGAAAGACTTTACAGACTTCTGCTGGAACAAAGATAGCCGGCTTGTCTTGTTCTGGAGTGACTGTCTAGATAAGATGCATGCCAGTGCTCCGTGAGATAGGGTTGTATCTCTGAGGGAGACAGCTAGAAGCTTTACGTTGGGGCAAGGAAGTAGAGGTGAAGGATGACTGGAAAAGAGCCCGTCTGTTGGATTCATCTTGAGGCTCCAAGAGGACCTGATCAATATTGCTGTTGATATTCAACAGAATTTGATTAAGCCCTTGGAAAAAGAATCTGAGCTCTTTGGCTTGCCAATATCTATCACCTAACCTCAGCGTGGTTTCAAGTAGCTGCAGTCCTTGATTGCCAAAACTTCAGTTAGAGCAGAGGTAAAGGAGGGAGCGCGCAAATGGTTTTCAAGGGCAGTTAGATTCAGCACAGTGTGGTGGTAGCAGCTTACTGTTATTGGAAATGATCGGTGCCGTTTGCATCTGATGTGCCGGACGGCAGCCTGCCTCTTTCCTTTTGAGGTGTACCTGGTTGTGTGAATATGTAAGATAAAACATGAGACACTTGTTAAATTTCATACATGTAAATAAGTAAAAATGCAGCAAATGAAGAGACCTGATGTTTTGTTGTAACTCCAGACAGCCATACGGAATCAGGGAGTAAAGGAGAGCAATTGCCAAAAGGAAATACTGCTGCTTATGTCTAGCATGATAATGAAATGCTCAAAGTTCAGTGGTGGGGCTTTGTCCTTAAAGCATCCAGGACTTTCCGTCTCCAGCTGTAGTTCTAGAACAGTGTCATGCAGTAGGAGCAAGAAGCCAGTTACCGTCCTGCAAGGCCAGCATCCGAGCTGAAGGAGAAATCAAGGGCAACCAAACACAAGATGCTGCTGGTTGGAGGAACAAAGGGGATTATGAGCAGATTTTTAGGCTATGCCTGCATGCAGCAAAGCGAAAATGCCTGCGCTCAAGTATGTAGTCTTTGTCTTTGCAGAGAAAGTTTGTGTACGGCGCATGGACTTGGTGTGAGCTGGGTATTTGAGAGTGGGTTCAGGGTGGGTTGAGGACCTGCACCTGGCAGGGCTGTGCGTGGGAGGGCTGCTGACTCCTGCTGTGAGAGTGTTACTACTGTTATCTGTCCTTGCTACATTGAAGTCAGCGGAGGGACCACACATTTGCTGTGGTGTTCAGACCCCATTCAAGGGAAATCACAGCAGCTGGAGTTTTGCACCCTACACCGAGTATGGACAACTCGGCTGTTAGCCGGGGCCCACCTAGAGGGGCTGGGTTTGAGCCGTGTCCCTCTGCGCTCGCTTCGCCTAAGTGTATCGGAATTATTGGTGCGTGTCTCCACTGACATCTTAAAAAATACTCTCTGCTACGAAAGCAGCTTGCTGCCGTCTGTTCCGTGCGATTTTACTCTGCAAGTAGCAGTTGCTTTGTGGAAGCCGTGTCAGCGGGGCGGGGGCGGAGAGCAGGGACAGCCCAGCACCTGGGGGCCTCCGGCGGCTCCGCACCTGCGGACCGCATCGCTTCTAGCGCCGCAAACCTCTTCCCCCGCCCCCTTCCCCCTTAGGAGGCTGCGGACACGGGTGAGGTCTCGGCCGGCTGCGGGACTGGGCTTGCGGCCGTGCGGGGCAGAGCCGCCCCCGCGCAGGGGCCCGCGCAGCCCTACGCGGATTTCCCCTGAGCTGCGGAGGGGGGGGGGGCCAGGCCCTGCCGCCCGCCCCCGGGGGGCAAGTACCGGGGGGCGGCCGGTGCCGGGGCGGGCTCGGGCGCCCCGGGCTGCGTTTCCCGCTGCCTCGGGGAGGGGTCGGGGCTGCCGGGGTGTCCCTGTCGCTGCTCCTCAACCTCGCAGGTATTTTACAGCTTTTCCACCCTTTTGTCCTGGCCGCAGAGGGCGGTGCGTCCCCGAGGGGACCCGCCGGGTACGGGGGGGATCGCGGCGGACTCCTTTCCCCAGGAAAACGGGCGAAAAAGAGCCCCGAGGGTCATTTGAGTTACGCTTTGCTGTAGCTGCCGGCTGCCCCTGGCCTGTCCCACGCCATTTTAGAGGAAAAAAAACTCATTCATTTCACATGGGCTTAATGTTCTTGTTGTTTTAACCTGTAAGGTGTGGGTGTAAAGCTTCATGTCGTGATTTGAGTGCAGGGGCACTGGTCTGAATGGGGGTGGAGGGTCTGTGGCCACACGCGTGTGCTGGGGGGGTGCTGCCTGGCTGCCAGCCCCCCCCGCAATGTCCCCAGCCGCGGGGACGACGGGGACTAGCCCGGTGTGCGGTTCCCCACAGCAGCCCTCCTGCTTTGGCCTCCTCCTTCACCCTCCTGCTTTTGGGTGCAAGTTTTAATGCGTCTTTCTGAGCTCTGTTCTCTCAACTGCAAACCTGGGGTGGTTTTAGCCTTTCAGGGCTGCTTTAGGGCTAGTTTTATTTTAAGTGTTTTGAGGTTCTCAAGCTGCTTTTAACAGCACAGTGAATTTTGTTCCTTTAAAAAAAAAAAAAAAAGCATACCAGAGAAGCTAAAAATAGGAGATAACAGTTTTTATCTAACCACAACTTTGTGCATTGCATAGAAAAGGCTTCCAACAGGAGATGAGGATGAAGCGGTTCATGGCCATGTTAAACAGGAATAAAAACAAGGATCCCCCGCCCGCCAAGCTGCTGGAGCTGGCAGGACAGCTTTGCCAGGACCTCCAGGGCTCATCTCCTAGTCTGGAGAAGCTGGTTGGGGCCATGATGGGATGCAAACACAAGATGTATTTTCTCACTAACATCCATGTTGTCCGAGCTTGCGTGTTCATTCACATCCGTAACGGGCAGCATGACGCAGCCTGCAGACTCCTGGAGGTAGGGATGTGTTCTTTGTTTCTTCAGTATTAGGAAAATTAGTAGAGCTGTTAGTGCAGAGGTACCCAAACTGCAGCACGTGGAGCATTTCTAGCTGGCATGTGGCAGCGGAAGGTGATCTGTGTGCATCGGTTGACCCTGAAACACAGGACGAAGCCTTTGCTACAGGCAGTTACTATTAATCAGCCAAGGGGAAGAAGGTAATTGGGTGATTATGGGGTTGGTTGTAGTTTGTGAAAGCAGAATTTTTGTTCTCTAGTGTGGTGGTTCTTGGAGTTTTTCACAAACTTAGGGCTCAGGATGTAAAGGCCTTGGGGAGGCCAAGTTTAGAGGTCGTGGCAGGATGGGAAGATATGAGGAAGGCTGGATGGCACCACTCAGGGTGAGGGATTTGGGCCTCTAGATCTGGTAACATAGCCCTTTTCACCAGGGGAAAAGGAGGAATTAGGCAGGCAGCTCCTGGTGTACATTAGAGAAGGCACAGTGAGCCGTATGCTTGATAATGCTACCAGCTTTGCCAAACCATAGGAATCTCTGAGTAAGTTTCTAGTTGTTGAGGGTTTTTCCCTTTATAAGAAGACCGACTGACGACTACCTGGAAAGGGTTTGCTTACCTACTATTTTGTTTTAGTGTTGCAAGGCAGAAGAGAAGGAGGAGCTGGTGCAACTTTGGCATGAGATTCACTACCGGAGGGTTATGGAGAAGCACCACACAGATTTTCTGACACCACTGCAGAAATTCCGTAGCAGGAAGAGGTACCGCGGCATGGGGGAACCAAAATTTTTTTCTCTGCTGTAGTTAGCAGATGCAGGGGGTAGAGATGCAGAGGCTCGTTTTGCATCTCAAGGTGGCTGCTTCTCAGAGATAAGTCTTTCTTGGTGTTTTGACCACTTGTGGCAACGTGAGAAAACTCCCATGAATGTGAATGACTCTTTTTGAGTTCTTCTTAATCCTGTTTTCTCCTGTGGACAGGAATCCTCCACCTATTTCCCTTTGTCCTGAAGGTCTGAAGAATCGAAACTATTCAGATGAAGTACGTCAGCAACTGCACAGGTTTGCTGCAGAGGTGACAACAAATCCAAACAAGAAACAGCGGGTAGGGATATGCTACTTCTAATCAAATCTCCTTGTCGCATAAAAGTAGAACTCTGATCAGGGATCTATAGCTGGTTTCATTCTAAATTCTTGTTTTCAGAAGCCACAGTGGGTCTAGGATTCCCAATATTTGATCTTTCCCTAAAGGTTTCTTTAAAAAATCATCAAGTTCATGCTAAGAGATTTCACTTGCTTTGGACAAAAAGATCAGGGGAAATAATTTCCTCACTGCATCTTTAACAGTTCTAATTTTGTAGTGATTGAGCATAGGCAGTGAAACAACCCGCACTCGGAAGAGCTACATTACACTGATAAATAGTTCTGACTTGACTGCTTTATAGCCTATATAAAATTGCGCTTTGCTTACCAAAACATACTTTGTAGTGACTTATCACATTAAATTAACAGAATTTTAAAACGTGATAGCCTGTCTTGATGTATGCACGTATCTACCTTATTGGGACAGGGACACATTTGTAATGAAAGTGACATGTGAATTAATTCAGTAACCCTTGTTGCAAGGTGAAGGCTTCAGATTTTAAAGTCTGCCTTTCTGGTGCTCAGTTTTTCCAACTCCCCTCTCATATGAGGCAGGATGGGCTGGTGAATAGTTCTGCAATGTGAAGACGGGTTATTTCCTATCCTTTTCACAACACAGCAACAACTTGCAAATTTTTATTTAAAAAAAAAAACCAATCTGAATTGGGAGCATAATGAACTTGCACGATTAAGTCCTAAAAGGTCAGGATATGATGGTCACTTACGCATTAATTTCCCAGTACATTCTTCACTTACGTGATCTCATTATTTAACAGTTTAATACAGCAGTATTCTTTCTCTGAATGCGATACAGATGTTTATACTGCTCACAGTTTGTGAAAACTATTTACTGCAGTAAATGCATTAGTGTTTATCCTGTTAGTGTCATGTTAGTGATGTGGAGCTGTCATTCTGGGGGAAGAACATGCTTTGGTGAGGTTTTACATTTAAATACAGCAATATAAAATAGCAGTATATGGCTTCCTTTAGCAAACAAATTGACTAGGGGAGCACGATGGGATGTGTGTTTTCCAGCAACTCTTTTAAGTCTACAAATTGGTCTCCTCAATGGGATCCACTTAGACTTATCGGAGACCTAGTGAACAAATGTCTCTGGGTTTGAAAGCTCTTCTGCTGGGCTGCTTTTGGAACTGAAGGGAAAAGCCTGATTATTTGAATGCGGGTTTTTTTTTTTTTTTTTTTTTTGCCTTGATCTCTCCCTACACCTGGGTTTGCAGGAGGGATTGGCTCGGGACATGAACCTGCAGCCAACTCAGGTCTATAACTGGTTTGCAAATTATCGACGACGTCAAAAATCCCACCTCCCTCGTAAGGAAAAGCTCAACAACTTGTGTCCTGAGAGGGCTTTGACATGCCACACAAAGGAGCAGCGGGATAAAGGATCCTACACTCCACAAACTGCAGGTTTGTCTCTTCCAAATGGACTTAGGATGTGGTCCAGAAAGCTGAAAAACGATTTTAAATTCCCTCAGGAAGGGAAGGATATTCCTTCACCACAACAGCATCTATATGCTGAGGGATTAAGTGGACATTGGAGGACTCTACTTCAGTGGGGTGCCTTGTTGTTTGGCTAGAGGCTGTCACTCCACAGAAGGAGCAAACATTGATAAGGCCTGTGCAAGGACAGGTGAAAAGAGATGCCAGTCTTGGAAGGGGCACCAAATGAAAGCAAATACATGGGAGGCAGTAGGTTTTAGCTCTCAGATTCTGGGATCAGGGCAGTACTCCAGTAAAACCCAGTATTTCCATACCCCTTCACAGAATCTTGACCAAACCTCAGTCAGGGGGAATAAGAGGGTCTTGCTGCATTTGGCAAATTAGACTTGTTTCATTGCTTTTTGGAGTAACTATTAGTGTTCCTTCACCTGCCCGGCCTGCACCTTTCAGATGGATCTTGTGTAGGCACCGGCTCTGAGCAAATGGAGATAACCCTCATGCCCTGTGACGCAGGGTGGGAGCAGTCAGCTGCAGATCTGGATAAGCCTCCTCATGGAACATATTTAAAGATGCTGGAATCCAGGTGATGTATGAAAAAGTCTTTACAGGGACAGTTCAGAGGTGAAGCAACCTTTAAACTTGTTAATGGAACTGACTTTCATGTCAGCAGTTCCCAGGGGACATCACTTGGGAGTCTTGAGTCCATAGATGGGAATGGTCCATGCTCAGCATCAGGCAGACAGAGCACCCAGCAGTTAATCTCCCAGCTGTCAAGGGCAGGATTCAAAGGTTTAGCTGGGGGGTCCCTCCTCTTTGCGAAGCAATATGCCTGGCTGATTTATTTTCTCCATCGTTACAGCTTTATGCGGAGCAGTGAGCTGTATGAAGCAAGGACAAACAAGCCTTTGTTGACCACTCACAACATGGAACAACCCGTAGCATTTTGCACTGAGGCTGTGCTGGAACCAGGAACCTGCTTCAACCCCGCTGTCCTGCAGCCCAGAGAAGCAGCAGGCAGTACTGATGCCAGCCCCCAGCTGGATAACTTCGTCCTGTGCTCTTGCGGGTCCCTTACCTTCCCAGATGAACGGCTGCCCACGTGGCAGCCCCCTTGCAGCACCAGAGGAGTCTCTGGTTCCATGTGGACCACAAGTATAGAAGGTTAGTAAAACTGCACCCAGATCGTTGACCTTGAGAGTTTTCAAGCTTCTCTTCGGCATAAACACTTGCTCACTTACGTGGCTTTCCGATGTCATGACAAATGGGAGCAGGGCTTATCTTGAGCTCTGGCGTTCTGTTTCCATAGTAGCTCAGTGAGAAAACCTGTTTAAGGTTTTAAAACAGACATTCTTACCTTCTCTTTTGTTTAAACTGTAACTGCTTCTGTAAGATAGTACTTTTCCAGCAAGGTGGATTCCTTTTGGCATTTCCATTGGAAGAATCCCTTCAGGTGTTGTCTTCTCACCCTGTCAGTTTGCAAACTTCTGGGTTTTTAAATGCCTGTCGTTCTTAAGAGATTGCCTGAGCAGAGGCTGAGAACTTCTTAACTGTGACGTGGTGGTCATCTTTGGCAATACATTCTCCTTTTCCTTTTCCTTTCTAATATTCTTTCACCCTCTCTGTTTCCTTACTGTCCTGTCTTGTTCAGCATTCCTACCATCTCCCTGTTCTTCAGAATAGCCTTGATAGGATACATAAGTGATGTCCACCTGCTTCTGCTGTAGGTCTACAGAACAGAAAGTGCTGTGACTGCCATTCACCCAGCCTCTGGTGCACGTGGAGCAAGGAGCGGAGGAATAGCTGGGTCAGAGGTTGGGGTCATGTTATCTGTAATTGTCTTTAATACAAGCATTTATTTCAGCAGGTATCAGAGCTCCCTTGAGCAGAGTCCCTCAAGGTGGCTGGATTGAGGCCAGTTCAGGAAGACTCATTCAGCAGTCAGATTTAGAGGTTGAAAGCTTCATCCTTAGAGAAGGACAGCTAGGGACCCTGGAATCTATCCTTCCCCACAGGTAAAGGGAGCGGAGAGCACAGGGCTTCTTAAAGGCAGGAGTAACAATGATGCTGTGGGTCTAGCCTTGTCCTGATCCCCCCGTTGAAGAGGGTTGCAGAAAGAATGTGGTGATGCATCTCGTTCCAGGGGCCTGACTCTCTCCTTGTGTCCATCATATTTTGCAGATACTTACGTCTGTGCACTGGCAATGGGAAATGCTGTATAAGTGTATGTGTGTGTTACAGTGTAGCACAAAGGAGATCCAGGACCAGCCTCATCGGGAAAGATATGAACCCCTCTTGTTAAAGCAGGTTTAGCTTCTAAGCTATTTGCCTGTTTTTTCTTTTTGGCAGAAAATCATAAGCTATACTGATGCAGTGAGAGCTGATTCTGTGGGCTGTGTTGGTAGGGCCCATGCTTAATCCTAAAATAGTTTTTGTCGCTTCATAACCTCATGACAAGATTATTCCATAGTGCAAGCTTTCCAAATTGGAAGACAGAAAGACAGGCACTGTTCTGTCTTTCTGTTTTCCACCTGTAACAAATGTTTCAGACTGCAGGTTTTCTCTGGGACTTGAGATAAATTCACAGAATGCAAAACAACAAAAATCTGTGCCATCTTCTGTATGTTATACAACTTCCATAATGTTACATAAAAATAAACACCGCCAAACAGACATGACAAGGTTCCTTTAATTTACTGATCTGCAAGACAGAACAGGAGCAGTAGCCCCATTTCATAACCCTTCTGCTTGACACTGTCCAGCATTTGTGCTAGCGTGACCTTGTCAATAATGTGTCAAAGAGGTGGGTAGAAGCAGTTTCATTCCCACTTTATAGAAGAGGAAGCAGAGGCACAGAGAGGCTTTGTGGCTTGTCAAACAACAAGGGAAGGCAGTGATTCACTGGAGATAAAGATGGGTGGGTTTTTTGCCACCCAGTTCCCTGCTAAAAACATTTCTGCCTTTTACCCCTGTTTCCCAGTTGGCTTGGTGCCTGCAGTTGTTCACATTCACGTCAGACTCCTCGCTCTGAATTGCTGGGGGGAGCCCAGGTCTGGGACTTGTAAACCCACCTCAGTCTGTGTGTTGGGATTTGCAGCTTTAATCAGTGGCTGAAGATCATGAAAGATCAGTGAGGCTGGCAATATTTTGGCTGGATTTAAAATTGCGTATTCTGCCTCTAGAGTGAGCTCATGTTTATTTTTAAAATATGTTCCACCAGTAGAAGAAGTCTATGGTGAATGTCTCCTTGTTGGGTATGTCTGTTGTGCCAGGAATCCACACACCCTTTGTCATATTCCTGGCAGGGACAAGACTTGTGGCTTCGTTGACACCTTCTGGTGAGGATATAGTTATTTGAACCCTGTTTAGTGGCCTGGTCCAGCTGCCCCCAAAACCTTGAACTCCCCAAAGTGCCATGAATGCTATGGAATAGCAATCTCTTTAGAAATGAGTGATGCTTAGGCTGCCGTTTCATCTTGGCCTGTTTGCAATTTCGGCCTAGAGAACTAGGAGACCTTGCGTGGATAGTCTTGGTCACTGCGCAGTGAATGGCAGTGAATGAGGATCACCTTTGTTATCAGGCAGAGCCCTCTAACAGAGTTACTGGGTTAGAGAGAAGTATTGTGTCACCAGGGTCGTCTTTAGTGATGATGTTGCAATGAGCATCACTCATCTGAGGACTCATGAAGGAGTCAACAGCTTAAACTGTGAGGCAAGTGAGTGTTGCTAGGCTGGAAAGACAAGGCAGCGGAGTTATCCCTGCTTTACAGATAAGAGTAAAGCACAGAGAAGGAAATTGCTTGTTTATCCAAGGTCACCCACCTGGAGTGGACTCAGTGTTACGCTCTCACTGCCTTGCCAGCACCTGTAAGTGCAGGGGTAGAGCTACAAGTCAGCCAAAGGACCCTTAATCTGCTTGTCTCATTTTTAAAGGTGCTCACCTAGAAAGGACTTGGCCTGAAAGCTTATTAGAACAATTCCTGTTGTTTTCTTTCATGGGCTTTTTACAGTTAGTCCTACGCACTTGGGCTGTATCCAAACCCCTGATCTACAGGGCTGTGAGGTGGGAGTGTGAGGGGGAGCCAGGCTGGAAGCTGACTGTCTCCATCTGCTCCTGCTGCCTGACAGGAGAGTTTGATCCAGCTAGTGAACTGGAAGTCCCTGCGGGACACCAACCAGATGCTCGTCTTTACGGATAGTGGTGTCATATCTTCTTCACTCCTTGAGCTGGGACAGGTGGAAGGTAGCCCAGCTAACGGTCCATGCAGAATATAACTCTCTCGTGCCTCACATTTCAAACAGAAAAGCACGCTGAACTCTCCGGAGCAAGACAGACTGCATTTATGAGCCAGCATATTGATTTAGAAAACATCAATGCTGAGGTGTTCGTTGCAGCTTACCGCTTCTGCCTGCATTTTTGGGATTCCAGCTCAGAGTGCTAGGAATCCTCCTGCTTCCAGGCTTTCCCCTCTGGATAACCCAGCACCCCAACACTGGCAGGCAGCAAGTCCAAAACGCACAAAAGGAGGGTACCGTTTGGCATGCTGTCTAATTAAATCGCAGAATTTGTTGCTAAGGGCATTGTGCATGTCAGCGTAAGTGGGCTATGAAAAAGGATGAGACACATTCTTGGGGGAGCAGGGGGTCGAGTCCATTTGTCATTAGTGCATGTAATTGCCTGGATGCAGCCTCCAGCAGAGGAGCCTCAAGACTGATTGCTGGAACCTGGGGGCATTCCAAGGAAGAGCAACTTGACACTTGCCCTGTTTCTTCTACTTTCTTCCTATGCTCTGTTAGTTGGCACCTTTGGTCTGGGCCTGTGTGGCCACTCATACCCTGGGAGAGGTATGGGCAGTGGTGTTGGAGTATAGATACTTTTGAGTTGGTGAGGAAGGGAGAGAACATCCCATCGTCAAGTACACAGTGTCTCCTCCCTGACCCAGTGCCCGCAGACTGTGACCTTTTTCCAGAGCCCCCGAGGGAGGTGTGGATGTGGAAGCCATGGCCCCAGACTCTGCACTGGCGGCCTTGAAAAGCTGTAGCAGAATCCTAGCCAATGTTGTGGCTACGTCTAAAGCCACGCGTTTGTGTGTTTTGACTCTTAAGATCTGTTTTTTAAAAATATGTTCCAGGAAAGAGACATTTTGGTAGACATCTCTCTTTCTGTCAAATGTTCTTGGGGCGTAAGGAAAGCTGCAAGTCGAGATGTCATTCCTGTATACTGCTCCTGGTCAGGCTAGTTCCCCCAGTGCACATCTGTATTTTCAGGCTATAACAATTTGGAGAAATGGGGCAGGTTTGTAGAAAACTCAACAGAAATCTAGTGATTTAATAGTCCTGCCAGCAGCCCCTGTTGACCTGCTGCAAAACATTACACTAAGTCGTGAGCAGAGCATAAATACAAATGCATTTGTGTATCTTGTTTTCTCCAGTTCCTGTCAGAGCGTGTTTGGCAAGCCTCAGTGCCCACCTGTTCCTGCACCCTGCATGGAAGAAAGCCAGGCCCTGGGACAAAGCCAGGTAAGAGATCACACCTGATGTTCAGAGACAGGAGCTTAGCCCTGCACACCCTGTCCGGCTGTGGCTTTCATGCAGGAAATGTGAATTCTCACATCGTATTTAGTGTGGAACATGTCTGATCCAAGCATACCTTTGGAATCCAGTTGAGTGAGCTGGGCATTCCCTGGGTAGCATCCAGCAGGTGCTAGAAGGAGAGGTGGTTTTGTTGTTTTTCCCACTTGGATTGCTTATCAGACCCTGATTTTACTAAACATGTCACTGAAATGATGGCCACGGCAACCTGTGACAGCGTCATTTACATTTTGAGCAACGGAGGGCTCCCCTGGCCCTGTGGAAAGCAGCTGACAGAAGATAGCTGCTCCAGCGTCCTCCCCTCTGAGGGGTTCTGCAGAATTTGACTCTGCTCTCTCAGACCTCTTAAAATCGTTCATTTCCAAGTCTGTGTTACTGCTGAGGGAAAGGGATTTTGCGCTGTTCGAGGTGGCTGATAGCAGTGTACAGTAAATAGGAAACGATAAAAGAAGTTACTTCCATGATCTGGATCTAGTCTGCATGCCTTCTTACAGTGATTTTAAGGCAGTAGAAAACAGATGTTAGAAATCTGGTGCTTTCAAGGGGATGGGAACACATCTGTGAATTAAATGTTACTTAAAAATACGACCCAAGAAAGCCTTATCTAAACTGCACCTTGAGCTATTTCTTGGCTTCACGCGTGTTGGTCTGCCGATCAGTTAGCACCCATTTCTGTTTCTCTTGCAGCGTAAGCTGATGGAGAAAACCTTTTAAAAAGAGATTTTGAAAAGCAGGAGACCATATCTGCTGGCCTCATTATAGGAAGCGGCTGCAGCTCTGAGGGTAGTAACAGAACCTCTTTTGAGCCTTTGAAAGCATCAATATAAAGATCTGTATCTTGGAAAGTGGCCTTTTTACCAGCCATAATGTGAGCCAGAGAAGTAGGAAAGCTTTGGGCATTAATAATGAATGAGCCTTTTCTAAGATTTCCAGAGCATGCAGTCTCTCTAGCTGGAGTTTTTGTCCTGCTATTTTGCATTCTTGCACTGATTTTGCAACGGTATAGAAACACGACGCACGGTGCAATGTGGGCTGGGGAGCAGGGTGCCATGTGTTGCCTGCAGATGTCAAAAGGGGACATCTTCAGATCTTTATAACAATTAGTCAGTTCTGGAACTCAGAAAAGCAATTTTTGTGTATTTTAATGTGTGCTGTAGGAAAAGGAAGAGCTTGAATGGGTAAATGATTTTACAGTGTTGTACAGACTTCCTGGGCACTCTGTTTCCTGCTGAATCAACTTGCCCTGGGCTTGTTGCAGGAATATGCAGATGTTTGGTTCCTATGTCTGAAGCACAGGGGTGCAGAAGTACGTTTCCTTTTGTCCACACATCACTTTCAATTTGCATTTCATAGGTCATGCATCCTATCAGAGCCAAAACGGGAGTAAAACAAAAACAAGCAAGCGAACAAAAAAAGTTAATTTTTGGGACATTTCTTTCCCTCCCTGAACAGAGTTTCCTTGTTCAGGTGATCACTCCCTTTTTAATTATTTCATCCTGGACTTACCCGCTGTCATTCACTTGCTTTTACAGGAGCCGATGCCTTGGGCAAAGGGAAGGGAATCACTCTTCTCTGAATTACGAAGAGTTGAATTGCGCACTGATTGCGCTTGTCATTCTTAAACCCACGTGCTGTACAGATGGATTACTCTCCCTGAGCTTAGAGGGGAACAAGGACTCTGTCTCTTTATGCCCACAGCCCTCACCGCTGGCATTCCCTCCTACCGCACGGCCTCGTGCTCCTCTGTGTCTGCCCAAAGGAGCTCTTCCACTGCGAGCGGCCGCATCAGTACAGATGGGATGTGGTGAAACTGGTTCTTTCCCGTGTCTTTCAGGTCCCAGAGGATCCGGTTGGTGACCCAGTAACCAACGACACGTTCTGGGCAGCATGGCTGCTCTTTGAATTCTCCGCTGGGGGACGGATGTGACCTGCCTGCAGAGATGCCCCGTGTGGTCTGCACTTCCCCAGGAAACACCACATCCTTTCCTGTTTCTTNNNNCTTTCTTTTTTTTTTTTTTTTTTTTTTTTTTTTTTGAAGATGAATGAGGGGTTTGACATGGAGATGAATAGAGAGAGTGAGGTAGAAGGATGAAGGCTTTTACTAATAGTTACGAAGTTCGTTTTAGTTACAGTTTTATTAAGAATTTTGCAAAGGACAGAAGAAATCAAAGGTGCATTGTGAATTGTAGGTTTTTACCGGAGCAGTCTGAAGCTGCACTGTTAGATGCTAAAAATATCAAGTCACTAGTTCTGTGGCAGTTATATATTTCTACCCAGAGCACCGGTCAGATCCAAGTCCTTCAGTACATCATGAAGGTAAATGAAGCTCCTGTACTCAAAAAGAGTGAAATTTAGTTACGTCGCTAAGCAGTGGATATTGGATAACTTTTTCTCAGGCCTGGAAAAGAAGGTCTCAGCTAAGTGCTGGTAAAATACTGCTATTTCTCATCCCTGCATTTCTGTTGTACTGCTAGTTGTAACTTCTGGAGTGTTCCATATTCTGCACTGCCACCGGTGACACAAACTGGAGCACAGCAGTATTCTCCGCGCTCAAGTCACGGGAGTGGGAGCCATTGTGCCTGAGAGCGTATGGGCACCGGCAGCAAAGCAGAGCCTTGATGCAGATTTAAAACTAATGCTGCAAGACATTGGGCAGTCTTTTGGGTATTTTCCTTAAATATTACTGCTATTTTTTTAAATCTGTATTGCAAAAGGGGTAATCCTTGCTAAAACTCCAGGCCCCGGGTACACGAAGTAGATGCCTCCAGTTCCTTTTGTAATAAAGTTAGCAAATAAAGGTTATGAATGACTCTTTCTCCAGGCTTCATTTTTCAAGGTAAGGGGGAGAAGTGATTTCTCACACAAGGTGTTTAATTCTAGATTTAATTCTAACCCTATCACCGGCTGCGCTGGGTACACCTGTGTGTGTTCAGACCCTGATCCTTCCTTTCTTTTGGTGGATTTCATTCGTAGGGCCGTTTACTTGTTGCGGGAGGTGTTGTGTTGAGAACAGCGGTGTTTGGGACGGGTTATACGTTTATTCCCTTCAGCAGCGGGGCCTTGGGAGAGCCCCAGAACCCCCTATGGGAGGCGCCGGCCCCGCTCCCGCCGGCCCGCCCGGCCCCGCCGCCGCCGCTTCT
>VYZM01005806.1:0-32661 GCA_013398915.1 Dromas ardeola | reverse complement strand
CTATGATTCTATGATTCTGCAACACAATACAGAGATAACTTAAGTAGTTTAAATCATCTGCCACAATCTAACTGTGAAAGCACAGGTTTAGTATTGTCTACCTTCTTTCTTGGCTGCTGTGGTGATGTGCTTCTGGTACTTCACCTAATATATTGAGATCTAATTCACATCTCTCTAGATTTTAATTATTAATCTGTAATATGGTTTCAGAAATGCTTGCCTGCCTTCTCAAAGGCCTCTTAGATTTAAGCTGAGTTGAAAGCTGTATAGAGATATTACTTGTTAAAATCAATACCAACTGTGGGAATTGTTATCTTTTAAATCCATTGTATCTATGAAAGTGTGCAGTCCCATATCCTTGCTCTGTTCTTAGCAGAAAGTTGGCTGACATGGTTTAGACGGGTTTGGACTCAATAATTCAAATGTTTTGGAAGGCTGAGAACTTAATTTGTAAGTTTCTTTTCATGTTCACCATGGTGGATGTCCCCTGGAGTTTGCAAGTCTAGGGTCTTTTTGAAATTCCAGGGCTTGATTTGTCGTCCGGTTGAAGTGTTGTGTCATCATCTTATTCTGTTATCCTCTAGAAAGAGGAGTCAGCCGTGATGAATTTCAGGTCAGTTGTTCCGTAACAAATTGCTTTGTAGTAACTGAATGCAAGGGTACGGACAGAGATGTGGAACAGCTGTGCCCAAAACACAAGCGACTGTACGAAATGCCTCCTTCAGATGTGAACCAGCAAACGTTGCTCTCATTAGCTTCTTCTGACAAGCAGGCTTACCGCTTCTCATACAAACCAACAAAAGTGTTGGCTTGTCTGCATGGAGGATTTATTTTGAAGCCAGATGCACTGATGTGAATGTTTCAAAGTAATTGTTTCCATGTAAAGTCATACAAACGGTTACCCAGCTTTGGGTATTTGGGTAATTCATTTATTATGAATTAACACTTCCACGTGATGGATTTTCTCTATATTGCATGCCTTGCAATAGATGTTTATCCTTTGTGCTGTCGCTTCAAGCCCTGTGCATCGAAGGATTACTTCCTGTTGGAATAGGTAGCAGGAGGTACCTACAAATTTCATGTCCTGTGTTTGGGGCAGGGAGGGTTAGAGAGGAGGTGTCAGACTACAGAAATCTCATGATTTCTCTTTCCTGACCCCATTATCTCTCTCTTTTCGGATGACAATTCCAAATCATAAAAGATTATGTTGGGCAAGCCATCCCTCCACATCATGCTGTTGGTACTTGAATATTCTGTGGCTTGTGCGGATGCCTTGAGGACATCACTGCAGGACAGCTACACTTACACAAGACAAGCGCTGTGATATGGAGCAGTTTAACCAGCAGAAAGCAGAAGACAAGACAGAGACAGCTCCAGGAGCTTGCTTGGGAAGCGCCAGTCTGTGCAGAGCAGTTTCTGGTCTTGGAGAAGCAGTATGGGCTGACAGGAGAGGATTGTGCTGTGCATCTGGGGCTGCCAGCAAGGAGTGACTGTGAAGTATGAAGATGACAAAGATGCCTTCACCACTGCATGCACAGAACTCACAGAGCAACTCTGCCCTTCCAGAAGTGTGTGGCTGCCCTCACTGGGAAGTTTACAACTCCCTCATCCTGCCAGTCAGTTGCCGACTGATTGAGCACATACCCATCAGCTAATGAAGCTATTGTAATGGAAAACATAGCCATTTTTGAGAATATACGATAGTTGCGTGGTATAAGGCCTGTGATGCTTTGTGAAGGCTTGTGTTACACACTACGGTGCTGGACATTTGGATCATAGAGATTAACCGGGTTTTATCTGCTGCCTAAATAGCTTCGGGATGACAGAGAAATACTTCTTTAAAATACCGAAAGGTAGATGGCAGTATTGAGGAAAAGGCATGTAGTTACTATGAATTATACCCAAATGCTGTATTTTGATAGAAAGACAGCAAAGGTGATGTCAAGAGCTGGGAGGCAAACATGATATTTTTTGGTTTTGTAAGTTGACCCTTGGAGGGTTTTGTTTGCTACAGGCGCCTTGTATCAGGGAAAGGCAGAAAGATTTTAATCTCCTGTTTTTAAGGAATGCTGTTTTTGGGGTGGCAGTTTTATATATGCACCAGTGCTCACAGGAAATGTAAAAGATAATTTAAACTGTTGAGAGAGAAAGGTGAAAAGACTGTGACCAATTTGCAATGTCTTGTGTAGTTTCATGAATTTGAAATGCCTTTAGTCTTTAGCTGTTCGTTCTGTAGAAGCTCCTGGCAGTGTCTGTATTTGAAGGGTTTTGTGCATTTTACAAAAGCTCATCTGTTTGTCAAATTGGAGAAAATAAAGCTAGCATAACTGTTAGTGTGGTGGCTCTGTATGTCTTTTTTACAGCACAGTGAGAATGGAGGGGGGAAAAAAGCAAAAATGAATAGCTTTTAAAAAATCTTGAACCATGTAATTGGAAAATATGAATAAATGGAGGTCTTAAGCCCTTCTCCTTGGGGCTGCTTAGATACTGTGGGCAGCTGGCATGTTGAGTGGTGGTGTAATCCTGTGTTTGCAGTTAAGGGAGCACTTTTTTTCCCTGTCAAGGTGGAATCAGCACTCCCTGGGGTGGGAAGGAGATAAGGAGAGTGACTGGGAAATGGGTAAAACCCTACTCAGAGCAAAGCGTCGTGGAGAGGTCTTGTTAGCTCATGGTCCATTGGTATAATGGTGTGAATTTAATGAATTGTGTAATGGAAAGCTGACTCAGGAGTTCCTGAAGACGGCAAGGCCTTTCTCTGGCTCTTTGGTGTCCTGATGCTGTGTCTTTCTGGCTTCCTGACTCTCAGAGTTAGTTTTTATTATCATAATCCTATTTACTTCCCCAATTACATTACATACAGTACAGTAAAATAAAATGAAGAGTGATGCCTCCTGAAGCTGTGTGTGCCCATAAGGTGGCCCATAAGGTGCTCATAACATTAGAGTCCAGTTACCATGGCTGTCTCTACACTTCCATTGCATACCCCTGCTCTGACAGCAACGTTGCCTTGCAGTCAGCCAAAGGCACGGGGGGAGTGACAGTACTTGACACCAGTAACTTGTAGTTGGTCTATGGAGCTGGAAAATCGTAAAAATAGTAGAGATGAGACGTACCTGGCTGAATACTAGTCTGATAAAACTCTCGCAATCCAAACTTCTTTTTGATTCAGAGATGTCTAGACTTAACTGTGTTGTAAGAAAATTGGATCTGTCTCTCAGTGCAGTTGACTTTAAATTTTTATGGCTCTTTTTGTGTTGGCAATGCCTAATTTTTTAATTTTTTTTGAAGCTTTTTCAAAAATATTGAGCAATAAGATCAAAAGGCTTAAGATTGTCATTAGCAAGTCCTTTCCCTTTTCTGCTTCCCTCCAATAAGAATAATTTTGTGACTCAGAGTGTCTCTTAGCAGTTGATAGTATAATGTAATTGGAATAGAAATGTTGTAGGGACTTCTGTGTTGATTGATGGACGAGAAAACTTAGAACACAGAATTAGATCATATTTTTAATTTAGCAATAGTACAGCCAACAAGGACTCCCAAAATTGCCAAGAGATTGAGTATATCCAGCTAACTTTATCTGATATGCACAACCAGAAGGTTAGTTAAAAGGGAAGGAGAATGGTTTTACATATTCTTACTCATTAGTCCCCAAAGTGAGATTCTTCAGTTAAATTTTACCGCTGATTGGGATGACTCTGGGTCACAGTGGAAGGTCAAAGAACAAAACCAGTTTCTTATTAAACGAAGGATCTGAGGCAAAAACTAGTAGAAAATAAAAATGGCTAAAAATAAATTCACGTTTAAAAATTATTGAATGCTTCAAAAGGCAGCTTAACGCGGTAGATTTTTGTGGGATTTATTAGCTCTTTCTGGTCAACACATGAAAAATAGTGTAAGAGATGCATTTTAGCTTCTGCTTTAGCTTCTTTTAGGCTTTTTCCCAAAGATACAATTCTCTATTTGACTTTTTGCTTGACTTGAAACATCCAAGTCTTTGCAGACCTCCTGGAAGCCGCAACAGTGATAACGGAAACATGAATCATGTGTATGTCACAGCAGGTAACTTCCAAAGGATGTTGGTCTTAGTCTTACTTTGTCTTCATCTAAGAAACCAAGAGAAACTGTTTCTGAGAAAGCAAGAAGTAAGAAATATCAAAATAGAGACAGCAAATACCAAAACAGAGACTGCAGAGATAAACCCAGATTGCCATTAACCTCCACAACCCCAAAGGCATATTTCTTACCTAGTATGTGCTGAAATGTTAATTGTTTTGTTAGCTCTTATTCGTCTTCATGCAGACTAAAGCTTAATGTATTTTACTTAACTGCACAAGGGAAAACCCCTGCAGTCCATTGTCTATATTGTTAAATAAAGTAAGTCAGCGTGGTTGGAGGTTTAGTTAAAACCAAATTTGTTCAGCTTATGAATCAAACAAGTCTCCAGGAGAGGTAAAGGTCTTGTCATCTTATATCATAGAACTTACCTATTTTATGATGATCACTTCAGCTTTTCAGCAGGTCTCTTACTCAGAAAGCAATACACAAAAGGCAGTTCTTCTAGAGAAGAAAATTGGTTGCTATAGCAGTTTAAAATCCTTGAGGTCATCTGTATTTCGTAAAAACTGTAGGAGTCATGATGTTTAATCATTGCACTGAAATCTTTGTTCCGTACATTGTCTTTCTGCTCAACGTTCTTTTCTATGCGTCATTCGTGTGCCTGAAACTTAAAAGGAAAATATCATCTGCCTTAGAGTTTATCAAGAATAATAGCAACAACTCTCAATTTTGGAAGACAGCAAAAATTAAAACTGTTCATTAATTGAGTTAGCAGTCCAGTTTCTTTTAATTCTTTATCTTGTGTCATTCTCCTTATGGCTCAGCTTTACATGGAAATTATACTTTTGTGACTAGAAATACCCTTTTGTTCTGCATTTTATCTGAAATTCTGTTTGTGTTCAAAGCCTTTAATTAAATATTAGAACAAATGTGTTAGTAAAGATACTGCTTTTTGCTCCTTAAAAAGTATTGAAACAATTTCTTAGTGTTCTACACCAATTACAGTCATGTTGCAGTGTCCAGTGGGCTTGTTAAGTTCATTAATAATTCATACAAACTGCCATGGGTTTAAGGAAGGAACTATACCACATATTGACATATGGGAGTGAAAGAAAATGCAACACAGTCTTTTGCAACCATTTTTTTGCTGGAGAAAGAAGAGATTGTATTATTTATGCTCTGAGGTATGTACACTGAGGATTCACTTTGCTAATGTAAGTCTTAGGGCTGTTTATTGGACATGCATGCAGTATGTCTTCTGCATAGTATGTCTTCTGCGTATGTATGTATGCATTTGCATATGTTTGTATGTATGTGCAGAGAGAGGACTGTGATTCATAGAGCTTTATTATCATGGATTTGGGATGCGTGCGTTACTTAGAAACAAGAACCTCAGGTTCTGCCGCTCATGTAAGCTAAAACCTTATCATGACGTTATATGGGGTTTGTACAGCCAATCTGTTACAAGGAGAATTGTATTAGAAAATTTGAAAAGATTTATTTGAAATATTTCCTGTATCTCTACATAAAAGAGATAAATAAAAGGCACCAATTCTGACATGTCATTGTGATCTCTCCAGTATTAGAAACTCATGTGTCATTTCTGTTTTACTAGGAAAATGCATGTTAAAATAGAGAATTATGTGCATAGGGGTTTTTTTAATAACCCTTATCATTTTATGAGCATTACTAGTTTAGGAGGAGGGTGGGCTAGAATATTACTGTTCATAGCATATACAGGCTAGCTATGGATATATGTCTATACGCTGCATATGTTTTTCTAAAGATACCTAATACAGTTAATTTAATCTCTTTGGGGATTGCCTCACCCACAGGAGAGGCTGTGGGTGTCATGAGGCTTTTGTAAGTCAGGCAGCAACAGCTGGAGCTACAGCTCCTGTGAGATGCTGAGGAGTTCAGGAGGGGAGACCTGGAGGTCAGTGTGATCCAAGGCAAAGCTGGTGCTTCAGGCTGCCAAACTAAGCATGTCGGTATTTTGTAACAGGATCATAAAATACTTTGGGGTGGAAGGAACCTTTAAGGGTCATCTAGTCACACCTCCTTTCAGTAAGCAGGGAGATTATCAACCAGATCAGGTTGCTCAGAGCCTCATCCAACCTGACCTTGACTGTTTTCCAGGAATGGAGCATCTACCACCTCTCTGGACAACCTGTGACAGTGTTTTGCCATCCTCAGCATAAAAAATGTCTTCCTTCTATCTACTCTAAATCTTCCCTCTTTTAGTTTAAAACCATTACCCCTTGTCTCTGCTCTGCTAAAAAGTTTGGTCCCATCTTTCTTGTAAGCCCCCTTTAAATATTGAAAGGCCACAATAAGGTCTCCCCGGAGCCTTCTTGTCTTCAGGCTGAACAACCCCAACTCTCTCAGCCTGTCCTTATAGGAGAGGTGTTCCAGCCCTCTGATCTTTTTTTGTGGCCCTCCTCTGGAGGTNTGTGGCCCTCCTCTGGAGGTGCTCCAGCAGGTCCATGACTTTCCTGTGCTGAGGGCTCCAGAGCTGGATGCAGTACTCCAGGTGGGGTCTCCCCAGAGCAGAGTAGAGGGGCAGAATCACCTCCCTCACATCCTGGCCACACTTCTTTTGATGCAGCCCAGGATACAGTTGGCTTTCTGGGCTGCGAGCACACATTGCAGGGCCATGTCCATCTTTTCATCCACCAGTACCCCCAAGTCCTTCTCAAAAGGGCTGCTCTCAATCCCTTCATCCCCCAGCCTGTACTGATACTGGGGGTTGCCCCGACCCAGGTGCAGAACCCTGCACTTGGCCTTGTTGAACCTCATGAGGTTCATATGGGCCCACTTTTCGAGCTTGTGCAGGTCCCTCTGGATGGTCCTCAGGCACATCAACCACACCACTCGGCTTGGCATTGTCCACAAACTTGCTGAGGGTGCACTCAGTCCCACTGAGTCACTGTGTCACTGGTGAAGATATTAAACAGTACTGGTCCCAGCGCGGACCCCTGAGGAACACCACCTGTCACCGATCTCCATCTGGACATTGAACCGTTGACCACTACCCTCTGGTTGAGACCGTCCACACCGAACAGTCCACCTGTCAAATCCATATCCTCAATTTAGAGAGAAGGATGTTGTGGGGGGCTGTGTCAAAGGCCTTACAGAAGTCCAGATAGATGACATCTATAGCTCTTCCCTTGTCCACTGATGTAGTCGCTCCATCATAGAAGGCCCACTAGGTCGATCAGGCAGGACTTGCCCTTGGTGAAGCCATACTGGCTGTCTCGAATCATCTCTGTTTCCTCCATGTGCCTTACGTTGTTCTAGATGGAGCAAAAATCTGCTGAGGATACTGAGGTGCCCTCACTATCCTGAAGCAAAACCTCTCAGCTTTTTCTGTCTTTATGGTGCTGTCCACTGGGGTGCGGCAGATTCTTGTACTTCCAGGAGCTTATTAGGGAAGAATTTGTGGGGCTGTATCATCAGAAAATTTCTGCTGGTGGGTTATGAAGCCCAGGAGTCCACCCACTGGGGCTGTGGACCAAATACCATGTCTGCACTCTGATAGAAGCCATGTACTCATCCTCACCTCACTCTAGCCCATAGCACTGTGCACTGAAAGAGCAGCGTTCAGCTCCCAAGCAGGCAGAAACGTGCCTTGGCCAAGAGAGTGGTGGAGCCCAGGACCTGCAAGATCATGCTTTCCAACCCCTGGGCTGAGAAGCTGCATGGGCAGGGTGCAGAAGGACCTTTGGGGAACGTGACTGTCAGATCAAGGAAGAAAGACCAACTGTGGGAAAATGGAGGTGACTGAAGAGATCATGGGAGAAGGTTACATATAGGGCGTGAAGGTTAACATACATGGTGCCTTCCTCTCAGAGGCAGTCCTGCTATCCGTTGTGCGTTTTGGCTGGGGATGGCAGTCCTTCACGGTCCAGTCTTTGTTGTCTGACTTCCTTGCAAGCTGTTGATGATGCGTAGCATTTGGTAGAGCAGCCTCAAAGAAATCCTGTGGTGCCTGCCATCTTGTAGTTAACTGTGCAGCATGGCGTTGCAGTAACCTCTTGCGGATGGAACCACTGTCACGTGGCAATAGCTGGCCAAATTCCAGGAGTTCAGAAATTTAGGGAAAGGAGCTTTGAAAGTCGTGTGCTGGTGTTGCAAGGCAGGTGCTATTTCCCAGCGCAGCGTGTTGAATATGGCCTCTGGTAGTAAAAGCTTTGCTCCAGAAGAAGCCTGGCCAAGGTGAAGCGCAGGGTGGATGTGCCTGTTGCTCGGACCAAATAAATTATAGCCGTTATTGTGAGCGTGATCCCCTTGGCTCGCAGAACTGAATCTCAGCCTAGGGTGAAACTACCAGAGGCTGTTAAGAGACAGCATTTCGTACCTTAGCTTGCCATTGCATTAAATAATTCATTGAATCTGACCTTTCAGAGCAGTACATTGTAGCTAACGGAATTAATATAAAAAGGATATAAAAAGGAAACGAATATCAAGTGGGAGTAGGGAGGCGATATAAACTTTATACATAACCACAGAAGGTCTACAGTGCTGTCTGTTCTTCAAAGTCTGCCGGTAATTGGATGTAGTTTGGGAAGAGCAGCGAAAATGAGCCAGAAGTTGTCCCTTTTATGAGAGACATAAGAAGCTCAGCCTACTTAAGTTTATTGCAGGAGAGATCAAGACAGCTTTATCTGCTTGTGGACATCTGAACAAGGAAGAACTTGGATAGCAGGCACCTTTTCTGCTTGGTAGAAAAGTACAGTCCAGCCCTAAGAAACTGCAGCTAGTAACACCCAGAGAGATACGAGGGAGAGCACTGTGCCTCATTCTCTGTCATTTCAATTCTTTAAATGAGAATCTTGTATCTGTTTGGAAAGATGTGCTGCAGCTCAAGCAGAAGTTAAGGCCTTCACAAAACATCTATCAACTATGGTTAGCGGGGGAGTTTGTGTTTTGCGGGAAGTCAGATATACGTTTTATGTTGTTGTTAGGATCTTCGAATGCATAGGAATACTGAGACTGGCCTATCTCATACCTGAATTCTGACTGTGAGCAGCTCAAAAAGCTGTGCCCAGTCCCTGTGGGATTATCAGCCTTTACCGGGAAGGTGTGACTTTTCTGGGAAGGCGGCAAATCTTACAGCAGTAACTTTCTGCTCTTGGGCTCTTGCTCAATATCACCCATGCCCATGTTCTGTCTACCTGCACTTATCATCACACAGAGTGTCTTTCAAAGGCTTGCCCACAGCTGGATATATTCTCCTGCCTTGCAGCATCACCAGATACTGATGTTATGCAGGACATGATTTGTTTTTGTTTTTGTTTTTGTTTTTTTTGTTTGTTTGTTTTGTTTTGGTTTTTTTTTTTTTTTTTTTTTTTTTTTTTTTTGTGTTTTTTTTTTTTTTTTTTTTTTTTTTTTTTTGTTTTTTTTTTTTTTGTTTTTTTTTTTTTTTTTTTTTTTTTTAATGTGTGTGTTACTTCACTGGAGCTAGTGAGCTGGTTTTTGAGTGGAAGTCAAATGCAGCATGATAAGCAGTTACTTTTCTGATACATGGTTCTGAACATACACAGTTTACAGTGTGTTTCCTTCAGCTTTTAGTACTAATTTTTTGTTCTGCACTGAATGCTTGGAAAAGTTCTGTTTTGGCAATTATAGCTCTGAATGTCAGAAACACTAGGGAGAAATAATAATTTGGTTTGGTTGTACTGTGGTGAAGATTATGGCGTAAGTGCCCTAATCTGATAGTGTTTACTGATCTAAGACTTAGTTTTTATTTGAGCAATGGTTTATGTACAGTAGGGATTAATTACTTCTAATGCCTTGATTAGAAAGATGACATTTTACCAAAGGGCAGCGTGCGGTAGCTCCTTTGAGTAGCTACTTCACAGCACATTTTTAAAATGTATTCATATGTTACACTTCATATATTTCACAGAAGTCATAGTCTATTGAGTAAATAGTAAACTTTAACAAACTCTTCCAATATGTGCCTGTGTAAGTGTTTGATAGATCCTTCTGAACAGTTAAATTGTCTCAAGCAAAAAATATTAGGATTTTGAATTGCCTGCTGTCTTCATAGTACTCTCTTGGTGACAGATTACCAATATCTCCGTAAGAGTTTTTCCTTCAGCTGCTGCTTTAGAATAATTACAGTGCTTTTGCATATATGTCATTAACAATGAGGGGGAAAAAAAGCTCTTGTCAAGGCAGTTCATTTAGATATCTGATGCATGAGGCAGGATAATACGAATTTTCCAGTAGGATACAGGTTACTGCTTATGATGCACCACCAATGCACTGTTTTGTGATTTCAAAGAAGGTAATATCATTATAAACATGGATTTTTCTGTCTAGCTTAATTTATAAAGACAAATGTCAGTGGCTTTTCGGTCAAAAATACATTTGTTATGATAGCTGTTTAACAATACTGTTATTATTGTAAATAGAGCAACAAAACATAGCATTTCACAATTGTTAAACATGATACAGCGGTAGTTATAGTGCTTTTCACCCCCTATCCTGCCAGAGCCAGATAAATTAAAACTCCTGGCCATTAAACAGTCAAGTGCAAATAACAGCTTTGTAAATTCATTATTTTTTATTTACCTGAGATAGATGATGGATTTGGTTTTGCAGGCACAGAGAATAATGCCCGTTTTATTTTTTGTTTAGGGACAGCACTGAACATGATTAGTATTCTGTATGTTGAATCTATAAACGATGTGTCCATAACTATAAATGGTAAAATGTATACTGCCTGCTTCTAGAAATAATTATCTTTTTCTTTCTGGGAAGAAGTGCCTGCTTGTTTAACGCTTTCTTAAGGGAAACATTTGACAAAGATCTCTCAAAAGCGAGAGGAAAGGTGTTGCCTTGCCACCTGTGCTTAGTTCTCTTGGGAACTACGGAACAATATTCATCCTCCAGCAAAATGGGTCTGATCCAAAGCCTGCTGAAGACAGGGGAAATCTTTTGATGGATTTCAGGGTGATTTGGATGAAGCTGTGTATGGATTACCCCATGGATTACTTGTAGTGGCTCTACTTGTAGCCTGTCATTTTATTTATGATATAGCTGTTAAATCGTGGAATAACACACTTTAATAAAGCATTTACCTATTTGATCCAGGGTAATTCAAGGAGTGGTTTTGTGACATGCCATTCCCAGTGACTACCCATGCTGGCTACTGCAGATCCCTTTCCCATCACTCTCCCTTCTCTGAAATGGGGTGCACACCAAGGGCTTCAAAAAACACGAGGTGAAAATTAGGTATTTCAAGTTGGCTAAAGCCATTTTTAAGGTAATGCTATATATTACAAAACAAAACTGTAAAGGAGCAAGACACTGGAGGAGTTTTTAGTGTGTTAGGTTTTATGACTGTACAAATGACAATAAATGACAGTTGTAAATAAATGAAACATGTAGAGGCTTAAAAATTTTATGGTTGTTTTGTGCCTCAGTAGGATGGTCTATGCACTGGGTTTACTACCATTTTTTCGCTGCGTTACCCTCTGTTTATACCAGTTTCACATCAACGTCTCTGGGGCAGGGTGCGGATGTGTGTGGGGCGCAGTAGAGGGCTATCATAGCTTGCAATAGCAGCCTTTGTCTTCACTTCCTAGCTACAAGAGAAAAAAAACAGTGGGTATTTTTTATGTAGTTACCGAACAATAGCAGGCAGTTGGAAGTCCTTTCCGTGTATGTCTCTCATGAGTCTGAATTAAACCATTAGGTAATTTTGTTATGAGTTGTGGCATTTATGTGAATGGGTGAAATCCCAGTCTTATTTAAGTGGAAGAGACCAGTCCTGTAGACTGCAGAAAGAGCATAAAATCGTAAGATCTGAAAGACCAAAAATGCAAAACCAGAAGATACAAGTTTATCATAGCTGGCGTCATGGTTTTTAAGTCACGGTAAGCTTTGATACACCATTATTTAATGTGTGAGTTTGACAGTACTGAGATAAAGTTTCTGATACAAATTGGTTCATCTTCTTTTTCCTGAGGCTGTTTTACTAGGAAAAAAGGTTGGAGGGGGAGGAAAGGGAGACCGTGCCCAGGAGAGCTGCCTTTGCCACATCTCCTCTGCTACTTCTGCCTTCGTCCTCTTCCTCACAAGTGTTACGTGTAGTTTAACCATTTGTCTGGTGGATTGTAGGAAAACCTTTATATGCATCATCACTACCATCTTTACAGTAGTTACAATAATGGGAAAGTTTTTGAAATCAAATTTCATGGCTTTTCATGTTTCTGTTTTTACTTTCCTTAAGCTAATTGGTTTAGTTTTCCAGTCCTTGGTACAGTGTTAGAGATGGAAACCCAACGGAGGCTGAACCAGAAATGCCTCCCTATTTCAAATTCTGACCTACTAAAATAGAGTTTAAATAAGTAAAACAAAATATGGGGTTAATTGATAGCACCCTTCGTTACAACATATATTGTAATGTGGTTTTCAGTGAAACCATCTTCCTTCCCGAGCTAAGCATTTTGTGCGGAGAAAATTCATTAGATTCAGAACTTACAGTTGCATTCCATATAACAGATACTTCAGTGGTGATTGCTGAAGTTCAGGAGAACTTTGATGAAAAGCAAATGTCAACCAAAAATGTCAGTACTGTGTGTACTGGGTAACATCTGAATGTGAGCATTATCACAAGCTTTTATGAAACAAATTAATCACTTGGAAGGGGAATACAACAATTTAGGAACCACCAGACCAAATCAGATCCAAAGTCCATTTATTTCAGCATTTTGTATCTGATAGGACTGGTTCCAGTTGTTTCAGAGAAAGGTCAGAGAGACTACACAATGACTTGTTTGCAGAATATTCTCTCTTGGGGAAGATTTCTGTCTACAACCATTTTAATTAGAAAAAGCATAAATACTTTTTTCCTCCCTTCATTTTTCTGCACATCCCCTAACAGTCCTGAACACTCATGGTAATTTCTGTTTTGTTTTGTTTTTTTTTTTTCCTTAAAAAGCAGCACAACAGGAACCTATAGGTTCCTGTTTTCCTGTCTTCTTTCAACACACTGTAACCTACAACATTGTCTTCCCTTCATTGGCTGCACACATAATCAAAGACCTCCTTAATGAATATATATAATATGGATTCTTCAAGTGGAAGCCATAAGTTTATCATTGTCTTACCCTTTCCCTTCCACCTTCCCCACTGTAGTGCATGGGAATGACTCTGTGCAGATCTTACCCTTATTCTGCAAAGGGAAAGGACTCATATGTTTCCTGAGCAACATAATTTTCCAAATTACTTGTTAGTAATTTGTGGACCAACAGGCGGTAGGTGGCATCTGAAGGAGCCGTAATATTTCCCAGCCTAGGACACAGGAAGAAAAGACCATAGGCTGGAGACAAGCCGTCCCTTCTGCCCTTGCCCCTCACGGTGAGCTCGTGGGGAGGTAGCCTACCCCTCCTTCCATCTCCTTCCCCAAGAGGCAGCCCAGATAAAAGGAGTGGCAGGCTTAAAGTCAGCATAATGTAGCTGTAGGCATCCATAAGCATCTGCAGTGGCTGGCTTTGTGTAACCAATGAATTTGTTGTGCAGGCCACCAAAACATATGTGGCCTTTGGGACACCTGGAATTTTTTGCCCATGGGCAGAAAAGGAGGTGGTCTTCAGGCCTCTGCTCAGATGGGAACACTGCCCCGACGTTCCACTGCCCCAACTACACAGCACTGCACGTGAAGCACAAAGTCGCCGCCGCATTTTGCAAAATGTTGACGTGCGTCAGGCTGAATAACTAGGTTAATGATATTGGCAGCAGCAGCATGCAGAACAGCAAAGCAAAAGTTAAACATTTGGTCTCACAGGATGAAGCAAAGAACTAGGAGAATGTATTGTTTCTAATTGCCTTTAAAAATGCTAATCGTACATTGTTCAAATGCTGAACTTCTGGATTTTGAGGGGCAAAGATCCCCTTCATAGGTGACCTTCCTGAAACTTCCCTCCTGGAGATCTAATCTTCAGAAGAGCCACAGGGAAGGTATGAACTTTGAACGTTTCTTGGGAAGCTGTGGCTGGGGAGAGGGTAGAGGGAGGAAAGCAAACAAAATAAATCCTCTCAAAGCTCTCTGACCTCCCTCCTCCACTTTTTTTTTTAATGATTAGCTTTGAGAATCTGATTCTATAAGGACACTTCTCTCCCCTGCCTCTTTTCTTTGTACGATTTTGTGGCTGTTGATCCTTTGTAGCCTAAAAGCCCATGCCCTGAGATTATCTTTAGCATGACTGAAATGCAAAAAGTCGGGATAGGACAGAATCAGAGAATGAAAAATATCTTGAAAACATCTTGAAAATCTTTAAAAGAATAAAAGAATTTGCAAGGTTTAAAAGACTTTTAATAGCTGGATCCTTTTCTGTAGAATCACAGGTTAATATTTTTGAACTTTTTTTATTTTTTTTATCCTTCTCTTGCCATGTATGACATGAGGAGTTCATGAAATGCACCTGGCCAGTTTTGTATCTAGTTTGGGTTGCAGGTGATAAAAATGCATTACTGGTGTTCTCTGACCTGTCTGTTTAGCTCTTGTTCTTGCTCTCATCCACTTTTCACTGACAGACTCAACTGAAAGGCCAAAATTGTGCATGAGGATGGACTCTGTTCTGCTCGCTTACATGTATGCAAAAATCTACTGACCTGTAGATGTGAAGAAACTGTGAGCCAGTACTCATAATCTAGCACTTTGCATCATCAGTAAATGTGATTTTAAAATAATGTTTTAATTTGCTTTTTTAGAATCACATTTGCAGTCTAATTAGACTCCAGAGAACTCTCCAGGTTGCCCAGAAAAATTACTATGTGACTACATAATGAAGAGTATTATGTCCATTGGAACATAGGAGATGTTACAGTGGTTTCTGTCAGACTCAATTTTGACAAGTCTATTTTTAATCTTGCGGTTTGACATATAGCCTTTAAAGAACATGCATCCTTTGCATGCTAAATCCTCTGTTATGTCCCTTTGAGAACTGAATTTTAATGCACGTCCTTGGAACAAGGAATTTATTCTTGAGCAGATAGATCATTGTCTCTGTGTACAAATGAAGAAGATAAGACTTTTGAAGCTTTTTTTTGATGCTTATCTCATGATTGCAGCTGAAGTGAGGGATATCTGTGGTGCCCAATGACTTTATCGACTAGCTTTAAATGAAAGTCCTCAACATACTAATGATGAAACAGAAGTATCAGCTGTTCAAGAGAAGAATGGGGGGTTCACCCAAGAGAAGAAAACTGCAAACCCCCAAGGTTCTTCTTTATAGGAGTTATTTTGCAGAAAGAAAACCTTGATATCGCATAGTTTTTTGTCTCATTGAAGTTATTTCTTTTGCTTATATGGGAGACATTTTTATGCAGCATACTTGAGTTGGCTCAGACTACAAGAGCCAGCCCTGCAGTGGCCAAAGCCAGGTAGGTGGAGCTGAGGTGCCTGCAGCCCAGTGTGCAGCCCACAGAGCAGCCTGTTGCTCTGTTTGTGCCTGTGATTTTTGAACAACAAAGCTGCTCCCATACCTGATCGAAAATTCACCTCTATGAGCTCCAGCTGTTTAAAGTTGGGCCTTTAGCCCAAAGTGGGCTCAAAGTAGCCATGCTGAAGGTGGGAGAAACTATTTGCAGCTGTCCATCTGATTACAAAAAGTGACTGGAGAAGTTCTCTAAGTGGTACCTCATGCCATTAGACAGCTCAAGGTGAATCTCGCCGATGGAAGTCCTGTTAGGAGGGGTGCCGGGGGCGGTTGGCTGTGCTGGCTGACTGGCTGGAGCATCTCAGCTGCTGTCTCCCACCTTTTCACTATTTGCCGTTCACAGGCATGTGTCTCCCTGCTCCATCCCAGAAACCTGCCGGCAGCCCTCGTGGCCCACGCTGGCAGCCCTGGCTTCTGCCCAGAGGAGATGCTTATTGACCGGCTGATCCAGAGCAGCAGCGGCGTGCCCTCGCCCCTGTGGTGTAATACATAAGACCATTCTGCCCGCTTACGCGTTTTGTGTTAAATCATGGCCCCATACAGTAGAGTGGCAATGCTGGTCTCTGTGCCCGGGGCCATGGTCCTGCAGCCGCAGAGGGGGCTCAGCCTCCACCAGGGAAACAGAAGCTCCCTGTCAAGCCACAGGGGGTGTAGATCTAGCTGGGGAAAAAAAAAAATACAAGTATACCAGATAAATTATTTAGAAAATGCCTATAAAATTAATTTAACAAGTCGCATGAAGTCAGTCCTTTCTTCTTTTTTCCCTGTACCAATATCCATCTTCCCTCCTACCACCTTATGGCTGCAGCTATATGGTGACTTACGTATTCGCCTCCTCCACGAACAGCTTCCCTCCTCCCCCTCACCATTTTCTTAAAGAGCAGAGAGACGTTTTACCGCCCTCCTCTTCAGTCCTGACCATTACCCACAGCTTGGAAGGAGCAGGAGAGGACAGTGATGAGACTGGTTAATTTTCAGGGGTGTTTTTTTCTGCGGTGCTGCGGAGGCGGTGGGCTGGGGCTGGCCTGGATGCAGCACGTGTGTGTATCCTATCCCCGAGTGACATTTAATCTGGCTGGTACGGATAACGAAGCACCGGCTTGGCTCTGCAAGCGTGGGTGTTTTCTGGGGGGTATAACTGATACTGAAGAGGGCGGCATCACATTTTTACTGCTGCTGTTGCCCATCCTACCAAGATTAAATCTCACACTGGTGCGTCCGTCTGCACTGCAATTATGTCTTCGTTTTCTGTGTGGATAGAAGAACACAACCATTCAGCATTTTATGCCTGATTTGTGTCTTCAGCGTAATTTTCTTCTCCCCTTTTCAAACATTCCTTCCACCCCCTATATTTTGTAATATTTTTGCATTTATCAAGGAAGAATTTCAGCTTAAGTGTAATTTAAGTTTTATCTTAAGGACCGTGTTTACGTGCAGCCTACATTTGCTTAGTAACTTTTCAGTGAGACTTGTATTAGTGATTCTTTGTCACGAGGAAAACGTAAAACAAATTATGTAGTTCTAGTGATACAAAAGGGGGGAAAAATAAAGGGTATAACAGCATAAATACATTTTGAAGTTAACCAGCATAAATATTTAGATGTATTAAATGAAAATTAACAATATGATTTTGAAAGGTTGGACAGAGCTTAAAATAGAATAGATTTTTAAAGTCATATCTTACTGATTTTAGCACAATAAATAAATACGTCCTTTAAAAAAAAAAGTGGTGAACCTTTGAATTGCAAACATTCTGGATATATGGTATATATTCATAGCAGGACTTTTTAATAAGTAATGCAATTTAACAGAAGCAAGTGGTTAATTGGCTGGCAACAATTCTGACTCAATTTCTCCTCACATCAGTCTGCATCTTAAATATACTAAGTAATATGTGGGGACACGAGTATAGGCAAACAGGTTGCACGTTGGGACTGCTGCTGGCTGAATTACTGTGCCACGTGCATGGTGGCTTAAGAGGAGTAGCCTCTTTGGCCGCCCATCCGAATCATTATAAAATCACATTTGCCATCACTTATACTGCTTCAGTGGCACGTGGATATGTCTTTGGCATCCGACCAACCAATTTTCTATTCCAGACTCAGTAAGCAAAAATCATTCTGCGTTAGCCTTTGCAGCTCAGTATCCATCAATTGTCTAACCTTGCAGATATTAGAGGAAGAAGAATGCCCACAAAACTGAAGCCACTGGCCACTGAAACTTTTCTTAATGAGGAATTGAATGAATCTTGTTTTGTTGGAACATTTATTTCTTAAAACTATTTCCTTCAATCTTTAATTATTTAAAACAAAATAATAGCAATGTGTTCTATAACAAAGAATAGAGATGCTCTTAGATTGGATCAGATAGTCTGCTTCAAAAAAGCAGGTAAGACTTAAAAGCAAAAATAATAGTGTTCAGGCATCTGAAAGAAAAATACAGTAAGAACAGTATACAATATAGTGCTTGCAAATACAATATTCTTCAGAATTCAAGAGCTTTATCTCATTTCTAAGTGAATCTTCCTCTTCTCAATTTCTTTTTCTTTATTGGCTGGATTACTTAGAGCTAAGATAATGTCTATGAAGGGCTCCTGGCATGAAATAGCCCTATGTGAATGTTATGCATTATTAATAAGAACTCAGATAACTCTCTAAAACAAGATGCTCCTAAAGCATTTAACATTTAATCAGCAAAGTTTATCTGATGTTCTGCTTTTTGAAAAGCATTACGGAAAAGAAAAAATTGAATAGCTGCAGGAATGAAGGATGTATGTGAACGCCTGAACTTTCATTACTACATACACAATGCCCTAACCTGAAAGTGAAAATGCCAGTGCCGTACAGATTATGAATCGCAGCTGTAATGATTTCTGTTGCTTCAGTACAAATGAAAATGAAGCCCTGATCGTAAAACATTACAGTTAATTTGTCACATAGTAAAAATATCTTTAAGATTTTGTCATTTTTAGTAATCTTTCCTCCTCTTTAATATGTAATTCCCATAGATCTCTCTTGCAATCTTACTGATACACGTGTTGTTCCTCTGCAGTTTCTGACATCTTCAGCTGTCTTTTATTTTACTTCCTTATTTCCAATTTGAAATGCTTTTAGAGCACGTGGTCTCCTTCTTTCTCAGCAAGGAACAACAATTTTCTATCAGAGTTTATTTTAAGTCATTGCTATGATTATTTATTCAAAGTGTTTGGCATTAGATAATGCATTTTATTGAATTAATCTTCTTATTGATCTCTTAGCTGCCATACTATCTAGATTGACCCAACCTCACGGTGCAAAATGCTGCACCAGCATATACAGTAAATCTACTCTGTGTCCAAAGTACGTCCACCAGTGACAAAAATCAGAGTAGGGGGAGGCTGTTGGGAGAGTAGAATCACTAATGAAGCGATATTTGCGTTATATTAATATCAGTATATCAGCTGCCTAACTTTTGTCAAGACTTGTTAGCAAAGGAGAGCTCTGCTGGAGGCAGGGTTTCATTGTTGAAGGCAGCAGCATCAATTGCCTACTGACAGAAGATGCCATGACCACCACAGCAAGTGCACTTCCCTTCACACCCTTTCATGCCACTGTGGCCATAAGCAGTCACTTGTCACTCCAGCTTGGGTTTTGTGCGGCACCTTGCTTGTTCAGTCACCAGTGCAGTTTTAAACTGCCTATGGCCTGGGCACAGAGTTACATTTCTGTGAAATTAGGCAGTAGGCGTGCCATGAAGTTCTTGTTGGCTTCTTTGCAAACTTTATGGCATTTGCTGAAAGAAAGACAATACCTGATGCTGTATAAAATCTGATTTAATGATGTTTCTGAGCATGCTGATACTGTGGTAGACACTGATCACACCCTGCTCCAGAGCCGTGCAACACACAGCCGCAGATTTTTCAAGCCGGTACTGGAAGCCTGATTTAGTGTATTGTCAAACCATGGCCCTAACTGTTGGTCTTTTACTACTGATTTTTTTCCCTGATACTGTGTGACTATTCAAAGAATTATTATTTCTCTTTTATTCTTTTTTCCCCATTGTCAAGATGTCCTCATCTTAAGCATGCCGCTCTGCCACTTATAATGAAAAGAAGTAGCCCAGTATTGATGAGATCAAAACTTTCGCTTCTCATGGGGCATGAGAGATCTGCTGCAGCCAGACTAGAGAAAAATGTTATTATGTAAAGGGATGATTGTTACTTTGTAACACAGTGTCAGCAAAAACAGACTTTAAAAATAAACCATTAGAAGAGATAATTTCTTTCCTAAGTGAAAAGTTATGCTGTGTCTCTTTGAAAGAAAAAAAATAAGAAACCAACAAGGGTTCATTATGTGAATATTAGAGTTATATTTGCTCTCTGAAACATCCTTTTCATTTGCTAGATCGTATTGTGGTATGTATTGTGATACTGAGATAAGTGAATGGAATAACACCAATTTTGGGGGTTTGGAAAGTTATCTCATCGTTTCCTTGAGTCCTTTAAGCTTCATTATTTTGTCTGTTTCCATTGTTGAGGTAAAAATTCAAATGACTATGTGACTGCCTCAAGAAGTCTAAGCAACTGCTGAAAATTCAATAGAGCACAAAAAAGCCTCTCTTAATCTAATTCAGATAATGTGATAATCTGGGGCCTGTGCAGAAAAGCACTCAAGGTGTTTTAGTCCTTTTCTTTCCCTCTCCCAGGTAAATGAACTCGGAATCCAGTTGGAACATCCAGATGTAGTTACAAACATTTAGAGAATTAGAAGAATATTGTAATTACCTTTCACATTTTTCAAATTAGATTTTGCTGTGGCCACCTACACAACTGTAACAAAGACATGATGGCTCCATTTTTGAAAGTTGAAGTTAAGAAATGACAGAGTAATCGGAACAGATTTCATAATCATTGCTAGGTCTCTGGTGGCTGCACCAGAGAACTGGTTCATGCCACGCTTTAAAGCATAATCTGTCATGTCAGCGTTGAGTTGGATTTTGTGGAACGGTTAGAATTTACCATGTTGTGCGTTTTGTTCTACAACCCTGGGGTTTCAGGACAGTCCAAGTTCCTGGAAGTCCTCAGTAAGTGTGTTAGCGTAAAAGATAAGTGATCCCAAGTTAATTGCAAGGGTTTAACGTACTCGACTGGTGTGTGCAGTGGCAGCCGTTGGGTGCCTGCGGCTTCTGCACATGGGCAGCTGCAGAATGGGGAAACAGAATTGCACTAAGCTCACTTTGAAACCCTGTCTGAAAGGGCTCGCTCAAAATGCCCAAGGAAATGCCATTTAAAAGTCATTGCAGTCTGATGCAAACAACATAGTCTGACAAATAAAGATGGGAAATTTTCAGGAGAGTGGAACCGCGCTTTCCATGGTGAGACCATCCTGTTCTGTAAATATTTTGGTTTGGTAGTATTGTATAGTAGCTCCGTAGCACCATTCCTAAAGATATCTCAACAATAGATATCTTGAGGCTGGCTTATATTGCGCTTTCTTCATTACTTTTTGAGAATTAACTTTTCCTCAGAGCTTCTGAGGCTTTGGCAGTTAATGATAGGGAAACGTTGGCGTGGATGTGTGACCTGAGAGACCAATATTATCCCGCTTTATCTGTCTTTGATCCTGTAAAACTAATGTGCAGAAAGTCTAATTAGAAGAGGACAGCTGAACAATTAATTAATCGGATAGTAAGCGCTACATTTTTCTCCTTGGCAGTATGGCATCTTCATGCAGCGTGAAGTAATTTATGCTGTGATCATGTGGCAGTAGCATGCTAACAGTCGGACTTGGTGAAAGTCTCGGTCCATCAGATATACATGCATGACCATCTGGCTCTCGGTTTTTACAGTGGTGAAAATAAGCAAATACTGATTCTCTTGGAGCAGACAACTCCAGTGTTAGTAACTCCTAATGTGTCCTCTACTCCGTCTTGAGTTTTAACTCCAAGTTCGCTTGGGGGCTGAGGGATCCTGTCATGGATTTTTGTAAGTAGAAAAATGGTTGCCTAAGGAAGGTGTCCCAGTCAATGTAGAGTTTTCTGCATATTGCTGATTTAGAGTTGGGCTCCAGAACTGATTGTAGAAATGGAGTAAGAAGGAGCTGGTAAGACACTGTCTGGTAGAGGATTGCCGGTAACATTGCTCAGCAGTTAGATAGCAGCGTAACGCTGTTGTTGATACTCACACAGTCTTATTAAGGCACTCTTGTACAGTGCACACAGGTATTTACTGTTTAACTAATATTTTGGTCACTCAGTTACAAAGATTATAGCCTTATAGTTGAGAATATAAGCAGCTGGGCAAATTTGTGTGTTTGTGGAGAGGAGGATTATTTTGGTTAGAGGTAAATATAGGTCTTTATAAAGCATTGAAATTCAAGAACAACTTCTTTATAGGGCTTACCTTGTTAGTAAAGGAGAAAAATGGAGTGAATTTGGTGCATGTGAAAGCTTGACAGATGGACAGCCTTAGAGAACGGGAGGCTTTTTTATTCTCAAAGCCCTTACTGCAGAGGCATCTGAAATGGCATCTCCTGTATGAAAACCCACCAGTGTGCCACAGCCCTGATCTGAAGGGACCACTTCTATGGGAGGAAGCGAGCGTAATTCAGCCTGCAGACACACTCACTTCTTGGCCCCTTACGGAGACTGCCAACAAGGGTTCCAATTACTGCCAGCTGCAGACTGTGACAATTTTAAAGATTGACTTTCACACCATGCCAGACCTTTAAAAGAAAGAAGAACATTTTATATAAAATGCAATTTGCTTTGACAGTAATTTTCTGTATGCTATTATTGAAGTTATTTATGTTCGAATCAGAGTATCTTTTCTCTCAGCTGTGTTTCTGCTGCTGTTTGATCCTGCGGTGCAGTAATAATCCCGTGCTTATATCTTTTATACTTTATGTGGCAGTGGTCATTTCAAACATCCATTACTCGCGCAGTTTTTAGGGCTCAGACATTTGAACAGGAATCCTGTAAAATACCCAGATTCTTGTGCAGATTGCTTCTGCTGATGCAAGTCCTCATATATTTAATGGCAGACTTAAAGACCTTGTGAAGCAGCAGGGCTATTCAAATGAAACTGTCGGGTTCAGGAGTTCACAAGTTGAAGTTGCATGGGTGTCAAGAGTATTTCACTGCATTGACAGTGAGGCTAAGGGCAGGTAACGGCAGTGAGGGTAAGGGCAGTGGTGGAAGAAGCAGCCACCAGCTTTCCAAACGTGAGTGTGATCCCTCTGCCCTCTTATACGAAGGATTCCAACACAGCCTCTCAATCTCCAAAAATAAGACCTGAACACCATGGTTTTTGTGTTCTGTGCTCTGTCATCCCAGCAAAAAACAGCAACTAACCTGATGCTCCCATTCATCTCTTATTTTGTTCCTCATGTGTCCACCACTAAAGCAAGACCTTGGCCTCATGTCCCATCTCCTCTATCCACGGACCATGAAACCTTACTCCTCCTCCCCAAACTGTGACTCCACACCTCACCTTTGTGTTAGTGTACCTTATTTCATGAGCGTACATTTCTTGCCTGGTGTGCTCCTGCAACTGTCTTCTGAGATGGCGTTGGGGAAATAATGCCATGCATGGCATACCCTGCCTTGCCTGCATAGTGTGATGGCAGGACAGCCCATATCTAGCTGTGTACAGGATCTTCAGAGAGACTTCCCGCAGGTCAGTGCAGCCAGCTGGACAGGCAGAGACTGAAATCCCCCTGCCATCCTTCAAGCAGTTCTTGTGCCATGTACTGGCAACCTCTTGAGAAAGTATATTTTCGTGTGTTCCCCTAAAAATTGTCTGTAAAATATCCTCCTTCTGGGCTTGGAGAGGTCAGATTCTTCACCTGCTGCTAAAACAATGTTCATCTATGGGTAGATGTAATCAAGAGGCCAGAAGCGATCTGCCCAGAGTAGCATGGCTTCCAGCCTAGTTTAATCTATTGTACTTCTCAGTTAGAAGCTACTGAGTCATGGAAATGTTGCCTGTAGTTTGTGTACTGCAGTGTTGCCTTTGGAAACAGAGTGGGAAGAGCCCCAAACACCATGGCTCCTGCTGGAGGAGTTCTCCAGTGCAGAGGAGCTTGACTGCGTGGGCTTTTAGCTCGTGTGTTCATGTTCGCACAACGCTGCTTCTCCTGTGACAAAAATAGCCCTGGGGAAAGACATAATCTTCTTAAAGCCTCCCTCTCCCCCTGTACCTCTGTGTTGTTTCATGGGTGTCAGTGAATACTGAGTTTGTTCACTGGCTTATCAAGGTTTCCCTAGTCCACTCAGGCAGCTTGACATCATTGCAGGACCTGGAGGCACATTGCAGGGTGGTGGGGGGGGTGGGGGCGCTGCGTGATAATAGCAAATGATGAGTCAACACTGGGTTAAGATGGGTCTACTCTGTCCCACCAAGTTCCCTCCAGAAGATATCTCCGGCCCTGGAAATAAATTTAGGTGGATCTCTGGGCAAACTGTTCTTTTCCACAGGAACTGTTGCTCATGATAAAAGTCTGGAGAAGTGAAATTTGAAGCTTCCCTATGTGAAGATGAGTACTGTAGAACAGGTTTTATGTAAAAATGTATATACAGCTCAAATCAAAATGATCCTTTTGAAATAATTCTAAATGTACTACAAAAGAGTGACTTTGCAAACTCTTTGTTCGTTATAACTGCCTTCATCTTCATAATAATGAAAGACATTCAAATGCTGAATGATTTTTCTCTAGCCTAGACGCTAGAATTTGAAGATGAGTTCCACTTTCCTTAGATTTGAATAGGGCATTTGAGGTAACTTGTTACATTTTGTAGTTAGTTTTTGACCCACTGATTTTCGTTTCCATACTTCAAAAATGTCGTGTGAAGCATACTGCAAATCATGGCATTACACCCCATAATTGTGAAATTCAGACTTTCTCATCAATAGTGAGACCCGAAGTGAAACAGAGGATCCTGAAGTAGCATTTCAAAACAAGATTTTCAGAATTTGATGTTCGGTGTGAGTGAAACATAGATAAGTTATGGTTAAGAGAAAGATTTTTCTTAATTGCATTCCCTGTAAATGAAATTATTTAGTCTATGTCAATTCCTAATTCATTCATCTTCACTGGGAGAGAAACCTAGTACTCCTCGAGTATCTAAAATTGCCAAAAGCTTTTAAATTAGCATAAACAATTTTCCATTCTCGGTTCTTAAGAGTACAGGTAACATCTCTTTTGTCTTTATTCATATGCTATATTTGCTGTAGGACACATACAAAGAACAAAGCCACTTATCCCATATGTCTCAGATACTGGGGGTGTGTCCCACCTCCCTCGTCTGCCCCCACATCCCTTCCTCTCTTCCAGCTAGAAGGAAGCCGAAGAGAGACAGTAATTTCCAGCCACAAGTTCACAGACAAAGTCAATGGCTGGCATTGTAGTTGAATGTTAACGCCTCATGTAGCCCGAGATACGTGATACTTAGTAATACAACTTTAACCTTTATAATGCGCCATAATTTGATTCTCGAACCATCCATATTCTCTCCTTGTTACAGCCTAAGTAGCTGTAAGGAGGAGGGAGGACGGACAAATGTAATCATCACCTGGGGCACAGGGAAGGACAGAGAGATGAATCATTGAAATTCCCGGTGCGGTTTTCAGGTTTTAGCCTTGTTCTCACCGCTTGATTCTAATGTCAGGAAATGAGAGAAACATGATGATATTTTATTGTGATGTTGGTGTTAGCTGGTCAGGTGGCAGAGCACCCAAAAAGTCCAAGCTTGGAGTTGCAGATATTTGGTCTTGACTGACTCTAAAAGAGTATGTAGTTTTAAAAGAGAAATAATTAGGTTGTGGTAATGAAAGGTATGAAAGGTAATAAAATATCTGTAATATATAACCTTTTTTTTTTCTTTACTTTAGTAACATTCTTAAAGGAGGAAAGACATTTCGGGAGAAAAGTAAGACTATTGGTCTTTGCCACTGTCAGAAGTTCTTTGAAAGAAGTAGCTCACCTTCAAGTGTGGTGACTTACCTAGTTTATGTAATCTAAACTGTTTATATATTCTACTGTCACACATGGACATACATATATACACATACATTTAAGCTATAAAGCTTGTAGATTACAGTACACAGTCAGTCATTCCATTGTTTTTCCATTACTGTGATATATACAATACTTGGTGCTATTGACAGTCTCCAGTGCTGTGCGAGGGTTATCATTTTGATATATAGGATTTGCTAACAGTATTGGAAGTAGAAAGCGATGTGTTGTGGTTCGGAGTTTTGTTATCATGAGTTGAGAAGGTTTTAAAACGAGCAGTGGAGTCATGACTGAGTGCTGCAGATCAAAAACCTGATGATTAAATTTTTATTTCTCTTGTAACTGTGCTGTGTTCTGTATGTAGCATGTATTTTATAGAAAATGTTTTCTGTAATGATGAGGGGGCTGTACATGGTGCTTGACACCTTCTTTATGTATGTGTAACATGCTTGGGTCCAGATACTCCAAATGGCCCTATTATAGCATATACATACGTTGAACGAATGGTCCAAGGTCTAGCATCCTTCCAATGCAAGTGATTATCCTGTAAGAAAGTCTTGTCCCCAAAATAAATCTTAGCACAGATGACCTTTTGGTTTAAAAAAGCTCATGTTAGTCTGGGATGAATCTCACCTACACTGGCACTTGGACAAGTTTAATACAAGAATAACGAAGCACTGAAAAACATTTTCAGGAAAAGCTGATTTTCTTTTTTAAAGGCTACTCTCTAAGGTAGCTGGACTGCAGGAGGCAGGGGTGGTTGTAATCTTATGTTTCATGAGAAACATAAATTAGTGGGTTGAAAGTAATTGAAGGGGTCAGTTGGACATGGAGTAGTTATCCCAGGGCTGCAGTTTATTATCCCATAGCTAAAAACTCTGTAGGCTTTTCTGTCTACAGAAAAGAATGCCTAGATTAATAAAGCAGTGGCAAATTGGGTAGATGTGGATAGCATAGATGGGACTTTGAGATTCTTGAAATAGATTGCATTTCTTATCATGCATTTTCAGATTCCCAAAAAATGTGGTTCATAGAACAGGAAAAAAAAGTAGAAGGAATCCTGTTGTTAGCCAAAACAGAATGGAGGTTGCTTTTTTTTTAAACTATATGCTATAAATTCTTCAAGAATAACAGTGGAGAATAAAAAAGAATAATTGTGGAGATTTCCAAAACTGTAGCTTAGCTTTAAAATGACCTTTAAAATGAACTGTAAATTTTCAGAAATATGAACACTCTAAATAAAGGCTGTTTCATGGTTGAGTAAATGATTCCTGGAGTTTAACTTTGGAACATGTTTATTGAAATGAAAAATAATTGTGGGAAATTCCTTAAAGTAGTCATAATTATATCTAAAGCGGATAAAATTATGCTGGTTTGTGGCAGAATATTTAATTTTCACTGCAGGTAGCTCCTTGTTAATGTATTTTTAACTTTCTAACTTATTTGATTTTTGTTATTCCAAGCACAAGCATGTGACCAAAGCCTTCGATCCCTTCTTTCGAAAAGTCTACCTATACTCTTTTAGTGTCATGATACAAATAACTAATAAGAAGAGTAAAAATTGAAACTTAACAATTTTTTATTTAGTTAGGGGATATTTGGTCAGACCTTGCCCCTTGCATGACTGATGGCTTTGACAGAAGTAGAAATTGTTATCCCAGTTGGCCTTCAGAGATGTGTTGGCTTCATCAAGTGTAGCCTGACTTTCCAGACCAATTTTCTGACCGGGCCTTCAGTGTCTCCTTTATTTTCTTTGCTTTTTGGCTTTTTAAGTTGCGTATCTGTGGTGTAAATATGCATATAAGATGACACTGTGTAAGACCTATACAGTGTGATTTATTTTAATTAGTTCTGCTGAACAGGTCAGGCATCCCAAATCAGTTGCACTCCTGTTAGCCAGGCAATAAATCACATAAATAAACAATGAATTGTGTTTGAAAGTAGTAAAACCAACAGAAAATCAACTCCATCTCAATAAAATGGCAACTGACCTTTTCTTAGCTTATATTGCCCTCAGCAGCCATCTGACCAACAATGTAATACAAGGGATATTGACTCTGATTGGCTTCTCTTTCTTCTTCTTCCGCTTTACCCTTACTTTTCCCCAGTTGTCCACCACCCCCAACTGCCCACCAATAGTCAAAATATACATTTGCCATTTTTCTAGACCACTTTGATCATATTAATTTTCCTAATACTTTATTATTTTTATCATGTAAATCAGTTGGGTTTTTTAGAGCTGATTATATGTTTTCCATTTACTAGTTTCATCCTAAAGAAGAGCTGTTTAATTTTAAAGAAAAACCTGTCTTGGGCAATTTTGTAAAAACATAAAAATTCTAACAGGGTTGTTCACCAAATATTAATCTTTTCCCACCCATTTAAAAGGGCAAGCTAGAAAAGAAATGGGGGCTAAATTTTGTACTCATTTTTGTTTTCAAAACACTGCTGTCTTCAGATAAATTTGGCATTAAGTGTGCAAGAGCTACATGGAATAAAAAGTAACTTGCATTTATAAAGTAGGTGAAAGAAATTCGTAGTCTATAGCTGTTGAACTGGTAGGATTAATCAAATATTATTCCATTCTTGCTGGAGAAAAGCATTATTGCAATATGCGGGTGTCTCTGATGAAGCAAATATTTCATAGTATAAACTGTAAAGTTAAGTCAATTCAATTTGTTAGATTGGAAAAAACTTTTTTTAATATCCATTGTTATTTTGGCATATTATTCACCTCTGTAATTCTCTGCTATGTGATTGCAATAAACATTTTGCCATATTACTGCAGTTTTCTCCATTAAGAAGAAAATCTGGTTATCTGTAGTGAATAAAAGTATGAATCTTTACTTGATTTACTTTTTTTTTTCTTTTTATAGAAGCTGCAAAGAATCAATCCTCCTTACTGTTGTTCAACCTTACCCTGTAAGTATTGTCAGTGTTTTCTGAATTAGTTTCCTAGCAACATAGCAGGGTGTTTTTTTCTGCCTATATTCTGTCTGTGTCTCTACCTTATCTGTGCAATAAAAGAAATAAGTGAGATAAGGGCTGCGTCTCCTAAAGGTGATGTTTAAGACTGCGTTACTGTGTCCTGCACAGACTGCATTAGCAAGTTAAATAATAATAGTATCTTTAAACTCATACCAGGAGGATAGAGCAGGAGGCTGAGTTCTGCTTCAGTTTCTGATCTGTTGCAGCTCCTGGGTTTTTCTTAATTCTGCTTCGGTCCCACAGAGCTTCGCTGCTGTATCAAACCAGCTGGACGTTATGCAAGGGAGGGCTCTGCCTGCATCTCCAGTGTGGGGCGTGTGGAGGTGAGGGCAGAGAAGGGACAGACAAACGATTGTGTGAGGCTGGCTTGAAAGGGACAGGAAGAAACTGTAGCCAACCTCAGAGCTTAGCGGTTTGGGGGAGCGGGTCCATGACCTGTCTGCTCAAACCCATCCTTGAAGAGGGACAGGTGAAAATGGAGAGAAGCCAAGCCAGGGAGGAAGCACATCTCCCTCTTCCCATACATCCATGCACAGCCATGCATCAGGAGTGATTTCAGATTCAACAGGTCCATTCACCTCCCTGTTGGCCAGCCTGATACGCAACAGTTTTGATAAACAAGGGATAATTGCATCCTTTTCACCCAAGAATAAGAGAGGAAATGGATTTGACATAAAGATGTGAAAACGAGTTTATCTGATGAAGCTGCCAAAATATACATCTTGCAAATGCGATTTGGTGAGGGCTGTGTCGTTTCGTACTACTTGCTAGCCTTTCTGGCTAGTTTAGAGGTGGCCGTGTAGTTGTGCTGGTCCTCTATCCTTTCTAGAAGCCGGTCTGCACAGCAGCTAAATCATGGGGGAAAAGCACACATTTCCCAGCAAAACCCGGCAGGGGCTGCTGCGCCGCAGGAAGACCACAGGCAGGAAAGTGAGCAGGGACCTGGTCAGCATCAGCCTTCTTAAATGAAAACACAGGCATGGTCTGACCAAATAAAGAAACCTAACCACCTTTAAAGCTTGCTGGATTGCAGCCAGTGGTTTTGATCACAGGGAATATATATACTATGGGGGGAAAGAAATCCTCGCCCACTTGCCTTTTTTATGCAGGTTGCCTTTTTTTATCCATTGGTAGGCTTTTCTTTTAACTGTCAGGTGAAGAAAGGGCATGTGCTTTAGTGCAGGTATGCGTAGCCCTTAAAAGTGGACAGTAAAGTGTAGTACTACATGTCTGTGAGGTGATGGGGCCTGTTATCACTGTGCTGCTGGTATGAGAGCAAGCCTGTATGTACTGTACATAAGGGAAGCTGAAACCCGAATGAACTGTGCACTCCATATTCAACTGGAGACCTTACAGCACACGTTGCGTCCTCCTCCAGCCTTTGACCTGGAGAAAAAGGAAAGTCATGACCTGGCATCTTCCCAGCTCTTTGGGTCCAAGCCCTCTTTGAGGCCAGACAAGGCAGAATCTGCTCCTCTCATTATGTTGCACCAAAGGCTAATTGATAACTGAACTACCTCTAGATGTCACTGAGCTAGGAATGGCACTGAAACACTTTGCTGTCCTGTCAGCCATTTGGGCTGATGTACCCATCTTATATGTGTTTTTGTGTTGCCCCACTCTGGCATCTCTGTCAGAGTCCCACAGCTATACCTCAGCAGACAAAACACACGTGTTTTCGGGGTGATGGACATTTTATCTCACATAGGCATGAAGATTGTCTCCCCAAGAATGTCCACAGAGCAGTCAGAAGATGCAACTGATATTTGCATAGCGGTGCTAGCTTTAATTGACCGATTCTTATCCCAAAGTCAGGATGCTTCAGTGGCATGAGCTTAGTTGGGAGAGCCTCACCTTCAGGACTGTTGCACCTGCAGATCTCCTCCAGTTTGTGCATTCTTATTGTACCTTCCTACCCCTCCGGACCAGGGTCTTGTTGATTCATAACATCCTTCCCTGGTCACTTTCAAGCCCAAGTTTTCCTGCAGTGGAAACGAAGGTGTGCGTAGGGATGGGGAGCGGTTGGGATGCTGACAGTGTGTGCAGCCCAGTTTGAGCCCCAAAGCAGTGCAGGGTCCCTCAGTTTATGCAGACTCTGGGCTGTGAAACCTCCTGAGGACTCCTGAGTCACCTTGAACATCTGGCCTATGCTGGCCCTCATACTGCCGCAACGTTGCTGTCAGTAGTGCCTGAGCCTGTTTCTTAGGTGACATCCCTCTCAGCTCTGCCATCCTGTGTGTTGCTGCACTCCACCTGTGTACCTGTCCTGGTCACCTGTGCAGGGGGTCCTCTGGCAAATACATTTTGTCTTACAGTTTGGAAACAATATTAATGTCTTCAAAAATTATGATGCACATGTGTTTTCCCCTTTTCTTTAATTTTGCCTCCTCCATTTTTCCTTTTACTATTTTGCCAATAAAACTGGAAAGATGAAGTAGAAACCAGAGAAAGGAAAAGTAAGAGCTTTTAAATAAAGACTGAATTTCTTCCCCATTCTTGGCAGAAATACATCTTTACAAACATTTCGTCGATCTCTCTTCTTGATGGTGAACCTTTTTCTTTCTATCATTGCATGAAAAATATCTGCCAAGATGGATTACAAGAGTGCTGTTTCTTAATTGTTTTTATTTGCGCTATTTAGAGTGTGTTTTGTTTTTATGCTTTCAAGTAACCATCCTTTATGATTGCAGGTGAAAGTAGACGTAATCTAGATTTATAGTACTCTGTAGTTCACTTAGTACTTTTTGAAAGCTTTTGCAGATCATTTTCGCTTAAGTGCATTCAGTTTTGTTTAATGCTTAAACTCATTAAAATTTCATTTTAATTATGACCAAACCAAAACATTAGGCTATCTTTTTCTTTCCTTCAATCTACAAATCTCTGCTATGTTCATATCACCACTGCTCATAAGGAGGTCACTGAATAGCTAAAGCAGTGGAAGCAGTTCAAAGTTTTGATTTCTGGAAGTATGGCATTTGATTATCGTTTCTGACCATTTTATTCTGTAAATGGACTATCATTCTGATTGTTGCCTTATTAAGTTTTAAGCATTACTCAAATGAAATAACTTGCCTGTTTTGATATCTGTTCAGATTTTATGTGTAGAGATCATTTGATAGGTTGCTTTCATGACTAATCTCTTAAGCTCCTTGGACGTAGTCCAGGCCCAACTGAGATCTATGGTGATTTTGCTGTGCATAAGTTTTGCAACGGGAAAAGGATAAGATCTTTTCTGTTTTGAAGGAGGTGCTTCTTGTTATAACACAGTTATATGTCTGAGACACAACATTTGCAGAAAAAGCTGCAATAAATAACACTTATTTATGGATCATAATGATTGTGGCCACAATCTTACTGAGAGTCTCACAGTATTTTTCATGCTGCGTTGCTTTCTGGAGTTGTGTAAGAGCAGCAACTACCATATCTAGACTTCTGGTTGTAAAAAAGGATATAAAAAAGAAACACGTTTGTCACAAAGACTTCAAAATCTAAAGTGAAAAAGACTACCGAGGTATAGTTTTAGAAATCATTTGGAAGTTAGACATGTGAGCATTACGAACAAGATGATTTTTGACTGCTAGATGTTGTGAAGTTGATGTAGAAATGATGGCTTTTTTTCTTTGAATGTGCACTTTTTTTTGCAGTCATCCTGAGGACATTTTCCACTGCGTAACTTCCACATCAGCTTTGTGGTATGGTCAGTTCCATACATAGCTTTAATCCTACACGGGAGGGGATCATGATGTGGATAATGACAAACTTGCCATCACTGAGTTGCCTCCTGGAAGTGCGGCCTGGTCCGTGGCCACTGTCCAACCACTCTTTGCTGTTTGAAGCAGCCTCCTCTCATGTCAGAACTGTGCTGCGCAGCCTTTGTTCTTCCATGGGTGCATGGTGCAAATCTCAGTAAGCACTGCTGCTCCTGACCTGTCTTCCTGGAGGCTTCCTCTTAGGCTATATGGATTTTTCTGGAATGTAGTTGTACAAAACCCATGATTTTTTCAGCAGTGAAGACTGAGAAAATGCAGCTTGAACTTCCATGTTAATTGTTTCAGCAAAGTGGAAAAGAGCCCCTTCACCCTGTCCATCATTTTCTCCTTGTAGTTCTCCCTCCCGCTCCCCCACCAGTTTCCATTAGGTCTCTTTTCCCTCTTAGAATCATAGAATCA
>VYZM01005805.1:27186-39162 GCA_013398915.1 Dromas ardeola | reverse complement strand
CTTTTTTTGAGAGCCAGTGGCTTCCTAGTCTAGCGCCCTTGCAAGGTGTTCACATATACTAATTTTCCTTTCCTACTTGTTGGCAAGAAACAGGTGTTAGCATATAGCTTCGTGTGCAGGTTACCTTCGTCACCTGTTTGGAATATATACTGGAAAATATATTCCAGTATATATTCCAAATATATACCTATATATACCCCTAAATATGCCTAATCTCTCTGATTTTTATAGGCCCCTATTGTATAGAATCTTTTAGTGTTGAGTATTTTCCCCCATTTCCTTATAATGGCTTTGGTTTGATGGCTCAGAAATATATTATAATCTGCATTTTACAAGAAGGTCTTTTCAGTACCTGACGACTAAGCTCTTCAAGCATCCATGGTGAGCCCTGCATTATCTGCAGACCCACTGGATCACAGACTTTTCTGATTTTGTTTTTATGCAGAGTGGCTGTATGCATGGAGGCATCTGACTGATTCTGTCTGTATTCCAATAAGTAAAGAATTTGCCAAAGAGCTATTTTCTAACTCAAATATTAATCCTGTGAGAGGAGGATATCTGAAAGAGTCATTTTCTTGCTGCCAATACTGTCTCTATGCAAACTCTTTTCAACTATTTTTTCTTCTGATGAGCACTTCTGAGTTTAGATTTTGGAATTCCTGTCTTCAGGAGTAACAGCCCTGCAGCACTGATAATCCTCAAGGCTAACACTTACCAATACTTCTCTAAGAGGAATGGAGAACTATAAAGCAGTGGGAAAAAAAGTCATAGCTAAGTAGAAAAGGTTGTCTTTTCCCCACCAATACATTAGACTTCCTTGGTTTATACATATCTAGCTGGATGTCTTGGTATGCTCCATGTAAGAAGCTAAGAAGACCTCCAGAATGCCAGCTGTTCTCCTGTGGTAATAAATATAAGGATATAGGGATGAGATGGGTGTTCTTCTTGCAGGGGATAGCGCTTCCAGAGCCTCATGAAACTTTTTTTTTACCTGAAGTCATGTAAACTTCCAAAAGGTCAAAAGTAAATGTGAATGGGTCAGTGTCACTCTGGGAATAGGCCTCTCATGGAAAGACCCTTTTTCTAATACGAAACTAATCAGCTAGAGTAAGCATCTTTATCTTCAAGAACAGTAGAAGAATCCCAGGAGCTGTACGTTTGGCTCCTTGAAGTTAAGTCTTTGCTGTCAATACTTTCCAGTAGAATCATTCCACGTTAATTGTTTTCTTCCTCTTCAATAAATATTAACCATTTGCTAGGGTAGTTTCAGAAAGTCAAGTGTGAGGGAAAGGGAATTTTGTTAACATGCTTTCTAACAATTTAAGAGTGGTAATGATTCTCTTCAGGTGGTTGGAGAAGAGGTATCTTCAGTATACTTAGCAAGTTTTGATATATTTAACCTGTTAATTGTAGTATTATGAGAACGTAAAATGTCTGTCCTTTGTCAAACGACCAAGTCCGGTGTTTTAACGCTGACAGTGGCCACAAGCACGTCGCAAAGCATAAGGACAGGATAAGCAAATAGTAATACTTCCTCCCAATGTCCAGAAACCTGTAATTAAAAAATGTAGTCAGAATATTTCTCTGTGTTGGATATCACTGGATTGATTTTTTTGTTGTTATGAATTTGTTTAGCTGAGTCCATGTAAACTTTAAACATTTACAGCCTCCTGCAGAGAGCAGTTCCACAGCTTAGGGGAACTCTGTAAAAAATCTCCTTCATTGCTTTGTCTGGGACCTGGTGGGTAGAAGTACAGAAGAGCTTGTAAACACCTGAATCTGTCTGTTCAGTTGCTGGACAAATGCATATTTTCTGTCCTGAAATGCTTCCAATAGAAATTTTCTGTCTTGCTGAATCCTGTATTTTTCTGGCTCAGTACAGTTCTCCTGTTTGTGCAAGAATAAGGGCCAACCTGGTCCTTTTGGTCTACTGAGAACATAAAAATGTGTATTTTTCCTTATCTGATTCCCTTCCCTTCGTATAATACTAAGGTACATTGTTCTGATCTGTCCTGGTATATCTATAGAACAAATGCATGTAAGTGTTGTACTGTTTGTACCGTACAGCTTCCTTTTCTTCTCCAGTGATCTAGATCTGAAGAGTTTTCAAATGCCTGTTGATTTGAGGAGCTGTGGTTCACTTTACTTCTAAATCTCAAATTGTCAGGAGGAAAGAATATCGTTATTCATTAGGTTGGGAAGGCAGAAGTTTCCTGTCTTACAATATGTGGTTGTGTCACCTTTTGGTCTGTGTGTGAGGGATCCGAAGTAAAGAAATGAAATCTGTAGTGTTGGCAAAACAAATGATTTCTATTTTTAATTTCTCTCAGTTTTAAGCAACCCTGTTTACTTTACCTAACGATGTTTTCCATATTGAGCTGTGAGGCTTATTTTTGAGTACTGTTATTGCAAAGGGAGCCTACCACCAGGAAGAGCAGCAGAACACACCCTGTTTCAGACAATACTATTTGGGACCTTAGTGCTGTAAATGATGTAGAAATGTGCATGTATTAATGAAGGGTATAATAGGTTTCAGTGAAAGCGGGAGATAAGATGTGTTAATCTTGTATATTAAATAGTCCTACAACAATGAACCTTATAATGAGGCTGTTATTAAATCTTTTCTTCACTGGCTTCAGTTCAGTGAAACCAGTGCTTTTCAGTTTGGCATGTTTAAGGACAGTTTTTACAAGAAAGGACCCACTTTCTGAGGCCCTTGATGTCATTCTGAAATACTTACCTAATTATGTGTATAGCATGTGATGGAAGCGAAAATATCTTTGGAGCACTTTGAAATGGAATACTTTCCTTTTTTGCTTTTGGGGACACCTCCTTTAAAATTAGTATTAGTGCACTTGTATGGAGTTTGATTTGACCTCAGCTGCCTTTTAGGAAAAGGAGCATTGCATTTTTCTCATCAACAGTGTGCAAACAGATTGTGTTCTAACAAGGTTAGACTGCCTGTCAAAATAGCAATAGTTTTAAAAGACAAAATTTTTTAGAATGCTCTGATTTTTACGTACTGTGCTGTTCTAGCTATAACACTGAAGGGGGTTCTGTAAAAAGGGCAAGATTTCTTGGCTCACTGGTTTTTATTTTTTTTTTTCCTATTTCAGTACAGCAACATTTACGGATTTTTCATCTTGCCTTTTGCACCATTTGCAGATAGTCAGATTAAAATCTATGTCCTTCTGTGTGAGTATGTTCTAGTTTAAAAGGGTGAAAAAAGAAAGTTGAAATACCCAAGCCAGATGCAGACTGATACAGAGAGGCAACCACGTGAGGAAGCGGCAAACAAAAGAATTCCCTATAGCGGCCAGCTTTCCTTTCCTGTATGGACCCGAACGAGGAATCTCTTGTTCTGAGAGCGGTGGGAGCTTGGCTGAAGGAGAGTCTGCTTTTCTCCGTCAGCATTATTCCCATTTGCAGGCTGTAAGGAAAAGGTTCAGTGAGACACCCCAAGTATATAAAATTAAGAGTGGTGATTGATTGTTCCCTGCAAGGAAGCAAGAAGACAGACACCACTGTGTATTCTCAGGTGATCCCCATTCTGATAGTAACCAAGACCAAACCTGATTAGCTTTGTTATAAAACGCGTTGATGTTTTGTGATCTTAAATTCTCATTGCCTGCAAAGCAGACACCTTTTTGATTTACTATGCATGTTCTTTAATTGAGATGGAGATGCTGTGCTCTGCTCTCCCTAAGTTCAGGTTTTACATTCCACTTCTCTTTTGCCTCTTCATCCCCTTTCCTCCATGCATCTGACTCTGAGCTCACATTTATCCTGTTAAATAACTCCTCTTACTGTGTCTAAACATAACAGACTGAGCATCCTTTCTCAGATACCTCAATTCCCGTATAGGCTAAAAGCACCTTATCTCTCCTCAGGCTTCTGCCAGGAGCTCCGTTGTCAAATTAGAGTAAAGAACATGGCTGTTTTAATATCGAGTAGTACTGATATGACAAATGGCTTTGTGTAAACAGTAACGGTGGCTACTGTGAAAGATTTTTTAATTCTCACAAAGGCCTGCGACTAAACCAGCAAGTATTTCCAGTGGCGGGTATTTTATGTAAAGCTGTGACTGCCTGTGTGGATGGAGAGGAACGTAATTTGAGGAAGGACGGTAGCAGGAGGATTGCACGGCGGATTTTCCTCTTTCAAAGTGATGTGTTAGATCCCTCTCTGTAACAAAATTAACCTCAAAATTTGACAAGCGCTCTATGCAAGTTGTTAGGAGAGTGGTAATATCCAGCAAGGTCACTAGGTGGAGCGACAGGTCCATTTTTCCTGTCGCAGAGGCTGACCAGTGCTTTTGTCGGCTTTGCAGATGCACATATGGTAGAGTATTATCATTTTATGGTTACAATTATGAGCAATTTGATAGAAAATGAAAGCTAAATTATGCAGTGTTCCTTTTATTTGTTTAATTTTGCACTCTAAATATGTAAAAAGAAAAAATAGCACTCTCTTTGTGTGGATGGTGATAGGTGCATTACCTTTTTTTTGGCTTCGTATTCTCACACAGCACAGGTTGAGATTATTTTCTGTCGTACATGATGAAATGTGTGGTGTTGTTCTCAGATGCTGGGACTGTTTTGCACAGAAATTGTATATGGCTGAGTCTCCAGGCTCCCTTTTTCCATAAAAAAGGATCATACATTTACCGTCTGATAGACAAATACATCAGTAACAAGTTCCTTAACAGTTTCCAGTGGAAGAGACTGGGTAGCTGTGCCGTCTAAGCAAATGCCAAAGGAAATCTTTAAATCCTGAAAGTCGCTATAGACGTTGGCAGAGCTCCCCTGAAGGGAGCCAGTATGTTCTGAACGAACTCTTTCTTGCTAGTGAAAGAAAATCTCCTGCCATCGCAGGTCTTAATCCAAAACTAAAACAAATTTGTGGCCTGTGCCAGGACCAGTAGCCTGTTACAGATATGTGGGATCTGTATTTTGTGTATTCATGTTCTTATTTTTTCTGGTATGTTTTTATTATGAAAATTCTTATATAATAATTCTTATTATGTTCTTTATTTTGAACAAGAAGGCATGTTTTCACCAGTGTGTGCAGTAGCATAACTTGCCTTTTGTGTGTTGTGTTCTTCCCTCCTTTTCACTAGAAGAAAGTTGTTAGCACAGCAAGGCTGCAGAATAAACCTTTATTTTCTTTTTTGTTTTGCTTATAAGTATCATTTTGTTTGTATTAATGAAGATAAGGCTGGAGATGTGTTTTCCACTTGGAATGGAAAGTGCAAGCTCTGAGATGGTGTTTGCATTTATTGATCCAGGCACATCTGCTGGCATATGATGGCGTGTGATATTTTTGTCCTTACCCACCTTTGAACTAGAGAACATGGCAGATAAGCTGTCCAGTTTGATTGGCATATCCTGTGGAAAGGGTTTTCAGTACATAGGATCAAATCTGGTACCCTAAACAGCTTTTGCATTTTGAAAGTATCATAGAGACTTCTCTGAGTTCATGTGCTATGTTGGGAATTAGTTTTAGGCTTAAATGCTTTCCTTGCTCTCTTTAAATCATACTAGCTGTCTTTTTGTTTGGCCAATTTTAGATGGACTGTATTTGTATTGTGCATTTCAATATTTTTTTTCAGTATCTTTAAAGTGAACTTGGGGAATTTCATCATCTTGGTGGAACAGAGCATCTTGGTAGATGATATAAATTACAGACCATCTATAAAAGAAATTTAAAAAATTATAAGCAATAGGAATAAATCATACGGGCAACTCTAACCAGCGTAGGAAATCTTGTCTCTTTTACTGCCTTTTTTTTTTTTTTAGTATCAATTTGAACAGTTTCCCTGCAGGTGGTATGGGTGGAGATGAAAAGATTATTTTTCAAAAACAACTCATTCGGCTGTTTAGGAAACTGCACTTTTTTATTTCTGTTCCCACCTGACATCAGTAAGTCCAGAGACTAGATTTGAATTTGGTGTTTTACATATTCTTCCTTGAAAGCTCCAAAGGACCGTCCTGGCTTTGTCCCTAACTTTATTCTTAACTCTGTAGCTTTTCTTTAGGTAGGTAACCATAAGTTAACTAATTTGTATGCGCCATATGCAGTCTTGGCTCACTTCAAAGTGTAATCAAGTCATGAACTAATTACAATACCATATTCCCAAAGAATGTAAATTTAATTTCCCTTCAAACAGAATGGGAATGTATTAAGCAATTCCTTTATATGAGAGCTGTGGCATTCAACAACATAATGCTGATGCTTCAAAGAGAAGTGAAGTTTTTAACTTTTGTGGACCTTGTGACCTTTTTCCCTATGCATCTTCTCTTTTTGTTCTTGCATCTTGAGTTAATTTACTGCCTGGATAACAACATTAAAATATTCAAGTGTAAATTAAAATGTAACTGTTGGGCTTCAGATTGGAGATCACTCTGTCTTATTGTATGTGACTTGCTTCTTTATAGTGTTTTCAGAAATGTGCTTCCTGAGGATTTTGGAACTGAAAGAGATTGTGTTTTGAATTGAAGGCTCATAAGGTTCAGACCCGTACCAGATGATTTCTTTAATACATTGAAAAGTGGATGTGCAGAAAGTTCCCCACAGGATCTTAGCAACACTGTGCCAAGGAGTCCACATAAACTCAGTTATATAAGAACGAGCGAAGTGAAGTTGTTCATAAAACATTTTATTACCTTCAGTCTTTGCAGCTTCTTCAGAGTTTAGATAATAAACCTTCATAGAAGTTACTAGTCTTTACCCTTTCACAGAACAATGATTCACACAGGTTCAGACCACTTATTTTATTTCTCTTAATTTTAAAGGCAGAAGAAACGTGTTAGGGTTGACTTTGATCTGTGCCTGGATAGTCTGATTTCCAAAATGCAGTCCTGTTGTTGCTTTTCGGAGATGAGACTGTCAGAGTGCAGGACTATATATGTATTAAACACAAGCTGTATTTTAAAATTAAATGTGGGTCAGCTTCCAATGAAGTGAGTAATTGTTTAATGCTAAAGGAAAGAGCTTAGAATATCTTAGTTTATATTTTAAAATGTTCCTTTTAGATGTTAATTCATTAATACCAGCAGTTTATTTTTATTCATATGACTTACATTCATATGTAAGTAGTTGAAGCTGCATTATTTTAATCCTTTCTTTGGTTAGGAAGAAGAGAGCCTGCAGGTGGAAATCAGAATGACATACATATTGCTTCTTTCCCAAAAGGCATGGTATCTTTCTCCTATTGATATGCAAAATATTAAGGTAGAAAATAAACCTCATTGCCTCATGTGTCAAAATACTGAAAAATATATGCTTGGATGATGCATGGAAAAATGTGGGCCCACTTCAAACTGAGCACACTTGTAGTGGAGTTTGCCACGATGCCATCACGGGCCTTTGGCGCTCTGCAGACCCTGCAAATTCTGTTCCCTTGTATCAGGAGCATTTAAATGCAGCTTGAGCCTTAGATGTAGATACAGGTATAGTATTATTTGGAGACTCATCTGTGTTGGGTCTTAGCCTTTGCTTGAGTTTGGTGTAATGCTTTCTTACTACTGCAGCAGCATTTTAAGGCATTTTTTGGCTACTGCGTAATGGTGCAGTGGGATGCCAGAGTAGTACAAAGGGCCAACGTTATAGATGCAGAGGTGTGTCTATTAAACAGATGTGAGCTTGTTTGAACATGGTTCAAGTTGCCAGACACAGTCCTGCTGCATTCTCGAAATGGTGTAGAGGTAGTGTTGCAGTCAAACTTAAAAAACAAAACAAAACAAAAAACCACTAAAATATCAAAGCAAGGTAAATTAGATCAGGCAAGAAGTGCTTGGTACTGTGGCTGTGCACATCTCCTTGAATAGGTCTGGCTTATATACAGTTAGTTGGAGCGCAGGCAGAAAAGCTCAGGTCTGCCTGCAACTTATCTTAATAGATTTTTCTTTGGAGACTGAATACCTCTCTTCCAGTGTTCAACCTAGCTTCAGCAACTTAGTGTCAGTGGTACTTCCTGAGCGTCTAGATTTTTTTCCACAGCTTTTATCTTGAAGGGACTAACTGAGGCAGTGAAGAAGTTTGGTCTTTGCTGAAACTGCCAATATGATGATAACTAGTCAGCTTTCTAGATGCATGTCCTTAAGCAGGGATTTAAAAAAAAAAAAAAGTGTTTTGTGGCTACTAGATCATGATTGCAAGTGTCAAAAAGCTTTCTTCATCACGCGCTGAAATCCTATCCCTGAAGGCTTCTTGCATCTCTACCACAAAGTGTAAGTTATTGCCATCTTATTTAAATTTAAATCTAACTTGTTCTTGTTTGACTTTTTCCTTCCTTTGCTTGCTTTGTTCATCTTTGCATAACTCTGTAATAGCTCTGACTCTCTAGAGAATCTTCTGTTGGATATAGGGGCTGATGGGACCGGAGCATCTTGTTGCTGAAGATGGAGATTTAGCTCTCCTGTTCTCTTCTGGACGTGGATCAGAGTACGCAGCCTTGAATGAAAGGACGGTCCAAGTCAGAGCTACAGTCAGGGACTGTGGGAATCAGTCATCCCTGGGCATCTTGTTCGATGCTTGAGAAGTCTCTTTGGGCTTTTCTGCATGGGTGAATGCAGGCAAAGGTGCACTCTAAGCTAATCAGGTGCAAGATGAATCTGGTCTGTTAGTGCTGTGCCTGAGCTGTGCTAACTTTTCCTGCAGCTGCAAGGCTTGTGTACTGGGGCTGGCTTGTGGAGCACGGGGCTTCTGGGCTGCATCTGGGTGCACAGACGTGCCCGAAGACTCCCTGTGCCACAGCTTTTCCATGTCTAAAAAGGGAATACTAGGGCTTATGCCTGTCCCGGAAATGCTTGTGACAAGCCCTTGAGGAAGGAGTCACTAGGTGAGCTGCAAATACAATGCAGCCTTTGTTATTAGTTTGATTGCTAAAAAAAAAATCTCATTAGTTGTGTTCTTATCCCTTGGAGTTTCTCAAAACCTGTTTTCCAGCCTCAAATTCCTGTGATTGAAGGCTGCTTTAATTTTTTTGTTTCTTTAAAATAAAGGAAGGTAAACCCAAACAATTCTCCTTGAATGACACAAGCTAAAAAAACTTCTCTCTAAAGAAAAAGTCCTCTGTCTTTTTTTACTTTTTTTTTCCCTCCCCTCTTACGAGAAGTGATTTGAGAAAGGCGCAGAACTTCAGCAAATAGCCCTTGCAGAGCACCCTGGCATTGGCAGTATTTTTCAAACCTCAACTCTCGATGAAGAGACCAGTGGGTGTTTGAACTGCTGTCGTGTGAACGTTGCTCACAGAACGACGTGGAGGCTGATGTGTAGAACTCAAAAGCTTTCTAGGAAATCGCTGGATGCTCTAAACCAAAACGCTTCAGATTTTAAGCTGGGCTTTACTTATAGTCAAAGAGGCAGTGGAAGGAGCGTACAGGAGGTCAGTGGGTATGCTAGAGATTGGCACCTGTTCCTCCCACCCTTTTTCCTCCCTCAGATTCTGGGGAAGCAAGGAACTGTCAGCTACAGTTGAGAGGGCACTTCAGCTTGAGGGGGCTAAAAATATTTCAGCAATGGGTAAGCTGGGAGTAGCTGGGGTAGACTTAAAAGCCTGAGACTTAAGAATGGAACTGGAGAGAGAGTTGGGTTGAGACTTTGTAAGGTGGATGGGCACTACCAGACAGCTTGCTGCTGCTGGAAGAGGTGTCCCCCTGTCTCAGCAGCCTATTCCCTCTGCTCGCTTCGTGCCAGTTCTTGCGCTTAACTGACCCTTTGCGTTTCTGGGTCAGTTTGCTGAGCCCTTGGAGCGAGTAAGAGGTTTGGCAGTGCTGCAGAGCTGGTGCAGGTGGAGGAAGCAAGACTCAGCGGGGTAAGCGAGAGTGTGCCTTTGGCAGCAGTTGAGCATTAGGATGGCTGTGCCTTCTCATGAAACCTCACTCCTAAGAAAAAGCTCTTTGTTCCCTGCCTAATGCCCCTCTCCCTGGAAATCTGTTGCTGGCCTCTGTAAGCGTGCCACCACTGCATGCTAGCCGTCCCTCTTCTCAAAGCCAACTCTATCTCCACTGAGGTTATTATCTCTTAAGAGCCATAAATGAACTCTTAATTCTGTGACTTACATTCAATGATGAAATTAAGTAATTTATTCTATAAAATATATAGTACCTGCAGTATGACATGTAAATATGGCTGTTGAAATCTTAACCTTTGCATTTCTGATTTTTTTTTGTGGGTTTTTTGTTGTTTCCCCCTGCCATATACAACCTTCATACTTTACTAACAAACTGCATGAAATGTATTACTTGGATACATTCAAAGGCATATTTCTTTGACATAAAATTACAGTTTAGTGAAATGCCAAGTACCACTTCTCTCAGGTAACTAATATCTTGTAAATCCAATATTTGTGCTCCTGAATACAGGAAGAAATATCTGGTGTGAGCATTTAGGCACATTACTTTTTCTATGGATGCAAATCTGTAGGACTTTCTATACTTTTTTTACACCCTTATAAGACTTTTTTTTAAAAAGCAGATTATGAAAATATTTGTCATTTCCTATGTATTTGTCTAGAGACTGTATTGCTGTAGTACATGCGTGCTCTTATTCTACCTGAATGACTTAAATATTTTTGTGGCAGTGTTGTATATTGCCTGGCTAATTTCTAGGGGAAAAAAAGATATCATCTTGCTGCTTTTAGCAAAAATTCAATAGAACGGAAGAGTAAGATCTAATATTAAGGCTTTTTTTTCCTTAAGAACATATTCTGCAGTAAATGTACCAGCACATTATGGAGAATTATCATACCTAGAGCTATTCTGCACGTGTCTTAAACAAATGAACATATTTTTTTTTCCCTATTTGAAGCTTCATGTTTACTTACTTAGGAAGCAAAGCAGGGCTTTGGACTCTTAGACTATGGTGGCTGTAAAAATACGTTGCTTAATGTAGACTGATTGTGTGAATGAATAAGGTTTTAATCTTCCAGTACATGAACTTTTAACAGTTGCAATGTTGACTGAATCTTAGAATAATTTTAGGGATATCGCAGCTGCCATTCAAGCTCATGTTAACTGTTGCCCTTCTCACTCATAATCGCATAATTGACCTTTGGACAGTCCGGATTTTGCTTGCATGCTTTCTTAATGTTAATTTTACATGTCAAGTTTTAAGCTGTATTTTAAATAAATTTGGCAGCTGTAAACAAGAGGTGGTGGCATCATGTGCACAGCAAGGGCTCTGCAGTCTGTAAAGCACAACCTGGGCATCTCTTATGGTACACTTGCACCATGTGTGTGCCAAGCTTAAGCTGGGGAGTGAGGGCAATCTTGGCTAGCTTTCTGATGCGTGCCCATCAGTCGTGTGCCCCAAGGCCGTTAGGGTGCTCATTCCTTGTGCCAGCAGTCTGCTAGGTGGAGGCAGAAGAGGCTAAAATCTGTTTTGTGGGGAAGGGGTTGCTGGAAGCAAAGTGAATTAAGAAGGCCGTAAAAAATTGATAAAGATAGGACTGTCTGTTTTTATATTCTGCCACATAACATGGGTTTAAATGAATTTCCCTATAATTTGTCTTCAAATACCGACATTTAACTCTTAGGCTGTATAAATGAACTGGCTTTTTCTAGAGTAAAATTCATGCCCTGCGTCCAGGCTAATATGTTCACCTACTATAAACATTACTGCCTATGGTTACAACCGGAATAAAAAATTCCTTTTATATACATCATAGCTGGCAGATACTCCTGAGACCACCACAAATCACTTCAGCCTTTTGGTGCTCTCTGACGAAATGAACTGAAATGTAAAACAGCTCAGGCTTCAGGCAGGCTGGCTCTGGAAAGCAGTTAGCTTGTTTAGGCCATTGTTTGTACCCTCCTGTATTTCCAGCTGCTGAGCAAAGATATTCTAGGAGCTCTCCTGATTGATTTAAACATTGGGGTTTAATAACCTCCCATTCCGTCCTTATATGTTTCACTTGTTCTCTGTGTAGCCCTTCAGTTAAAGGAAAGGAAAACAAACAAACAAACAAAAACC
>VYZM01005805.1:0-27160 GCA_013398915.1 Dromas ardeola | reverse complement strand
CCCCCCCCCCCACATATCGTCCTCCCAAAGAACAAGCAGAAAAAGAAGAAGAAAAAAAGAAAAAACCCAGGGTCATAACAGGGAATAACAAAGCAGTGAGTTATTTATGCAGCCATGATTGGCAAAAATGATTGCAACATGAATTTGCCCAGAAGCAATGATTAGATCATAAAAATGTTAAGGAAATCTGTAACTCAACACCATTTTATAGATTGAAGAAGTTTTTGTTCCCTACCTTAATTGCGGTGACTTGTTATTAAAGTATTTATTCAGAGTAATCTCTTTGGACAGCGAGCCCTTATCCTATCTGCATGCATAATTAAAAGCGAGGGGGGAGAGAGGGGAGCATAAATGGTTTACCATGCTACATGAGCAAGGGAGGGAATTACACAATGACAGGTGAAGAGCAGATTTATCTCCTGTTGGAATTTCAATGCTGCAAGCAAGACAGGACACTGTTGCTTGCTAATATCCTTGCAAACACCACAGTTGCTGCTTCTCCAGTTCACTGTCCAAAAATCATTGCTGGTCTCTGAAAGGCCTGCAGCACTGCATCTGTGGCTGTGGGTCTTGGAGCCATTGGTGCTCAAGCAAAGAGATTGGATTTGGGCATGTGGGCTTGTGAATCCATGTCTGTGCTTAAAAATGGGCTATTTACTTACTTGGCTGGCTATTTATTTATTTATAAATAAACATTGGTAATGTCTGGCTTTGCTGAATACAAATCACAGGGTTGTAATTGTTCCAGCTGAAACAATGTCATCACCTGCCGCCTGCTGCTGTCCCTTTTCCAATGATAAAAGAATTTGGTGCAATCCTTCTTTTTCCACTCTCTGAGTAGAAAAAAGGTTGTACTTGAACATTCATCTCTAGGCAGATTTATCATCATTAGGCGGTACTCAAACACACAGTATCTGTTTTTAAATTGAACTGTTATGGATCTAAATCAGATTTACGCAGAGTAAGTTGGTATCTATTTGACTCTTAACTATTTGCTAAAGAATATTTTTCCCTTAACTTCTGTTGTCTCACCTCTGCAGCAGCAGTACAGAGAATGCCAGGAACTTTTAAGCCTTTATCAGAAGTACCTAGCTGAGCAGCAGGAAAAACTATCGCTCTCCCTTTCTGAACTCAGTGCTGCCAAGGAAAAGGAGCAGAAGGTAAGCTCTCTTCTCCAATCTCCTTTTTTAATGATGACATCTTTAAGACATCTTTTCTTTTTTACTAGAACTGCTATTTTAAGTGTGGTGTCTTGCAACGGTGTTAAATACTGTTTTGTGATTGGCTTTCCATGAGTCTTTGCCTTAATAGGTGGATTGCAGGAAAACAAAAAAAAAACACCACCCATGTTTTGGGTCAATAAAATGGGTGACGTTAACTGACCATGTAACGGAGTAGGAATCATAGGAGCCCATGGATTTGCTAAGGAAAAAGTTAAGATGCTCTTCTGTTTTCTGTCATGTTTCTTAAACAGTAAAATAATTGCAATCACTATAGATACAGCCTTTCAAATTTTCCCTGTGGCTTTTCATGATTGAAAAGGACATTACAGATGATGTATTCCGTCAATAAGTGCTTTCCCAAGTCTGTGAGGCAGCCCATCTGATTTGAGCTACCTATAATTATACATGCAGTTGAAAAACAGAAGATGTTGACTAGAGATACAACATGTTAAATTAAGTGGTAAAATGCTTCTCAGATGCATGGGCCTAAAGACTTGAAAACATGGTTGCTTGAGAGTTTTTTCTGATAGCTAGATAGCTGTGATTTGCATCCCTGCTGATAGCGGGTTATGCCCTGGAAATGAAGACTACTTATGCAAGTGCTCTACCTAATGTTTTTACCTGCTGTTCTCTTTGAGCAGCTTCCATCTGCAGATATCCAGAGTCTACCCTACCTAAGACTATGCCTTTTTTTTATAGGTTGGGCCCTTGATCCTTTCTTTTGCTGGAAGAGTCTTAAAGGCTTATAATAGGGCTAGATGTAAAGTCATCACCACAGAGTATCCAGAAAGTGGCCTGATTCTGGCTTCTCAGTGGTTCCCTACTAACAGCATTACGGAGACAGATCCTTCATCTCAGGAGCCTGTGAAGGAAGGGGTGTGTTTCTAATGCGGTTCAGGAAGCAGGTAGCGATACTTCTCTGACTTCATCGGCTTCAAGAATAATTTTTTTATCCTGTTGATGGTTTTGGTGGTTTGGTTTTTTGTTGTTGTTTTTTCTTTTTTTTTTGTAAAATACATTGTTGGACATTGAAGTGTTTGTCAGGCTTTTAGCCTTTATAAACATTTCATTTCCATTCTTTTGTACTTTTATCTGCCATCCATTTTGTGATGGCACTGAGTTCAGAACAAGAACCTTTTTCTCTGAGAATGGGTAATGCCTGTGTTCTTGCCTGTGTTATGCAACTTGCAGGGGATTTCGATGGAAAACAGTCTGGAGGAGCCCAAATAGTCCAATGTGTAGTCTGTGGCAGCTGTGTTTGGGATGATGCCAATACTTCTTTCTGATTTTGCGGTGCTTAACCTTTCACCTTTAGCTTTTCAACTTTAAATACACATATCTTGTGCTAGGTTAGCACTTAGTGTAAAGGTATCCCGTGTAATCACATCTACAGTGCTATAGAAGCAGATAATAGGAAACCTTCAGCCTGTTAACTGTCAAATCAGTATCTGATGGTACAGCAATCCACCTTCATCTCCTCTTGTTCTTCTGGCTTCCTAATCACTCTGTCAGTGTATACACAGAGACTTCTCTGAACTTGTTTTCTGATTTCATGTGCAAAGTTCTATCAAGGTTGTCTTTGATACCATTATTTCTTTTCTCCATACTTACAAGTCCTTTTGTCCACAGGTGCAAATTCAGATATTATATTGAGGTTTGCCTTAACGTTTCAGCGTAGAAATTACCTTGGCCCTCTTGCCCTGTGCAAAGCTTTGTAAGCATAGATAAAAACCTGTCAAAGCATGTTTCAGTTGTTTTTTCTTATAGCTTGCAAAATATTTCTAATGTTTCTAGCCTTCCTCTTCAATTTTATTTCGATGCAGTCCTGGTAGGCATAGAGCTGTTTATATCTTGAATGCGTTTGGCTTTATAAATCGTTACCTTTTTTCCCAAACAAGCACTTCATGCTATGTTTCTCCTCACAGCTCAGAAACTGTGGAGGGATTTGCTGGACTGCCTCATAGTGTTGGTTCTTTTCCTAACACACTCCTTCACACGATAGCTATCAAAACCAAAGAGAAGTCACTGGGCTACTTCTTGCTGGACTATTTTGTAATTTTCACACACCACCTTTGTTGCTGTCTTTTTGTCTCTTGCCTTAATACCTGGACTGTGAGCTGTTAGGGTTGTAGTTGGTCTTTTCGTTCTGTCTTTTCGTTCTGTTAGCGTGTTGCCTTAACGCAGTAGTTGAGGCAGGCATAGGGCTTGCATTCTGGTGTCTGCCTCGATGGGGAATATCACTGGGGAATGCAGCAGGGAGGGATTTTTGGGAGGTAAGAACTGGGACGGGGACAGACCCAGAAAACTTTCCTCCTGCTGTTAAGTGCTGCCCATGCCAGTTTTCTCTGCCCTGCTGAGGCTTTTATTCTCTCACTCTTTTTGTTTCAATCTCGCCTTTGAAAAAAGCCACCTTGTTTAAATACTAAGCTAAAGGAAGTCTTCCTGAGTTTTGTTTGAGTCCTGATCATTGGGAATCTTTTCCCTATTGTTTGTTTTTGACTGGGCTAAGGAAATCCTGGATATGTCTGGCTTTAAATCAATACATACTAGCTTGCTACCTAGTTTTCACTTCTTTGAACTGTCTAGGAGGGGTAATCAGCATTTCCTATTTCAGGTGACTGCTGATGTTACCAGGGCATCTGTGCTTCAATGTTAAGACGTCTTTCTGATTTTTCCTGTGTCTTCCAGAAACGTGGGACTGCACAGTTATACTCTGCACTGAAGCACTTCATTGTTCTGCCTGTTATGAGCTGTTCTTTCTCGTTTCTTTTCATTTTCCCATCTTTTTCCTACTTGTTTGTTTTGATTTATTTCTAATGTTACACCTATATCTTAACATCACTTGCTTTTCGCTTGTCTGGCTCCCTCATTCTTACTGTACAATAACGCTGACCATGAGCTGTCACTTTCCCCTGGGCTTAGACAGGTATTTGAAAGCATGTCCTTTCTATCTTTAAATGCTTGGCTTTGTGTTAGAATGAGACAATTAACAGGGCAAGAGAACTGCAGCGTTACCAAACATCTACGGCATTATTGCAAGAGGAGGTGGAGTCGTATGGGAGGCAAACGACTGCAGTAGCTGTGTGCATGTGGCTGAAATGCAGCCCTGGCGTGCAGCTATATTGAACTAATGCAGCTACTTTCGTGTTAACATTTATTTTTGTCTGTTTTAGCATCAGCTACTGGTAGCAACAATTCTGAAATCACGTCTTCCTCTGACCTAATATTGCTTCTTTATAACAGAAGTCAGCCCTCAAAATTTAAAGAAGCATTCTGGTAGTAGTGAAATAAAATTGCTGGGAAGATGGTGGTGAGATGATTTAAGACAGAACTCTCGTGGAGTCAATAATCAGTAACTGGAACATGGAGCTTCCTTTTTTGTGAGATAAAGTTAATTCCATTTGAAAAGATACTTAAGGTGACATGAATTGAATTATTCAAACTGGCCTTCTCAGCGTTAACTCTAGGTTAATATCTCATGATGCCTCTGGTTTCATTATAGGAGTTTTAAGTACATAACTTTTTATAATAAATTCAATACCTAGAAGCCGAACTGAAATTGGTTTACCTTCTTCCGACCCATAAAAAGAAGCATTAATTGTAAAGTGAATATTAAAGTGGTCACTAAAGTTGACTCAGAGATTCAAAGAGATAGCACTTGTGTAAAGGAAGTGAAGAACTCTACTGAACAATAGGCTCCTGCTCTGTTATGTTAATAGAAAATACCATCCATATTAAAATGGAGTTAAACTTCTGCTATCAAAAATGATTTTTGGATGTTCTTTCTGCAGCTCCCAAATGTTCAGTCTTTGCCATTTCATAAGCTTTACACAGAGATGGAAAGAAAGTTGCCCTTGTTCTAGGTAATCAGGCCTGCCCTACTTCCATAGTTGCTGCTTCACTGCCATCTCAAACAGTGGCAAGAATCCAGTTTACTTTGGCAAGACTCTAGCTGATGAATCTGTAGATGTTCTGCAGTGTAGGGTAGGACTTGAGTCACGAAAGTTGGACAGGCGGCTGAGTTTCTGCAGGACTGGGATTCTTAAGCTACTTCACCTAAAAGAAAGATAATACCTGTAGTCTCAGCATTGCCTACTAATGTTAATCTTTGTATTTACAAGTACAGCTGGCAGCTTTTGTTTCTTATTTGTGGAAGATTATCAACACATCTGCTAATTCCCTTGATTTACATAGATTCTTGTTGTGTATGTGTGTTAAGCTTCGGTTCTTCCCCCTGTGTAGGAATGGCATAGATATGGGGTGGGATTGTAGACAGAGAGGAATATCAAGAATTCATTTTTAATGGGCTATCTTCTCTCCCCCTTTCTTGTGTACTATGTTGTCTGCATCCTGTCTGGTGTTCGTATTTCAGTAATGCCAGAGGCCCTCATCGGGAACGAGGTACTGTTGTGTACTAAAGCACTGTGCAAGCATAGTGAAAGACATGGTCTGCTTTGAGAAGATTGTAAAAATCTTAAGAAGATTAAGTTTTTGGGGGAGGATATGTATTTTTTTAATGTTACTATTTCTCTTGAATCATTTGTTCATTTTAAAAATTGTTGACACAGTTGTGGTGTCATTTCACAGTAAAGTGCAAAGGAAGCCTTTTTTTGCAAGGACTAGAAAGCCTTGTTTTCTTTTCATGTCAGTGACTAAAATTCTTGTCCATATCATTGTCATTTTTTGCCTTAATAAGGGTGATTACATAGTAAAGCTTCAAACATTGGTTATTTGATTTATTATTTTTTTCCTTTGAAAAGGATATTGAAACAAGTCAAGCTTCAGATGCCCTTTCTTTCTGATTGTCCCCAAACTTTCCCATTCCTCATTTCAACACAGGTCACCTTTAAACACATTCTTAGCTTGCCTAAAGGAAAAAAAAATAAAAAAAACCATATATGCAAAGGGTTTTGAATGCTATAAGGTAAACCTGAATGATAGAATTGACTTTGTCTGTTTACCCAGCTGTACAGAACAATGGATGAGCCCATATCAAAGATGCTTGAGAACTGGGATAATAAATAAAGAACTAATTTGATTGTAGACCCAAGGGTATTGGAATAATTTTACGAGGCCAGACAGAGACAGAATTTTAGCATGAGTAAATATCGGGAATAGCGTTGCCTTACCTGTGTTACTTTTGGCAAATCCTCCGATCTCTCTCTGTGCCTCTCTTATCTGTAAAAGGGAGATAAAGTTTTTGTCCTCATTCTTTCTGTTTTCTACTGAGAATATCGGGTTTGTGGTGCTGCTTCATGTGTGTTCAAAGTGATTAGAGATGATATTTCAAATTTACGGTGGTCTAGAGTAGACTACCTTGTAATAGGATGAAGAAAAATCACCCTTTGGCTTTTCAACTCTAGATTACCAAGTCATAGTTAATTTACCTGTCTTTTCTAAAAACTGATAACACCAAACAGTAATGCAGATGGACATAAATATTTAAACGAAAAGGAAACATCAGTATTGAAATGTCTGCATTACGTTCACAATAGAACTCCACTTGCGCTCAATCCCCTGGAAATGTGTGCCATAGTAGAACTGTTTGGCTCGCATAAAAGCTCCTTCTACTTGCATGCTGTGAGTGATGCTGTATTCGTGGTGATAAGCACTTCACTCTCAGCTCACTGCTTAAGCAAGGTGTGAGCAGTTCACTGCTTAACTGAGATCTGTGCCAGTTCACCATCTCTCTTTGGTCTATTGTCTTTAATCAGCCTTGTCTCTGGTCTCTTTAGGGTCTTTTGATTTTCTTTTTCTTTTCTTTGAAGATACCTCTTTCACTTTCATCCACTTCACTTTAAAAACTGTCCCTCCTGTGGAAACCTTTTCTTAGGTGGACTCTCATCTCTGGTATGTATTTTTCTGTTGAGGAGTAAATCTGGAAAGAAGACAGTGCCTTCCTTTCTGGCAAAACATTCTCTTGGCCTTGCAGACTTCTGACGATATTGTTAATATGGTGAAGTGGTATCTCTGCATCTTTATGAAAATTAAGGAAGTTCGTACCAGGACTGCCAGTCCTTGAGAAGCACTTTACAAACTCTTAGATCAGATATTGCAGTTTTTTCAGTATAACTCTCGTAGTGGCTTTTGGGAGAGACCATTGTGACTGTACTCACCAGCATACTCTCAATCTCCCTTTGAAGTAAGAGTAAGGTGAATGCAAGGCTTCATAAGACTGCACTTGCAGTCAAAGATTTTGTATTATGCTACAGGCCTTGAGGAAGATATAAAGTGTAAAACTAGATACAAGGAAGAAATTTTTTACCATGAGGGCACTGAAACACTGGCATAGGTTGCCCAGAGAGGTGGTAGGTGCCCCATCCCTGGAAACATTTAAGGTTAGGTTGGATAGGGCTCTGAGCAACTGGATCTAGTTGAAGATGGCCCTGCATATTGCAGGGGAGAATGGACTAGATGACCTTTAAAGGTCCCGCCCAACCCAAACTATTCTATGATTCTAAGAAAACTTCTGTTCTACCCTTCACTTTGTGGGGTTACCTGTTTACCTGACAGCTGTTGGGAGTGCAAGCATCCCAGCTGCCGACCGGTATGCTGGCACTTTTGGTTGTATAGTCCATTTGATCCGTGCATATGCCTTTTGGTACTGCTGTCTTTGGCGTTTTTCAAAGGTTGAGTTTCTCATATGATTTCAACCTCCTTGATTCACCAGTTCCTGATAACAGACTTCTGGGATTCCTCTTAAGTGTGACAGGTCCTGTATGTTGTGATCAAGATTACATTCCTGAAGTTCTTGACTTGTTGACAATCAGTGCTGGAGACTTTCAAAGCCTAACTGAAAAAGTGACCTAATGTAATTTGAAGGATTCAACCAGATAACTGAGTTCTCTCGCAACCTGATTTTTTCTGACTCTATTCTGTATTCTCTCTTCACCAACCCTATTCAAGAGAGAGATCATCCTGTTAGAACCTGTTCTGGTAAAAAGTGAAAATGCTTCTGGGGCAGTAGTGATAGTCCAACAACTGGACCCTTATTTCTTGAAGTGGAAAGAATTAGAGTTGCTATTTCTTGCTATTGAAATGAATAGAGGCTGTAGACTAATCTAGGACTTCATAACCTAAATACCTTTATTCATCAGTTTAAATTCCAGATAGTGTGATATTAGTGATTATTATATTGAGAGATAAATTGCTTACCATCTCTTGCCTGCAAAGCACACATTTTTGTGTGTTGTTCAGGTTGTTTAATTAGAAGTGTCTTTATTTAATGAAAGCCAGGTGATTATCAGTGCAGGGCACTATAGGTTGGTCTTTGTATGGCAGAAAGATTTTTCATGAGAGCCAGGGCTGTAATTTTCTTTCAGCTAAGAAGGTGGGAATTCGTTATCTGTCTGTACCAGGATGATTGCCTGCAGAAATATCTCTCCGAGTTAGTTCTGAATACCCTAAGATTTAGCTTGAGTTTTTCATTTTGAGCTGCAAAAAGTTCAAACTTGAAGTTTTTCTGATGCACACTTTGCCATTTGGAGTTTTTAAGGACTTTTCTCCTGAGATTTTATCCATGATAGGACAAATTCATAAATTTCTTGAGACTGCTGGACTCATTTCCCTGTATAAGCAGACATCTGGTGAAGTGGCATCACGCTTATAAATACTTAAAGGGTGGGTGTCAGGAGGATGGGGCCAGGCTTTTTTCAGTGGTGCCCAGTGACAGGGCAAGAGGTAACGGGCACAAACTTGAGTATAGGAAGTTCCACCTAAACATGAGGAGGAACTTCTTTACTCTGAGGGTGGCAGAGCACTGGCACAGGCTGCCCAGAGAGGTGGTGGAGTCTCCATCTCTGGAGACATTCAAAACCCGCCTGGACGCAGGTTCCTGTGCAACCTGCTCTGGGTGACCCTGCTCTGGCAGGGGGGTTGGACTAGATGATCTCCAGCGGTCCCTTCCAACCCCTGCCATTCTGTGATTCTGTGATCAGCACAGACTGTGCATCTACAGCTTTATTGCAAGACTGTATACACATTGCATGTGATTATAGTTTAGAACAGCCTGGTTACCTATCTCTGATCCACTTGATGCATTAAATATCATTGCATGACAATTTTTGGTTGCCATCTATTCATGGCAGATGCCAGAAAATTTCCGAAATGTCCTACTTTCAGGTGTATAGTAATGCACACTTTTCTTCATTTTGGAAATTAGCTCTTATGATTTCAGAGCTTGGGATGTGGGTAGAAACAGACTATGCAGACATTCAGGACTGTCATGTGCCTATGATGATTCATAGTACCATCAACACAAACGGGGATACATGAGTTTCTCTTATCTATGCAAGAAAACTGTTAATCTGAAACCAAAGTAGTCAAAGCTAACCACACGGATACATGGTTTCTCAGGCTGGCTGAGTTATTTACTAAGATTTAGAGTAGGGGAAAGCAAATGATGTCCTCTGACCTGTCTCAGAAGTCTGGATTACCTTGAGGTTGGTCTCTGCTCTGAAATAAAGTAATTTCTAGTGGATCTGTACTAGATGCATTTGATTCCATGTTACATCTTTCCCCATCTATTATTCTCTCTGTAAGCAGAAGCAATCCTGTTGGCTGGAGCAGGCCAAACAATTTCAGGATGTTTTCTGTTGTATAACTTCAAAAACTCCTCTTACTCTCTGGAGGTTGTTTATAAACATTGGTACCTTAGTTGAAGTCTGTTAATTTACAGTCTCGTCTCTAAAACTTCAGACAGAGGGCTTTTCACGAAGAAGAAAGGACCTTGGTGCCTTCTACAGCTAGGTCAAGGACCCACTCTTGCAGGCTAATGTCACTTTTAAACCTCAGCAGAAAAGCTGAGTCATATCAAGAACGTCATTTAAGTCAGGAACCATTCATGTTCATGGTTACAGAAAATGAGACTGAAAACTTTAATAGAGAGCTTGTCTCATTAAATGAGCTCATGAGACTGCAAAGGAGAACAGTCTGTGAGCAACTGAGGTCACTCCTGGATTTCAAGTGACAGCTGTGGAGACCACTTCTTTTCCTGAGATCCATACATTCATTACATAAAGCACAATGCTCCACTGTTAATACACCTTCTTAGCACAACTCTACCTTTTGGATACTTACCTGTCAGTGCTCATTCAATTAGGCACTCTGGGACTCCCGGTGATTTGTATTTTTGGAGTATTTGATAGTGTTCCAGTAACAAGAGTGTACATTCAGGCATGGGATTGATGGAGACAGAACAGTTATTTTAATCTGTAACTTTTGCATTAAGTGTGGGTACGCTGTCTTGGAGTCCCTAGGGAATTTGCGGCTGAGAGGAGCAGAGGACCTGGGCTGCACACTACTGTTCAGGCAGCAGCATGCATGCCCGTACGTGGGAAGGACTTGCTTGTGTATCTGACCAGCACTGCTAATGCAAAAATCCTCCTATTGTGTGTGCCTGGGAGGATGTGCAACCATCATGTGAATGTATAGACAGACTGGCTTGATTTGATATATATGTAAGCAAGCCTTGAAGATAATACTGCCTCTGGTTGTGAAACTGTATTATTTTCTACTTTTTCTAATCTTAACACAGAAATAAGTACCAGTTTGATTTTTTTTTTTAATTTAATTCATTTATTTTTCACCCGTATGTTCTAGTTCATCAACAGGTGCCTTTTGACAGGTTCTCTTAGGTGCTTTGTGTAGATTCTGAAGCTTTAGGTAAAATGGAGGAATTCTTTTTTTACTTGAGGAAATGAGAGTTCAGACACGTGCAGAAAGGTCTTTAAATATTTAGGCCTTTGTTTTTCATTTTATCCATGGGAATGTCATTAAAGGCACATGAGAAGTTTTGATTAATATTTTTCATTACTTGTGCTGACCATGAGAATTCTGCATACAAGTGTGCTGCTGGGACTGCTGCTGTGGTCTACCCAGGTAGGTGAGGGCTGGCAAGCAGATAAATTGGGATCTAATTCTGTTCTTTTACTGTCTTGCCATCAAGTTATTTAGTTGCTTTCTGTCTTAGTTTCTTGCTCTTTAAATAGAAGATGTGTCCACTGTTTGTTAGAGCATATAAGCTCAGTGAATTTAAAATGTTGTGTAAATGCAAAGATGAGTTGTTGGTCTAGTTAATGAGTATAAGATGCTGTAAGGAGAACTCACTTGGTCTGGGACTTCTCTGTACATAAGTTATTCTTGTATAAAAAGGTAGTCTTTTTGACTGCTGGATTACAAAGAACAAATATACAACATGGGGAAAAAACCTCTGGTGCTGTATTACTCAAGGCAGATGCACATATATGATCCATTTCATGGGTGTATTTATTCATCAGAGGTAAAAAGGATCATGTTATCTGAAATGAAGAGTCTGCACTTCTGTAGCATATTAGAAAGTTACTCCCAGTTTACTTCTTCCTAACGATGTATGTGACACGACCCTCAGTCACTCTTGGGTCTCTCTGTAGAAAGCAAGAGTGGAAGTGTGAGGCATCTCCAGAAGGTGACTCAAATCCAGCTGAGGATTCAATTTAGAAGAATCTAGGCATCTTTTTTTCTGAAATCCTCATTATTTTACCAAATACCAAGATACTCCTTTTACTTTTTCATGAATGATTAGGTGGCATCATCACTAAGATGATCAACACTGAACACAAAATGTACAATCGTAAGTAATAAGTAAGATCATGTGGTTTTTTTGGTGTGACTTGTTGATTTTCAGACATATCATTAGTGCTGTTTACACGATGAACTAATCCCTTCTGTTATTATTTGTAAATATTTTAAGTACTCCTTTTAATTTGTCTTCAACCTTTTGGACCCATGAGTCTAAGCTTCTGTGTGGGACCATATTCCAGGTGGCAGGCTTTCAAAAAGACCTGGCAAAAGCGGGGATGTTTGTTATGCCCTTTTAACTTTTTTTCATAAGAGGAGAAAGTTAATACATTGAAATTAGAGATGAATACTTCTGTTATAATAAACTAGTAAGAAAGAGTTAAAGAATATTATGAGAATGTTTTGAAATGTCAGAAACACTGTAAAATGGGGAGCTGTTCACTTTTTAAACAAACATCCAGGAAAAAACTCTCCTTATCCGGTGAAGGTGCTGTGAAATCACCAATGGTTTGGTTTTTTTTTTTCCCCTCTGTGTTAGTGAAGGAATCATTCTGTATCATGGTTTGACAGACAAGGTGACTTGAGACACTTGAGTGAGAGCTAATGTGGGACTTCTCAGCCGTCATGGCAGATGAGCTCTATTTCACAATGGTAGGTGGGAGAAAAAAAAGTGCATCCTACTCTCTACTGGGAGCAAATGAGGTTCAGTTATTTGGGTGGCAGATGCTGCCTGAACTAGCCAACATCTCACTATCTGTGCCAGCAAATGTGAGCCAGTGTAAGGCCAGAAAGTTGCCTGTATGTGTGACAGCCTCTCTGGGGCCAGAGGCCGCTGTCCTCTTGGTGCCTGCATGAAGCCTGGCACAGATGTGGGGGCTGCTGCCACCAACCCATCCATCACTGCCATGGGATGAGAAAATTTCCTTGCTGTGGTGGTAGTATTCAAGTAATGAAGATGTAGACACCCCTAACAGAAAGCTTTTCCTCACAGAAAACTGTTCCTTACAGTTATGGTTTTTACATGTATTTATCCCTTTTCACAAAGGGGCAGTTAAACTCCCATAAGTCTGCCAAATTTATTACATTCTGTCTACCTAAATATTTCCTGTCATTTCAGTTGAATGTGGCATTTTCCGGTTCTTTTTATCTTGCAACTGCTTAACTGTCACACTTTCTCTCTGAGCTGGTTAAATGTCAAGGGTGGAATAAATAATTACTCACATGCTGTTACTTGTACAACTGTAGTGTTTGGGCAGAGGACCAGTATCCTCCTGTAGTGGTAGGCATCTGAATCTGAATGATGGTCACTGTTCCAAAGAAGTCAATATGTCTATGTATTGAAGCATTTTTTTTTAAGTCATTTGGAGATAAAAGCTCCTTTAAAGATAAATGTAGGATAATTATATTGAGTATTACTTACTGATATATATTTCTTGCATAAATTTGATTTTCTGTTTACATTACTTCCTGAAAATACCATTGTTAATAGAGTTCTGACATCTTATTTCCCTTATTGCTGTCTCAGTAGCGTTTTATTTCTGATGCTTTAATAACTCAAAGTAGACTGAAAGGATAAAACTGAGGGAATTGACTGAACTAATTAGACCCTGATTTGTCTGGCTGTCCAGCGCCTGACAAACATGTCTTTGACATAAACAGAATAAAACATTTTTGCCATTAGCCACTTACAAATAGCTGTTTTGGCAGAGCTTTGAAATTACTCAATTCTCAAGGCATATTGTGCTGGGTAAGGCACTAATTCAGGATTTTCTTTTGCCATTGTGACTCCTCCTTCCTGTCTGTGTTGAAGTAGAGTTATATTTAGTAGCTTCACAAAAACTCAAAAGCAGTTAGTGCAGTTATCACCCTAACAAACCGAGTATTTCTGAGAAAGTGGAAATGTTCCCATTTCAATTTCTGGTTAATGACACACTTGAGTATGGGATCTGAAATGTCAGTCTTTGTATTTTCAAACCTGTAAGAAACTTGAATAATGCTTATACATAAGAGCAATCAACTCTGATAGCAGTAGGCTAAATATCTGTTTCTGAAAATAAATTTTATATGAATCTATTCTCCAGACAATTTGACTTTTAAATGTTTAAAAATGTGACATCTTTATATAAGTGAATACAGATTGAGGCAGGAGCTATAAAAACTTGGAAGTTTCCATGCATCACCTACTTTTCGCTATCACCTGTTAAACAGCACAACTAGATACAATGCAGGCTTTACTACTTTCCATTGCAATAATTTACTGCCCTTCTGACCTATAAACAGACAACCGTTAGCATGACTTGATACTGTTAGATGTTTGGATACATTCTCGAAGGTAATTCATGGTTTTAAATATTGTATGTGTGAAAGGTTTTATAACCCAGCATTTGGAAAATGGCAGCATTACATTTCCTTGAGCAGTGTTCTGGGAGTAATGATTTGTCACTGCAGCCCTGTTACAGGGCTTCCCAAGCAAGCGTCCTTTCCTCTCACCTCCTCCTGGAATGCTGTATCCTTACGTAAGGATCACTGAAAAATTCATTAAGCTCCTTGCTTTTTGTCAGTGCTTTCCTAAAGGATGACTTCACTACAGTCTGCACGCAGAAAGTTTTCAGTGACCTCAATTATTGATTTATACTTAAAACTTCATTGCAGGAAGGCGGGGATGCTCCATTAGAGAATTTGGGAGTGAACGTAAGTGGTTTCTTGTCCCGCATCTACTACTGACTCACTCTGTGACCTTTGTATAATTACTTCAGCATTCTGTGCCTAAGTTCACTATTTGTACAGTGAGGTTAACAGTGCTTCCCACTATTGCTTGTAAAGCTTTTCAAGTTCTGTGCATGAAAACCACAAGTTCAAAGCATTGTCATGATTCTTAATGGCATTGCTCCTTTGCACCAGAGCCCTCTATTGAAATAAGTACAGTTGCCCTGGAGTAAGTGTGGTGAATCGAGTCTGTTAATTGTTTTTCTACTTATGAGATATAAAATAGCCATAAGAAGTTCTCATGCAAAATGGCAAACCATTTAAATGCCAACAGGGTCGTTAGTCTCCTCAGATTGCTGCTTTTGAATGCTGTTCTTCCTTTTGGTCAGAAATAAGCCCAAGAACCTCAAGCAAGATCCCGAGTTTTCACATCTCAGCAAACTGATTGTGCAGTAATGTGCCTGAATTGTGCCTGCTCATGGAAATCAAAGTATTAGCAGCAGATAGCGGTGCTGGCTAGGTGGTAAGCTAATGCCAGTGAGTACTTGGTCAGGTCCGCTTCATCATTGATCCTATCGGTTGTTCAGAGGGGGTGGGACCAGGGGAAGTAATCCTGAAGTATGCTGGCTGAGAGGGGTGTCCCCCTTAAGGAAGAGTGCATGGAATAATCTTGAGTGAGTTGCTAAAGACTCAGTATGTTAGTGAGACCTGATGTGCTTAATCCTCATTTCTTTTATTAACTTAATTTTTAAAGCTTATTTCAGGACATAAGTGAAAAGAGGGCTAATAGTAGTTGGCAAATAATTTACTCAATAAGCCAATATAGATAGAGAGTGATTGAAGATAAGCAGACGACCTCTGACATTTACATAATGTTTACCTAGAGCACTCGTTGTAACTTGTTTGTTACAGAAGTCATTATCTGGAGATTAACAGTAAATACGGGAAATGGGAGTATAAGACTAGAATGAGAAAAAGACAAAAGGCAGAAACAGGGAGATGTGTTCAAGCAGAGGAATGGGGAGATGGCGTAGTCTGTTGATCATATTTATGGACTATGATAATGCTATCTCAGTAGAGACTCCCAGAAGAAAACGAATTCATCCAGGTTATTGTTTCTTGAGAGGGTAATCTTCTCTGATAAGCATTGTGCAGATTATCTGTAAGTGCATGTAATGTTGGTAAGAGGGCTTTGTGGAGATCCAGAGTTGATATTTCTCTCAAACTTGGAAGAAACTCTGACATTTGCGTTGTAAGTATATGCCTTTTGCCTTTCCTACTCAGTGGGTGTCATGAGTTTGCCAAATTCAGCTGCCCATCGAAGATGAGAATTTAATAAAAAGAAAAAAAGGCTATTATGCTTTTGTGGTAGGCTGTAGAGGGGATGTGGGTAGGGAGTGAAGTGATTGGAAGAAGAGTAAAAGTTTGCAGCATAGGTCAGTAAGAGGTCCTCTGTAATGACAATAATTGTTAGGAACGTTTTAAAATACGCTTAATCAGTACTGAGATTATAAAGATTTAATATCTGACATGCAGAGATTTCCACATAGTTGTAATTAGAGAGCTTGTTTAGGCAGTGGAAGGTCTCTGCTGAAGTAGTGAATGTTGGGTTGGAGTTTGACCATGGCCTAGTTTTATGTCTTTAAGATTTTGGAGGCATGTTGGGATTTGAGGATGTAGGTTATGCTGGATTACTGAGTTGAAATTAGTTTTTCCTACGTCATAAGCAAGTACTGCACACTCATAGTTATACTGAAATATTAATAAAAAGAAGTCCTCTCGTTCCTCAAACACTTAAAATGCTCTTTCTAACAAGATAATAACTGTAACCTAACAATTTTATATGCATAACCTTTTGCAGGCCATACAGCGTGTGCAAGCAGAAATGGCAGGCTGTAAAAAATTATTGTCCTTGTTTGTATTGTGACAGTGCTTAGAAGCTCAAGCTCCATTCTTTCAGGTATAGTATGTATATTAAAGGAAGATAGAGACTTGTGGCCCATGCTGCGATTTTGCAGAAGCACAGCTTGATGCTTGCACAGAGCATATAGGCTCTGCAGTAGGCAGTCAGGCAGTGACATCTAGCTCTTTTGGCAAAGGAGCCGGTGGTGTTCTGCTGCTAAGCATGGTGCCGTTCTGGGTGACAGAGTCCCGAGCCTGGAAATAAGTACAAACTACTGAGAGAACTGCCAGGGTTTGTGAGCTGCTGTAATAAACCAGAAACAAAATTCAGAGATTTTCTAGTTTATTCGTGCCACTGTGGAGAAGCTGGGAAATGGAAGGGCCACAACCGTCAATCTTGGGAGTCGTTTAGGCAGATGCTGCACATGTAAATAAAACAGAGTTCCTGTCCCATAAAGCATGCAGTTTGGGGTACAGGCAGCAGAGAAAGTAAAGAAAATATGTAGTGATGATAGCGGAGATGGAAAGACAGGGTGACCACAGAGGCATATTGCCATATGTGCTTGCTGAGTGCACAGCGGTGCGCTGTGCCTGCCTTGCTGTTATCTTCTAGCAGTAGTAACCAGCAGTTGTTGTTAGCCCTAGCAGGGCTTGCTATTCTGATTACAATCTTGCTTTTTTCCCTCAGCTTGGATTCCCATGTAATTTTAGCAGTATTCTTAGGGAGAACTGTTAGAGCAAGATAGGAACGGAATGTTTTACGGCAGCTGAAATCCGTGCGGGGAAAATGGCTTAAAGGATTCTTTTTTAACCTGAGCACTTAGTACGATATTTGTGGCAATCAAAAACTCAGGAAATAAGGATGCTTTGTTGCAGAGCTAATGAAGAAGATTTCAGTGTGTGCAAACCCTCGTTTGCAGTTACGCTAGCAATCAGAAGGTGCTTATTTTCCTGTCTTTCAGTAAGTCCTTCCCTGCTCAGGCACTCTTGCGAGAGTGTTTTTCCATATGTGGCAGATGAGGCACGGAGGAGGGGGCCTGTGGGAGATCACATGCGGGGTCACTGCTGAAGAAACAGACTCTTTATTTGTTGTTTGATATCAGGAATGATTTACTTAAGGGCATGCTTCTGCCCTGCTTTGGTCAGGTACCTGATCCTGCTCCAAATGGGCTGATGTGTTGTACTGCATAGTGGTATTAGCTCGGCTCCCAGAAGCAGTAGAGCTGCATCAGTAATTAGTTCTTCTCAGCAAGCTTAATTAGCAGGCTCAAGCAGATACTGCACTGACATGGATACTTAGCTCCTGGTTCCCGAGCCAGCTTAAGTATGCGTGCAAGCGCCAAGCACTGTACTGTGTGGACTTAAAGTTTTGCCATCTCTGCTTTATTTCATTTACAAAACAGAGCTTGAATCTCTCTTTAAAACTTCTTTCCTCAAACTATTGCTACAACCAGTGCCTTTAAAGGTCCTTTGTACCTGTGGTAATAAGTACTGCTTTAAACAAGGCCCAAACACGTCTGATTACAGAATACCTTTTTTGATTAAAATCCGCTGGTTAATTTTTCAAACTAGTTTTCATTGCTTTTATTACTTTTTAAAAAATCAAATCCCATTTCAGTCACCTTTTTAGGCAAGAGATGATTTATAGAAAATGATTGTCGTGTTTATTTGAACATCCAAATGCAATAAATCTGCTCAGTATTTCAATAGTATGCTTATTAATAGAACACATTATTCTGTTCAATATTGCGTTGTCTTTAAAATTTAGCAGAGCATTAGTAGTAATGAAACTAGTTTAAATCAATATATCCCTGTTATGAAACCATCTACGTGAGGAAGAAAATGCAAAAATTTGCCTGTAGCACAATAGCCGGATGATAACTGCATAAAAAGATCTAAAAGGAAGACTTTCAGGGAGGTTTAAGTTTCTAATTTAGGATGTGTGCAGATCACAATGAATTAACATTAATTTTAATAGAAATATTTTCGGGACTAAAAAAATTTACCAGAAAGTACTTTGGTTGCAGAGAATGAAATTTTGGTCTCCCTGGGAATAATGAAAAAGCTCCAATTCATTGGAGTAGGCTTTATAACTACTCAAAATGCAACAACTAAAATGAATATTGTGAATGTGGTCCAGAAAATATCACAGATATTTTTCTATTCAGTTGCAGAAATTGTGTGAAAAAAACCAAGTACGCAAAGAAAAACTAAAATTAGATTTAACATTCTCAGCTTGGCAATCGCACGCTTCCATTAAATGTATGGGCCAGAATTTTTATACTTAGATGTCTAAAATTAGACCCTGGAATAAAAGACCTGATTGTAGAAAGTGCTTAAGCACAATGTTTGTAGAGGATGCATGTCCTAGTTCTGATAGTTTAATTTTAGTTTTCTTGGTGGGTTACTGTCAGTTCGTTTTACTCAGTGTTGCCACAAAGCGTCTAATTCTCTTGACTTCAGTGTGTTGAGCGCTACTGAAGTGAGTGTAGGGATGTGCCCTGCGCGATGTGCCCTTGCAGTGAGGTAGGTGGGACTCCACAGTACGTGTGTGGACCTTTTTCTCACCACTGAGTAGTTGAGGAAGCAGAGAGAAGACCGTTTTAAGTTAGACCACTAGTACCATCTAAAAAAGCTCTTAAAATCTGAAATAACCTGTGTAGCTATGAAAGGCTGTGGGAGAGCTGCCTGGTTTACACTTTTGAGATCCAGGCTAAGCATCTACACAACTTGGATCTCCAGTTTCAAAAAGGCAGTTCCACTCAGTAGAGTGCTTACTAAGTGGTTGCTCTCATATTGAAGACTCAGTGTCATTTGAATGTTTTTTTTTATGGTGTATTGACCACAGTTTTCTGCATGGATTTCAGCTTGCTTAAATCCTGCAAAAATACCCACTATACCCCCAAAAAAACAATCAAAACAAAAAAAAAAACCCACACCAAAACTCCAACTGTAATCAAAACATCCAAAAACCCCTCTCCCAAAACTTCAAAGATACTCTTAAGCGGAGGAAGCAATTTGCTCCTCTGTTCTTTATCATCCTCTATCCATGGAGCTGAAGCTCTTCAGAAGACGTTGTCTCACAGCACTTCCATGAGCTGGGTGCCTATTAAAATGTTGCGAATGGATATCTTGAATCATAGATAGGTTCAGTGATTTACTGTTGAGGTATTAGTGGAAGGACAGATGAGTGACAGCATTCCTGCTCATGAACTCACTAGCTCTTTCCCCTTCTTAAGATGTTGAAATGTAATGAAACTTAAACATTTTTAAACAACTTCCAGATTAAATTTTAATAGGAATGAAAAATGAACAATATTCTTACAAGTAAGAAATGGTCTTCATTATTTTTTAAAGTCTGTATCATAAGGAACAGCACCATTAATAAGAGCCCTGAGTTTTTTTTATATTATGTACACTGTTCAGATAGAAATTTAACAGGGAATTTTAATGAAATGATGGCAGAAATCACATTTTTATTACATCCCTTTGCAGAATATTTCCTGTGAGACCAAGATAGAGAGAGGCCAAAATTAATGGCTTTTCATAGGAACTGAGTGATAAGTTATGGAAAGCTTATAGAGATAATAATTTTAGGCTGCTGTTTGGATAGCTAAACAGCCTTATGGAGAATTGCTGCTTAATAGACATATCATGGGAATTAAAGACATTTGGATGTTAATTTGTATACATATTTTTGGTATAGGACCATAAAGAGAAATTCATTTTACAGATACTTTGTTTGCTGCTCTGTGGAGAGAGGGAAAGAATTCACTTACTGGAGAGTTCCTGTGACTTGACCACTTAAGAGAACATGGAGAGTTTTCAGGGGGCTGTTTCTCTTTTCCTTTTTCTCCTCTCTTGTGGTTTTTAATCTGAACGTAAGAGAGCATGATAAGATCTTACCATGGTTTTGTTCTCATTAAAAATTAAAGAAATTGTTATTTTGGGAAATGAGAGTTATGTTTAGAGAAAATAAGCATCAAAAATATTTATGAAAATCTAAGCAATCTAGCATATTATGTTGACTTAGAGTCAAGCTTGTATTGCCCACTTGGCAAATATATTTTACCATATTGCCGTACAACTATAATAATAAATGAACATATACTAAAGCCCCCTATCTACTCTGGCAACTGGCGTTTTAAAAGCACTTCACGTGCTTGGTTTCCTGTATTTTAAATGCAGATGTTCATCCAACTTTTAATACCAATGGGAAGCCCTGTTCAAAACCTGCATTAGAGTGAAGCACAAGGTGGCAATAAACTTAATTCGGGCTTTTATCTTTCTTGGTTCCACCTCAAAGCTTTTAAATATTGCAGTTCTGAAGTGCGAATTTCTTTTGTGTTCGTCATTTCTGCGAACACCTGTGAGCGGCTGGGTTTAATTGGCCTACAGCTGGCGCTGATTGTGTGTGCAGGGGTTGGGGGAGGCACTGCCTGATCGGCTGCCTTCGCGGCGGGCATCATTATCTCCTCTCCTTCCTTTTCAGTTTCTTTTTTTTTTTTTTTTGTTATATGCAGGTTAGAAAGGTTTAGGGATTAGGGACTGAAAATAGAAGGGGCTCCAGTGAGATTTGATGCCTCTTGGATGAAGTCATTTCGGCAAATATATCTGCATGCATCAACACCTTATTGAACAAGTCAAGCGCAGATTTGCTAATCTTGTTAGTCAATTTGCAATACTTCTGTAGCTTTCATAGAGGTGACTGTGCCAAGAGCCAGGGAGGCTGAAGCGTACAGGCAGTGACAGCAGTGCAGAAGGAGGGAGTAAAGATTTTAAGTCTCTTCTCCATGTCAGCTGTTAGCAGTTTAATGGAAGGTGTCACCTTATGTATGGTCAAAATGAAACTAGTACAAGTTTGTGTATAGACATTTTTTATGGGAGGACTTGGCTTTAGTCGTTGAGGTCTCATTTGCCTCCAGTCTTGCTCCATCTCAATAACTCAGTTTAAATTAGCAGCCTTTTTGTTTCCTTGAGTGTCTTCCGCACATCCTTCTGCTTTGGAGTAGCTGTTGCTCTAATATATTATTTTTTTAAGTTGATTTCAGAATTAGGCACTGGCATTACAGAACCTCTTATTTCCTACAAGAAACTACTGCAGACCACTTGTTTAGAAAGTATGTATTTAAGAGGAAATAAATGGTTCTTTACCTGTTGTTGCTTTGTAATAGATTAGTACACTATTTTCTACTTGTAGGCTTCCCTAGGCTTTGCAGATGAAGGTGAATTATCTAACCTTCGATTGAGAAGGAATGAAGGAAGGGAGAAATGCAGCCAAATCACTTGAATTGAGCCAGAGTGTCCTAAAGGTCATACTTCCCAGTGCGAAGGAGAAGAAAATAGTCTCTATATGGAATATTTTATTCACAACAGGAGTGAAACTGAAACTTTCTAAATCTAAATTGAAAGCAGTGAATAGCCGCAAGCTTATAAATACGCCTTTTGGATTATAATAGGCCTCGTAGCCTTACAAATTGATTGTAATTCAGAGAATTGTGCAATTTGTGAATCCAGTGAGTTTGATGCATCCTCTGTTGCCAGGTGTATTTCCCTTTGGCGTTCATTGTATATGGCCTGTAGGGTCCCTTCCTGCCACTGCATTATGAATCTTCTGTGCTTTGGGGCTTAGTAGTCTTCTGCCAGGTGAGACTTACTCTAAAACAAAAAGACCGTTTAAGAGGCCATGAAAAGTAAGGAAATGCTTTTTCACTTTCATATGAAAGCAGCACAGGTCTGACTCTAGCTAAATTTTTCCTTTTCCATGGGCCACAATTTTGTTGATGATTGACTTTGTACCAGCAAGAAGCACGTAAGTCTATTTTTGAACAAGTGGCATTTAAAAAAATAAATGCATTCTGTGTGCAAAGTGAATACTGGAGAAGTAAGGTAATTTAATAACATCTCCCGACTTTAATCGCCATTTTTTTCCTTGCTGTGGTTTGTCTGGGATCTCACTTCTGCTGTTTGTCAGGCTTGTTGCTTCCCTTTAAAATGCTTTTCTGTGAAGCTTGAGTAAAGTATCATGCTACAGAAAACTGCATTACTAAACAGAAAAACGACGTATGCTGGAAGAAAGAAATGGCAACTGCTTTGGGACTGAGTCTGTGCTGGGTACTCTGTTTAAATACATGTATGGTATCAGTGAGATAACTTAGGTTGGGGAGAGCTTATAACAGGTTTTTTTTAGTCAGTCTGACTTCTGTGTAATGTCTTCCGTCCTTCAAGTTTTCTGTTCAACACAGTCGATGTGACTGACTGCATGCCCCAGGAAGTGTAGCAGCCCCCTAACTTCAGTGCGACTTGTTCAAGTTTCCTATTTATGCTGCCCAATTTTGTTTAATTGGAATACATTAATATAGCAGACACCTTGCCTTCCTCTAACCAGATTTAGGGCTGAGAATGAGTGGAAAGGTCTTATCTTAATGAAAATGAATTTTCTTCTGTCTAAACAATAATGCAATAAAATGATCAGCCTTCTTTTTTTTAAGCTGTTAATTGTCTGCATGTGTAATGCTACCTAGCAACATTTCTAGCAGTGCTGTGCGAGGACCCTGCTGCTGGTCAGAGAATTTTGGAGAGTGCTGAAAGATAACATTATTAGTAACAATTAAGACAAATGTTTCTTTTGTGGCTTGAAGAAGGCTCATTTAGCAAAATCTCTCAAAGGCAAGGCACTGCACATTTGCATCATTTTATTTATTTTGTAGGAAAGGATTAGACCCTGTGTAGCAGCAGTCAAAGGCATTGCAGTAATGGTACCAGTCCATGCTTGAGTGTGGAGTAGTGGGATGTGGATTTCATATACTGTAAGGGTTGAGAAACAGCTACCTCAAATATTCTTCTTACAGTAACTGAAAGCTTTAGTTCCTGAATTAATTAATCAAAGGCCCTAGACTGCAATGTCATTATGAATAGTCAGAACGTTTTCAGCTTGGTGCTTGGCTCATCAGTCTGGCAGGCGCTGAACTCTGTCAATCCCTATTGAAGTTGTGCCAATCTTCTTAGATGAAGCTGATTGATGCGAGCCCTTTCCTCACCATTCATTTGGACAGCCAGACTGTGTGTGACTAAATTTTTGGCCATCACAGACATTCAGATGAATTCATTTTGATTAGTTCTAGTTGAGACTTTGGGGAAACATGAAAACTGAATTGCCGTTCTTTTCCTTCCTTTGCCCATGTCCTTCTCAAGCTCTTCCCTTGTCCACCCACAACTGCTACACTCATGCACGTGTGCAAGCGAATACACATGCAGACATTTCTGTTGCTAGGCATTAATCCATGGGTCCAGGCAGAGTTCAAGAGCTTTTTTATACTGATTATTTTTTATCAAACTATTTATTTTCTCTATCCAACACAATATTGGTAAATGGTGCTGTTTTCTTAGTCACAGCATTTCAATGTTTGCTCCATCTTCAGTGAGTTGCTTTGCTTTTTTTCTGCTATCTGGTACAAATTTAGTGTAAATTAAATGACCGGTTCACTTTTTGCGCTCCATAGGCTGCAGCAAGTAATAAACAGCTTATGTAATCTCCTAATCATGAACTCAGCCAAAAAATGTCATAAAACTCTGCAGTGTACAGCACCTCGCAATGATTTCTGTAGCCTGCAGAAACTGTGTATTATGAATATTGTTTGCTATGTTTTTTTCCTTTTGAATCATCATCATCCTCCATTTGCAGGAAAGAGAAAGACTTTCTTTTCTTATTAGATGTTGCATTTTGAATCTATATTTATTTCCTCTGTGTGTGGTTGCTAATTCTACTAGGAGGTTGTTGCTTTCTTTCATCGAATTGGAGAAATGATATAAAAATCAGAAGCATTAGAAACAAAGAACTTCCCTACCGTTTTCCTTGTCTGTCCTCCCCCTCCCAATTTTCCGGGCTCCTCCCAAATTTCCACTTTTACTTTTGGCAATTCACCTAATCCTTGCGTTCTCAGTCTATGTGTGTGACCAAACTTTTTCATCTTCCCCTCGTTGCTTCTGCTGCTGGATTTTTCTCCTTCTGATTATTTTCTTTTTTTTTTTTTAAACACTCTTGTCCAGCCTAAATAGCATGAAAGCTGGCTTCCATTGCTTCCCATGGAAGAATTCTGTTGTGGTTTGCTCTCAGAAAGCTTTTTTATAGTCCTTATTTCCTGTTTCATCATATTACACCCATTTTTAGTATCCTGTATAACTATTGCCTATTGTTTAGTATTAACCTATTAGTGCATACTGTGATGTTTCTCTTCTTAAGTGTTTGTCTTTTAACTGGCTCACTGGTGGTGTAAATTACCATCTATCGTTGATACATCTTAATTTTTTTTTAATGGTAGTACTTTGAAAGAGCATTATAGAACAGCATGCTCTGTTTCAGGCTCAGTGATATGAAATACAGCATTGAGCGTTTTCTTCTCAAACCCTTTTAGAGGTAATTTTTCAGTTTTCATGGTGCTGTCATTGATGCCAGCCATATCTCAGCCAGTCTTCCTTAGTGCAATGCATTGAAGAGAATTGATTTGAACAGAATGATAGATGTAGTCTAGAAGTTACTTCGGGGAAACTTCTTAGGGTGATCTTACAGTATCAGAAGGGTTAGAGCCAGCTTTGTGCACCTTCATGTGTAAGGGAATACTGGCTTGGGATTCTTCAGAAGCACTTCTTGGTTAGCCCTTGTAAGGGTGATTTGCTACTCCTTTGCAGGTGATCCTCTGCCTTGGGAAATTGGCCCTCAATTCTGTTCTACGCATGTTGCTGTTTTCAGTTATATTTGTAGCTTACTTTACGTGTTTAAATACATGATTCGGATAAAGTGATTTGACATGACATGGGCTTGAACTAATTCTGCTGATGCTGAGTGTTCTTGCCTCTTTGAAATTGGTGAAAGCTGAGAGCACTCAGCTCCTCAGCACCTTCCAAAAGTACTAAGTTGCTTTAATGCCAGACATGTTTTATATGGCCAGCAGAAACTGTCTCTTGGTGAACCTTCTTCTTTGTTTATAATTTGAGTTAAGCAATTGCTCAGTGCCATTGGATCAAATTGTAGTGAATTATGATATTTTCAAGTGGCAACTGTATTTTCAGGCACAACCATGTCATGTAGGAAACAAGCTTTTGAAATGAGCTGATAGGAGTCTGAGATGCAGTACAACATAGCTGGGATTCATCCAAGAGAAGTAATGCAACATGCATTGAGGAGGAAGTGTAATGGGAATGGTTTCTGAAAAGGAATTGCAAATTCCTGCCTAATGAAAGGAGGGAGGAGAGAATCCTGGGCTCTCTTCTGGTAGTGCTGTAGTCAGTAGCAGAGAAATCCACATACCAGTTTCTGGGTCATAATTTCATATGATGCTCTTGCTAAGTACCCTAATAGAACAGTGCTGGTGAAAGGATACAATTTTAAATGCTTTGGTAATCTGGAGAGAAAGATTGAAAAGGGGGAAAGTGTAGGTGTTCTAACTACCTACAGTTTTGGAACCCTGTCTGCTTGTTTAATTACTGTAACACGTTTGACACAGTTGAAAACTTTTCAGTTAAAATCTTTGTGTGTATTTTATATGGAATGATGTCTTTTATATTTTCTCCTCTGGATTGATCAGTCATTTTTATTTAGGCTTGATTGCTGTAATACAGCTGTCGGTTATTTTTCTTTTTAATGCTTAGCCCTTGCCCAAGGTGCTTTAAGGGGAGGAGGAATAGATCAAAATAATAATTTTTCTTCTCCTAACATCAAGATACGAGTTTTTAAATGACTGAAGCCAATTTATTGCAGGGTAGATGCATTGTGGATACACTCAAAATCTATTGGATTGATTGATGATGCTGTTCTATTGACATGTCTGTTCCAAAAGAGAATGTGGGATAATAGGTTGAAGATTTGATGAATATCATTTTATTTAGTGAAAATTATATTTTGGTGCATTTAGTATATTTGTAATATAGGAAACATTCCACATTAGTTTTACTTACTGAAGCACAACATCCCCAAGTTTAAATCGGAGTTTTGAGCAGAGGCATATTCTGAGTGCAGCAAGTAAGATATAGAAGGAGAAGCTTAATTTCCAATTCTATCTCCTTTATGGTTAATGTATGGCAAAAATTGAAGTCATCTCCCAAGTTAGGTCTGTTTCAGAGATGTTTGAGGTGTTTTTTAAGACAGCTTGCTGATTCTCAGAATAAAGCCTTTCTGTCCTTGAGTCTTCTGTGGCCTCCCAGCTAGCTAGGTTAAATTGGCTCCAGAACTCTCCCTTCTCTGTTGTGGGGTGCTGTATGTGATGCCTGAGGGGATGGGAGAGGAGTAAGAACCAAGAGTTATTTCAAACCTCTTTCCTTGGCCATCTGTTGGGCCAATTCCACTGTAGCGTTAATTTGAAGGGGTCCCTAAGCTGTGGCTTACTGCGGCATTCAAACCTTGGTAACTGATCAGCCTGGGGTGTGAATGAGAAAGCTACAGAAGCTGTGAGGTTAAGTTAGCAAGCAGAGAGCAAAATTCTTGCATTATTTCTTATGCACCTTCAAGAAGCATTCAGTAATAGCCATGTTTTTGTCTGGAGGGGGAGGGGGGGGGCGGAAATTTGAGCAGGTGAGATTAAATGACTTGAATAAGATCCCATGTGACACAGAGACACAGAGAAGGCAGAGTTACTGAATGCCCTCTTTTCTTCAGTCTTCACTGCTAAAGCTGTCCCTCACGAATCCCATACCCTGGAGGCAAGAGGGAAGGTCTGGAGAGAGGAAGATTTTCCCTTAGTTGAGGAGGACCGCGTCAGAGACCACTTGGCCAAGCT
>VYZM01005801.1:161461-191043 GCA_013398915.1 Dromas ardeola | reverse complement strand
ATTACACCCAGTTAGGTCCCAATGGGGACAGCGGTCGCTGGAGCACAGGAAGAGCAGTACAGCCTGTGGCTGCACAAACCCTCAGGGCACGTAAAATCACTGAAGATCATTCTTGACCACAAGAGTCACTTTGTCCCACACACCCAAACCCCAAAGATCTTACCCATCAGTTCTACCCTACAGCTAAACAAGTCCTGTTCAGGCTAGTCTCTCTCTCTCTCAAATAATACATTGTGTTTTAAAGGTTCCAAGTGACAGTTTACCACCTCTGGGTAATTTATTCCAGTAACCAATTACCCCTACTATTAAAAAAGTTATCCTTGTTTCTAGTCAAAACTTTCACTGAGAAGCCAACTAACGACCCGGCAGCACAACACATGCGTTCTCTTATGTATGGGATTAGAAGGACTCACAATAGCGAAGCCTGAATATTCAGATTACTAACAGGACTTTCAGATATTCAGCACAAAACGCTGCGGAGGGAATGGGAAGCTCTGCCGTCAGGAAGCACGTATCAGATTCAGCAGATTTAATAGGGTCATGTTGACCATGTCAGTCATTTTGCAGTATGATACCACAGCTCTGTCCAGTACCACGGATAATAAATTTAGCCACAGTGCAAATATACTTTAAATCAAATCAGATCTTTACCAGAGAGGCTAGAATTGGTGTTAAAAATTGCTTATTTCCCCCACCCTCCGTAATCTCTGCTCTCATCATTGCTACCCAGCTTGGAAAGGGATTCAAGCAGTCACAGCTGCATCCTCGCTGTCCCAGCTCACACAGCGATCCCCGCTAGGCTCTGGGTTTAATCACTTAAAGCAAAGAAAGGGGATTTGTATATAGGGAGGCAAAAGTGGAATCACCACCTCTGTCACAAAGCATCCCCTTTGTAGGGCTGCCATCTGAATTAAAACAAAAAAAAACCTGAACCAAGTTTTTCCTTCAACTATTGGTGTTAAAATCTAACCCCAACTGATTCATAAGGGGAACAGAGCACGGTTTGGCGGCGCACGAATGCAGGATCAGCAGCGCACGTATTACAATGAGTTACCCAAAGCCACCTTTTTATAGCTAGATATCAAAAACTTGCATTGTTAATCCCAACGGTTCAGCATCAGTTTAGGTTAAGCTCAGCGCACAGAGCTATGGAGAGAAACGGTGCCTCCTGCCCGGCACCCACCCCGGCAGAGCCCAGCATCCCTCCTCCCCAGATGTGAGCCAGATGTGGCACCGCTGTGTGACCGAGAGCCACACCGCCCTGCCTGCCGCCCAGCATGCAATCACCTAAAAAAAGATGGTTTGCAGAGAGGTTTCTGCTTCAGGTAATCTGCGAATTGTCTTCCGAGCTGTTTGTACAACAGGCAGCATCGTGGTTAATGACGGTGATTTAATAAGTGGAAAATGAGTGTTTGGCATACCCTCCTCTGGGCAGGTGGGGGCAACAGCAGCCGTACGCCAGCACGCCGCTGCTCAGCCGGGCTTCGTGGGGAGGCAGGAGATTTAGTGCTCGGATTCAGTTTGTCACATGCTTCATATTTGCCTTGACACCTAGCCTAATAACACGTCTGCAAAGGATAAGCGCCCATACCCCTCTATTACCACGATACAAGGGCTGCAAACGAATTCCAAATATAATAGTGCTGACTCAAGCCAGGAAGGGTAAGCAGCCAAGTATGACATGCATGAATTTCGGCGGTGTTTTCATATCTGAGGTGTGATGGTGGAGGAAGCAGGACTACACGCTGCTCTCTTGTATGAAGGAGTCTCCCATGGCGAGCCCACAGCTCACCAAAGCACGGGGGCTGCATGGCAAGAACCTGCATCAGGATAAAGATGCCACCACTATCCCTCCCGTGCAGCTCGCCAGGCCGTGCTGCTCCCACCCCGACGTCCCTCCCCACTGCCCAGCTGACGTCCCTTAGGTGCCCACAGGGAGGGGAGGGCTGGCTCCCACGCTCACCCTGGGACAAAGAGGCGTTCAAACGTGCGACCAGCACCAGGAGCAGAGAGGTGACAGTCACCACAGCACACGTGTGTCCTTTGCTACCAGGAAGACAACGCCACCCAACCCCTGGTGCCCTGTCCCATTCTCAAAGGACCTCTACAGCCTGAAGAGATGGAGACGTCTGTTGACGATGCATCGCCTTAGATGTGCCTTTTTCTCCTGTGTCCACTTCTCGGGCTCACTGCTAATGCAGCCCCACCGCAGCGCATCCGAGTGAGAGGATGTGCATGGTAATGCTACAGCCACACGTCTGTGCTCATCTCCTTCGCCTTACAGCCCTACTGACACAACACAGAGGCTATCGTTTAGCAAAAAAGCAGCAGATACCCCCGTGATCCCAGATGTGCTAACGTCCAGCAAAAAATTAATGCGCTTGTTTCTTCAGGCAGGAGGGCGAGCTGCCTGCTCGCCCGGTCCCACGCACGTGGCTGCAAACCCCGCAGCCTTGTGGCCACAGGGCTTGCCAACCTCCGCGCCCACGGCACGAGGAAGTCACACAGCCCACATCGACATCAAGTAAAATCAGCTTATTTGTTATTCTTAATCCGCTAGGAAGGCTTCCACAAGATGTCAGCCTAACTAAATGACAACGCTAGCCTCAGGGTGCAATTCTACTTTTCCAGCAGAGGTTTAGCAGGAAAACCAGTTCTTTTGCTGCTGGAGGAAGGGGGTAAGGGTGGAGCCCCCAAGAGGGTTATTTGGTCCTAGCAAGCTCATCCCCGAGGCAGACATGCCATCGTCCCTGGCCCTGCCACATGTGACAATTCGGGCCGTTACTTGGAAGCGCCCATTCGGGCAGGAGTCCCCAGATGGCACTCGTATGTGGTTCTCCTCGGCATGCGAGCGAGTTTGAAGTCTCAGAAGAAACACAACTGCAAGAGTTTTGGGGGCAGCTGGCGTTTATTCCCAGCCTATTACACCTCCACACCCCAGGCAGCTCCCAAGGAACAATGTGAATATTACTGGAGAGTTCCAGGCTTAAAAGAATCAGATGCACACTTTTGGTAATATCTGTTACTTCACGACAAGCGCACATAAAAACATCTTTCACTAAGAAAAGCGCCCATAAAGTTCGCGTTAACAGTTTCCCAAACAGGAAACTCGCTGGCAAGGTGCTAAATAGCCCTTGTTTGATTATGGGCCAACGAACGGAGAGCTTCAGAAAGGAAGCAGCTTACCGTGTTTGAACATTAACTCTTAACTCTGTGCCAAATTACACAATCTTAATGTGGGAGGAACCTACCAACAGATACCGATGCAAAAATGCAAAATGTTTCCAAAAGATAGCTAATTTCAGCCTTCTGGTAACTGCGAAAAGAGGCAGCACAGGAGAGGAGTAACATTTGACCTTATAGCCGTTGTCATTTTATTAATTACACCCTTTGGAATGTTGTTTTTAAATGTTATGTTATTGTATTTAAACGTTATTAAAATTCGCATCAACACCTCAAGTGAGGATCGTGCGCCAGCTGAGCTGCTCTGGGAAGCACAACCCCACGTACCGCGGTGCGGCGCGTCCATTAGACAGCTACGGCTGGATTTCACCTCTCTCCTCTTCGTACAGTGAACATTAAATGGGAAGAAACTCCTTAAACAGGTTTACATAATTTCTTTGCATGTATTTCTTTCACTCTAGTGCAAATGTGAAAACACTTGCCATGGCAGAGCAAGTTAAGAAGTTTATCTAGCATTTCCTAATTCACTTCATCATTAAAGATAGTTACTTTGCTGATGGGTTTGGGGGTGGGTTTTTTTGTTTTGCTTTCTTTTTTTGGGTGGGTTTGAGGTTTTCTTTTTAAAGAGTTCATCTTCCTCATCCCTTTACTTTCCACTTAGCACTTCCCTTCAGCCTGCTCTGGCCAGGACAGCCCACCACAGAAAGAAGTACCGCAGTCAGTATTACAATTACGCCATGGGACAGGGAAGGCAGTAGCACGTAGGAAATAGCAAGTCTGAGTTTAAATAAGTATCACTAAGGAACCAATAAGTACCACTAAGGAACCGAGCTTAATAAGAAAAGTAAACAGCTGTTTTATCTTAAAACCTTCTTTTGACACAATTCATCATCTTCCTCCATCAGCATGGGAAGTTTCTTATTCTCAGCTCATCCCATACCTTGAGGTTGGAAGCGATACCTCGCCGCTACTGAGCAAACATTTTTCAAGTGCCTTCTACTACGCTATTGCTTTATATCTCAAGGTGAAAATAAAAAAGCTTATCCAAGTTGCTTAGAGCCGGAAGCTAGCACCCACCTGCCTCATCCACATCGAGTCAAGGCCAGAGCAGCTGCTCCGAAGGCTTTCCTGCACACGTAGGCAAAAATCCTAACTAAAACCAGAAAAAAATTTAAATCAAATCTGTTCATTTACCTTTCAGTACCAGCCGTCCCAGGGGAGAGTTTGCTCCAGATAAAAGGGCAACGAACTTTTAAAACAAGCAGCCATGACAGCACATTTGCTTCCTCCACGCTGTGCGGCCAGAGACCGGCTCAGCTGTGACAGCTCGGACAGCTTTGCAGGGTCACCCTTTCTGCAAATGCTCATTTCTGCACCCCTGAACCCCAGGAGATAACTGTTCTGGACCTACCCCGCAGCGAGATGCTGATGGAAGTAATGTCCCCCCTTTCCCAGCAGGCATACAGCACAGGAATGTAATCGGGGACCACAAGGAAGCCCTCAAACTGCTCCAAGCCCCGATGGTAAATGCCACACTCCCAACTTCCTCCCCTGCACTCCAGCCTCCAGGAAAAAGCAAGTACAAAAGCCACCGTTTGGGAAAGGGGAGGGGGGGAATAGATTTTTCTAGTTTCATAACTGCACGCTGTCGAGCCGGATCCCAATTAAATTTTTCCTGTGCCGTAGCGCAAGCTTTGCTTTTTCCAGAAACTTCTCATCGCCCGAGCTGTCCGCTCCCGCCGGTCGCTCCTGGGCTGGGTGCTGTACTTTGACACACCGCCTTCATCTCAACGCCCCATCTCTCCCCTGCCTGCTTCTGCAGGGACCACAGCTGTTACGCGAGGGCTTTCAACTGCCAAATCCCCCTCACCTCTGTGAAAAGCTGGTGCTCACCAGCATCTTCTATTCGAACCGTGTATATTTTGTATCTGAAAGTTCCTTTAATGCAGCGATATTTAACGGAAAGCTGGCAGCAGCCAGCACTAAGGCACTTCCAACCGCAGCTCTGCGCTGCTTTTAACGCCGGCGGAATTCAGCCAGCACAGATGCAGGAGGGGGGAGCGGGGTGGTGCAAGTCTTTCCGATTCCTTCTATCGCGGGGACGAAGGACTCCTACCATTGATTTTTCACCACCCACCCCCCCACACACACTCTATCAGTGGTCTTTAACACGATCACAGTATGCACCACAATGCTTTAAAACAGCAAAGCTTCTGGAAAACCCAAACAAAAGGAACGTCACCAGGTGACGTCAGTCTATATACAGCCCTGTGTGGTCGCGGCGCATAAGCAAACCCATTCTTGTACCGCTTCCCTGAAAAGCTTTTCAGTAAATGCACTCATGCCACTACAGGAGCTTCTCTCAGCAATAAGCCACCCATCTGCCATCAACAAGTTAGGACGAAAGGAAGCCACAGCTGCGGAAAAAGAAAACGTGAGCTTCAATTAAACGGCTGAGCAGCCACCGAGGACGGAAACTTGTATTAAGCGTCGATTTAAAAATTGCAGACCTGTCAGAGGAGATCAAGCCAGCGATTTCAAAAGGAATATTCCAAGAGAGCATCGTGGATTCAATTTTGCACTAATATCAAAGAACGCTAACCCCAGTAAATTATTCAAAGGCTATCGTACATTAGAGCCTTTTTACAGACTCACGGCGTTGAGTCTAAAACTACGACTGAATGCAACCTCCAATGTACTCAAAAGAATGGGTAAGTTCCTGCGTTTCTCTATACCTTGTATAATGAATGACCGGCTATGCTTTAAAGGAGCAGTTAGGTGCTAAAGCAATTTGTTCTGCACTGAACCTTATAAAAAAAAAAAAAAATGTTTTCTGAACGTGACACTGTAATCCTCTGTAATAGAGCTAAAGACTCAGCCTAAGTGTAATATCCAAGTATTCTGTGTTTCGTAGTAAGTTGTTTCTTGCATTTAGATTTAGCTTGTCGGAAATGCATGGCAATGTTATCTGCAGTGAAATCTTCCGTCGTGATGTTCAAAGTATACTGATAAGGCTATCCTATCTTGTTGTTTTCCTAAATTATATTCTGCAGGCTTACATTTCAAGTGGCCATTAGGGGCTCGTATGCTGGCAGCACTATATGCAATGAGTATGGTTTTAAAAATGCTGCCTGCCTTGGGCATGGCTTGTCCACCAAAATGTCGCTGTGAGAAGCTGCTCTTTTACTGTGACTCTCAGGGGTTTCACTCAGTGCCAAACACCACTGAAAAGGGCTCGCTAGGTTTGTCACTGAGGCACAATTCTATTTCTGAACTTGAAAGGGATCAATTTGCAAGCTTCAGTCAACTTACTTGGCTTCACTTAGATCATAATCAAATTGCAACAGTCAGAGAAGACTCTTTTCAAGGACTGTATAAACTTAAGGAATTAGTCTTAAGTTCCAACAAAATCTTTCATTTGCCAAACACAACTTTTAGCCAGCTGCTTAACCTGCAGAATTTGGACCTCTCTTTTAATCAGTTATCCTCTCTGCACCCTGAGCTCTTCTACGGCCTTCGCAAGCTACAGACCTTGCACTTGCGATCCAACTCCCTGCGGACCATCCCGGTCCGCCTGTTCTGGGACTGTCGTAGCCTGGAGTTCCTGGATTTGAGCACAAACCGCTTGCGAAGTTTGGCTCGCAACGGATTTGCGGGATTAATCAAGCTGAGGGAGCTTCACCTAGAGCACAACCAGCTGACAAAGATTAATTTTGCTCACTTCCTCCGGCTGAGCAGCCTGCACACGCTCTTCTTGCAGTGGAACAAAATTAGCAACTTGACATGTGGGATGGAGTGGACCTGGGGCACCTTAGAAAAGCTGGATTTGACTGGAAACGAAATCAAAGCCATCGACCTAACAGTCTTTGAAACTATGCCTAACCTAAAAACCCTCCTAATGGATAACAACAAGCTCACCACTCTGGATTCCAAGATCCTAAGCTCGCTGAGGTCCCTCACCACCGTGGGCCTCTCTGGCAATCTGTGGGAATGCAGCCCAAAGATCTGCGCCTTGGCCACATGGTTGAGTGGCTTCCAAGGTCGGTGGGAGCACTCCATCCTCTGCCACAGTCCCGACCACACCCAGGGAGAGGATATTCTGGACGCCGTGTATGGTTTTCAGCTTTGCTGGAATTTATCAACTGTTGTTACGCCCGCGGCTACGACAACGTACGCAGATCCCACCACTGAGTCCACGAAAAGAATAAGCTCTTCTCATTTCCATATGGGAGACAAAGAGATTCCAACTACGGCAGGCATGGTCGTTACCACTGAAGAACATTTCCCCGAGCCAAACAATGCCATCTTCACTCAGAGGGTAATTACAGGAACAATGGCTTTATTGTTTTCTTTCTTTTTTATCATTTTTATAGTGTTCATCTCCAGGAAGTGCTGCCCTCCCACATTAAGAAGAATTAGGCAGTGCTCAATGATTCAAAACCACAGGCAGCTCCGATCCCAAACCCGGCTACATATGGCAAATATATCAGACCAAGGACCCTATAACGAGTACGAACCCACCCACGAAGGACCCTTCATCATCATCAACGGCTACGGACAGTGCAAGTGTCAGCAGCTGCCGTATAAAGAATGTGAAGTATAATACCTACATGCCATCAAAAATTAAATCAGATAAGTAACCTATTTTAAAATTGTAGGGGACCTACATCAGATTCTAATTTTTACAAATGTTGACATAAAGCCTAATTTTCCAAGCTACTTAATGGAAACATTGTTTATGGAGTGGTGCAGTATTTTTTATTTTTAAGTTTTTTAAAAAATAAATCCATAATATTTTCAGTGTTAAAGAAGCAATGATTACATTAAACTTGCACTCCTAATGTTTAAAAGTCTAAAAAGATGCTCACCTCGAACTATGTAAAATGTTTCATGTTCTGTAATTATATGGCTGTGTGTAAACATTTATACCCGAGCCTCCATATTCTACTTTTTCTAATGAGAAGTGTCGGTGGGGAAGGATACTGGAGATCTGGGCAGAGATGCGCGGGGGGACATACGCTCCGTTTGTTCCACTGCAGCTGGAGGATCCCAAACGCTCCAGCTGGCTCCCTGCACTTTAAAGGCAGCCGGGGAGGATGATTTTCCTCCTCTGATAATCTCACTCCAGTTAAAAAAAAAAAAAGGGGGGGGAGGGGAAACAAAAAAAAGGCAACGAAGGTCCAGGTGGGGATTTCAGTGCATTAGGGACCAGTGAATTTATTTTAAATACAGTTTTCCTATCTGCATTCATAGTTTGGCTTGCTTAACCGGACCTTGCTAAAGCTCCCAACAGATAAAGGAGCGGTTCACACGGTCACAAATTAGCAGGACGGTCACAAATCAGCAGGACGACTCTCCAGGCGCTTACAAAGTAGGCAGCGCAGCTTACTTAGGAAAGCTCAGCGCGACGGGATCGATTCTAAATATTAAGTGCATTCAATTCTTATCGGCTCCCTGGTTTGGCTTGGTGATGCTTTTTCATGAATTCAGGCTAATTACTTACGGCTACGAACAAACGGCATTTCAACACCTTTTCATGTGTAAATACACTTAATGCAAGTTTTTCTTAATTAAAAGTAAATATCAACCGGGAGGTTAAGGAGGAGAGGGAAGGAAGGAAGAAGCCTCTCTTTGTCCCCCCGCTGCCCCCCCAGCTGAGGCTTCCTCTCGCCTGGAAGCTATTTTCATGTGCTAACTCCACTGGTTTCTCTGGAGACAGAATTAGCCCCTGTAATATAAGCTCTCACTCGTCCTCCCGTTCCAAAATTCAAGGTAATTATCAGTTAAAAAAAAAAAAAAAAAGGGAAAACCCCAAAACGTCCCCTCTGATAAGTTAGGAAAATATAATTAGTTTATAGAATAGTTCACTGAAAAATGTTTCGTTTCTTACTTGATATGGGAGAGAATCTAAACTAGTATGCCGTTTTAAAAAAAGACCATATATAAATATATATACACACACGCACCTCATTTTTAAGGAGTAATTAGATTTCTTTAGCCAGAAGTACCATATTGCTATTTATACTATATTATGAAATTATATGTAAATATTTGCAGATCTATGCAGCGCTGGTGGTACTCAGATGCCACGGGGGCGGGGGGCGGAGGGGGTTTGCAAAGGATTACATTATTTTTAAGTCAACTGCTCAAATATTGTAAACGTTCTAACCAAAGCTAAAAGGACCAGAGGGATGGAAGTTTTTTCTTATATATATATACATGTATGTATAACTAAAAAATGTGTTGTCCAATGCTGCAGTGTTAAACAATTGCCAGCACACACCGATGAAGAAAAGAAATTCCTCACAGTGTTGACACACCTTGAACAAATCAGTAATTACAGTATGCTAATTGTGTTGTACTAAACTATTCCGCCAACTTTTTAAACAGAAAAATCACTGCATAAAAATCTGTTTGCTATTTCACTCTGCTTTTATATATCTGTATTACCACTTAGTGAGGTATTTAGGGTGCAATTATACAACAGTTTGATGTTTTATTGTGAAATGAATTCGTCCAAGGCAATTATAGCAAGCTAAGTGTGACTTCTGTTAAGATTTTACATAAAGATTTTTCAATTACTGGTTTTGAAGATATTAATTTGCATCATTTTACTTTTACATACAGTGCCCTGATTATAAAACAAATATTTTGTTTACTTCCTGTGACTCTGTACTTTAATGGAAGAGATTCGGTGAAGCCTAATGGCTTTCCATAGAGCTACCTTTGAACCCCCGTAACTGTTTATACTATGATGAGCCGATTTACACCTATTCTAGGAAATCAATTACTGCTTTTAACTGAACACAGTAAATCCTGCAGGGCAGGTGGACAAAGAGCAAATATTCTGTATGATTAAATGCCACAGGAGCCAGACGGCCAGACCTAGGCTGATAAATCCAAGAACGTACCGGTGTCCAAGGGTATTTAGCTGCCTGTAGAAAGACTTGCTTCATTCCTTACCAGGAGTAAGTGCTCCCACTCCTCCCTGACGTCTAGGCTTTTCTCTGCTCTGGGCAAGGCGACGAGCATCGCTGTCTCAGCAGCATCCTGCCCCTTACCTCGTGCTAACTTACACGGTGGGCTGCACAGGGGGGAACTGGAAAGCCAGACTACTCTTGGGAATGATTTTCACATACAGCTGTAGGGTACCAGCAGAGACAACGTTATAACTGAACTCATTCATTATACCGGCAGCCAAGTAATCTTGCTACACTACCATCAACCATCAGATGTCAATACTGAACTCTGGTGTCCTCAGCTGCATTTGCAAGAAGGAATTCCACCTTTCTCCTCCACGCCCAGTGGAAACCCTCGCTGTGAGACAGCTCAAAAGGCACCACGTCAGTCCTCCACATGGCAATGACAAGTGGCCGCTTGACGGAAGCACTGGGGTTCCTCCCGAGGAGGCGCTTTCCCAACACCCCAGCTCTGCGCACAAGCCCACTCCATCTTTATTAGCTTATAATTATGCCCGAGAAGAGTAAAGACAGATGTTCCAGCAATGCTGGATTTAACCCTCTTCTCCACCCCAGCCACTCATACCGATTTTCCAAGCATTAAAGCACTGTTCCAGTGTCTCTCGAAGCAAGCATACCCAGGCACCCAACTTCTCTCCCCCACCAGTATCCCCAGTTCCCACTGGTCCTGCAGCACTGCCTTGGCTTGCAGGAGGCCAGCAGACACAGCCTGGCACAGCACTGTTCGATTTTTACTTTGACTCCGCTACACGCTAACACGCAGCCAATCTCCCAAATGCCATGGTTTATGTCTGCCATTTCCAAAACCATTTGTTGCCAGGTTCCAGGCGTAAGCAAAGCAATTCTGCAAACATTACATTTAGGGTAACAGGTATCATAAAACTCGCAGAATGTCAAACACTAGCAGTGAAGTCAACTTGAATCCCCTTAGGAGGGACAGCAAACAGCAGGCAAAGCCATCGCTCTATACAAGGACACAACCAGAGGCTGTTAATTTTTGGTTTATTATTTTTTATATTTTTTTAAGTCAATGTCTTCCATTCTCAATAGCTTGTAACTCTTCCAGGCAAGAAGGGTACTGTAATAATTGTGTTACTCAGCAGTCTCTGATTCATTTTGTATATGGAACAAGAACCATGGTGATTTGGTTTAAATTCATCATATTTCAGTATGAGCACTGGCTAAGGACAAGAGGTTGTAAACTTGCTCTCCCCAAATACCTGCACAGCCGCAGTTTTAGAGACAGTAAGTGGCATTATAGGCGCTTTACTACCTCCAGGCACAGCCTCATGCAAGCGTTCAGGGCCTTTTAGAAATGAAATTTCAGCCTGGAGAAGAGAAGGCTCCGGGGAGACCTTCCAGCCCCTTCCAGTCCCTCAAGGGGCTCCAGGAAAGCTGGGGAGGGACTCTGGGTCAGGGAGGGGAGCCATGGGAAGAGGGGGAAGGGTTTTACACTGGAAGAGGGGAGATTTAGATGAGATCTGGGGAAGAAATTCTTGGCTGTGAGGGGCGTGAGCCCCTGGCCCAGGTTGCCCAGAGAAGCTGTGGCTGCCCCATCCCTGGAGGGGTTCAAGGCCAGGCTGGACGGGGCTTGGAGCAACCTGGGCTGGGGGGAGGAGTCCCTGCCCAGGGCAGGGGGTGGCACTGGGTGGGCTTTAAGGTCCCTTCCAACCCAAACCATTCCATGATTTATATGATTGTCCTGCTCTCAAGACCCCGGGTCCCATCCAAAGATCTCCTCCAGCCACCTTTTCCTCCTCCCCACCCTCACCTCAGTGAAATGCAAACCCAGCCGCACAAGTTCAATTTTTGAGTCATCATACTGGAACAGGTCTGAATTAATGCTTTCAGTTCCCCTCTCATTAGTCGCTCTGCATTAGATCATCTTTTAAATGCACACAACTCAAAATTACTTGATAAAGAGTAAAATGGGTTAGCGTTTAGCCTCTGCCTGAAGTGTTCCTCTGCACAGAGCTCCCATTTCCTATCAGATGGAAACATAATTAATGCCGCTGTATCAATGTTTGTTTTTGTTTGCTTTTCCCCAAGCAGAAATTATCTGATTTTTCAGCGATAAGCCTGCATGCAAATCTAAGCATCTGAGCTTACGTCCCATTACCCCCCTTAGAAGACAGTTGCTAATATGTAAAATCAGAAACATCCAGTGGCTTTAAACCAGAATTCTGCACTACACACTTATTTTTTAATGTGTCTAAGTTAATTTCTGTGCTACTTTAATGAAAATAAAGTTGATTTCATTTTGTGATCTGCGTAGCTATCAAAACCCATCTGTTCAGACCTATGAAATCTACCCAGAAGCTGAATTTCATCTTTCTTATGAAGTTTTCCATAAAAATTAAAAGTTCAGAGAGGGATACAGTATTTCTCCCCACCCAAATAAAGGAACAAGGAAACAACAAAAATCCAAGGCAGTTGCCCAGCAGCAGCTCCTCCCTCCATCGCAGCGCCCCGTACGCTAGAATTGGCGCCAGGCTTTGCTTTGAGAGCCATCACGCCAGCAGGATGCTTAAAGATCATTTCAGAGTCATCTGGAAAATTCAGCATTTCACATCTTGTATAAAAACCTTTTGAGAGGTATCTGGGGAAAGGTAAACAGAAGCTTTGATGGATATCATCAAGCCTCAGACAGGGCAAACCACCCTGCAAGCTTGTGCACCTCTGGTGTAAGCAATGAAAAGCTGCACTTTCAACCACTCCTTTGTAAAAAAAAAAAACAAACAAAAAAAACAAAAAAAAAAAACCAAAAAGAACACCAAACAAAACCCACGCCATTTTTCTTTTTACCATCACGAAAACATTAGTGAGTGAACTATTCTACCAGCTTAGTGACCAGAGATTAAAAAGGAGTCTTAGATGCACTGTATTTAAATTATGTTTAAAGAGCCACTTTCTGGTGGGAGGGGGTGTAAGTAATGGAGTAAAACAAAGTGCAGTGTACAGAAAAATTTTGTTATTAAAATTGTGTATACTGTAAAACTGAATTTGCCTCTTTCTTCCTCCCTTTTCAAACAGAGGTGCCAAAAGCTCATCCTTTCATAATACATAAAGGCCAGTCTACATCCTCTGCAGCACAAGAGCGCACCAGCACTATCCAAAGCAGACAGGTCAGGTTTGGGCCAGTCCATTTGCCATAATCGTATGAAATACAGCACTTTCTAGCTTAATACAATAAATGAGCTAGTCTGCATGGGTTCTCCTCAAACAAGATGCTCTTGACTAGCAAAAATTGTTTGTATAAGCAAGATAAGAGAGCGAAAGCCAAGCCAAACCAAAGGCAAACCCTCCGCCCTTGCGACTGAACCCCTGTGAGTACCTGCATGAGAAGCAGCACAGGCAGGAGCATCCCCTCCAGCGGCTGATGCGAGCTCTGGCACGGCCCGGCAGAGGCTGGCTACTGGGCTGCCAAGTCCTGGCTCCAACCCCGGGTCTTCCTCTTGGGTCCCCTGGTAGGCCAACCGTTGGTCACGGTGCCAGGCAGGAGCCTGGCGCTTCCAACAGGACCACCTTGCCAAGAATTTAGCAAGGACAAACGATCTGTATCATTTAGAGACGTCAAACTAGCAAGACATTACTTCAGCTCCGGATTACAGCCATCTAGAAAGTGTCAGAAATACAGTCCCTGTACAAAAAGTGTTCTTTATATGTGCTACTGCAATGAACATGACGTTCAAAGTCAGGGTGCTTCAATAACACGAGAAAGATTTCTGATTTAGAGAAGTGACAGGTTCACGGACACAACCCAAAAGCCTTGATACAACAGCTAAAGAAAAGAACAAGTTTCAGGTTGTTCCAAGATGATTACAGGCACTGAACTGCCAGCTACAATCTTTTGAGTAACTAAGCCTTAGCTGCATTTACTTTTTTTGCAAAAGGTTTGGCTGGAACAAGTTCTCAAGGGTTTTAAATGTCAGTTGGCTAACTGCCTCTCAAATCCTTCTAACACTTCAAAGCAGCACATGATAAATCTATTTTCTTAAATTCTCAAAGAGACTAATTTTAAGATAAAAAGCATCTCTCCCAAATGCAAAACCAGTTGTGTTCACAAGGAAAGGTAAGATATCTAAGAGAAAAAAAACCCTGTATTCTGAGTGTACTATGCAAAACCTTTAAATCCAATTAGTAACAAGGAAATGTCAACATCACTAGGAACTTACTTTTGGATGTAGGCTGTGTTAAGACAACTGCAAAAAAATTGAGACTGAAGAACCTGACCGGAGAGGACTGCACAAACGAACTGAAAATCGCAGCGCATCTGGGAAAGCGCTGACTCCCTCCTCCGGTGAGTGCACGGGCTCGGGGACGGAATTCAGTGCTCATCCAGCATAAATCCCTGATGTTAGTATTTACTGTAATCTGTCCTTATGGGAAAAAGCTTTACAAAATCATCGTTACCTAATCAACAGTTTCATTACTGCTAAGACACTAGGAAAACAATTGCACTATAATGAATTAAAGCTCTGTCATATTTGACATCAAGAACCACGTGCTCTGGGAGTTATCCCATGTAACACCAAAAATTACTGCAATTGCCTCGTTCACAAAGTTTCACATTTATTTCTGTGATGAACAATGACAGAGGTTTGGCTACCAAGGGCATTCAGCAAATGTTTCTGGGCTTAGAGGTAACCAAAACATTATTTTGGTGTTTCTGCTGGTTTTAATCAACAAGGTCTAAGAAATTTGACTACTCCTTTCTTGGTCTGCTAAAAGGACAGGACCAAAGACCTAAATATCCACAAAAATCATTCGAGACCACCTGAATCGGCAGCGTAAGAACCAGCAGCTGGGAGCTGAACCGTGAGCAAAGGGGAATATATCTGGAGTTAAATACAGGGTCGTGTTCCTCCCCCCACCCCCCGGGTTTGTAACACGAACACTTCCAATACACACACCAGGCAAAACTAAAGTGGTATTCTCTACCACCAGGACGTTTTAAGAAACTAATAAATCTTCTTTTAAAAAAAAAAAACAGAGCCTTTATTTTAAATGCGGTTCAAGTAATTTACCCCTGTTTTCTCCCAGCAGGCTCTACTACTTGTATATTGAATACTCAAGCAAACTAGACCCAGAGAAAGTGCTGGTTTCCTTTCCCACCAGTCCTCACCCCTAAGGAGCGTGCAGTGCATCCGCTGTTTGATACAGGTGCATTACGTTCTGTACCAGTTTAGAAAAAAAAAAGCAGCCTTATTTCAGTGAAAAGTCTCAAAGTCAGTGGAAAAGCTTCATCCATCAAGAAGGTGCTTAAATAATGAATGGGTCATAATTCTTTACAGTCAAAAGCAATTAATTTTCTGTGTTATAATCAGGAGAATAAATCTGAAAAATCCATTCTAATGGCTCTGAATCTGAAGGTAGTGTTGCAGCTGAATTTTTAATCTTAAAATACAGGAGCAATGAGGACTTCTGCTGTTCAAACATACAATCTTCTACCAAACAGAACAGCTTTACTGCATATTTAATAGGTAGAACGGGTTTTGCAAGACCGCATGAGATTAGAGACAGCACTAGATACAGGAAATGCATTTCAAGTAGAAAGGCCCTTCCAAGATACTTCTCAACCATATAGCTACAAAAAGTCTTGAAATATCTTTTATGAAGTGTACAAAACACTGCAGAAAAGCTCATTGCAAAAAGTAACTTTACTTCTATGGTTGCAAAGAGCTAAAAATATTGAGAAGAGTGTTAATGCAGAATCCAGCTCAACCCTACAGCAATATTCTTATTAGGATGCATTTGCTCTCTTCCCTTTAACAGGCTCCTAAATAATCCATCACATATCCAGAACCTCAGCCTCAAAAGCCACATGCTGCTAGCTGGGACCATCAATTTCTGCCCTCAAATAGATTGCTTCAACCCTGATACCCCCTTAAGTTTTTAATCTTTCAGAGAAGAACGAACTGTAAAATTAATAGAGCTCTTAGTAAAGCTAATAATGACACAATCTGTTAGCAGTGAGAACACGGGAAAGGGGACAGGGACACAGACTACAAGCAAGTTTCCATCTCTAAAGGCACCATACAAGAGTTAACAAGGGGAGAACACAATTTCACAACCTTTGTTAACAATCTCTGCTTTGAGTAAGTCAAATTTTAGTTACCCAAGCTGACTGCCTGACCCAGAAGGGAGTCATGCAGTGAAGATCCTCAGCACACACCTATTGAAGGATGCGAGTCAGGGACAAATTAAGATGGGAAAACCAGAGAGCAAGTCATTCTGCGAGCCCCAGGGTCTAACCACATACCTCTCATTTAAAGAGCAAGAGGTATTAAAGCATCACCTATGTTGTCCTCAGGATAAGACAACACGCTTCGGTAAGGACACAGAACTCATTATTGATCGAGTCTAGCCCTGAAGCACGCCATCTCCAACCAAACAGCAACATCTGCTGTGCCAAGGTCTACAGAGACTTAGGGTTAACTCCATGCCTGAAATTCCAGCTGAATAATTTAAAGGTTAAAGAATTTCTCCTCGATCTTTCCAGATGGTCCTGAAGATGGGAATAGCTGCGTGGCTGTTCCCAGGTAGGGCAGACCCCCAGCTCAGCACCCAGGGAAGCAGCAGATCCAGAGCACCGGCAGCCCAGGCTGGTAACTCCTAGTGACGGCTGGAAGCTGATACTTGAAGGTATCAAGTGCATATCTTCAGGGTTCAGGCCCTCAAGGATTTAACAGCCACAGGGCAGGTGGGAAGAAAAAGCCATCTCTGGCTTATATTCTTCTCTATGCACGACCGGTTTAGCTCTGGGACCTCTATTAGCACCGTGGCAGCTGTGGAACTCGGAAATAAGAGAGCTTTGACTACATGACAGATGCTTTTTGCCTGCAATTAGCATCCAGTCCTATGACACCAGCAACTTCAAGAAAGGCTAAGGTCAGACATTTGATTAGGTTGAACTACAGAAAGAAATACAGTAGGCTTTGGCAGGTACTACATCTCTAACATGACAACTACACTCCTGAGCGAAACAAAAATACCAGATACTTCAACAAGTTGCTCTGGTCTATGGTGACAGTTAACTTTTAGAAGATGTCTGTACATCCTTTACTGAAGTTACGAAGTAGCATGCTCCATGTCCCATGTGTAATGAGCTTTTGGCGGGTATTAGCTCTGCCTACAAGTGGAAAACAAGTCTCTAGACCAGCTAAAATATGTCAGGCCTTTGAATGAGGGACATCTGCTGCACATAGTTAAAATAATTAAACACCCACATAGCCCGCCGCGTAACATAATGTAACAATGAAATCAGGGCTAAGGCATTTCAGGTATTTACAGACCACGCGTGCAACTTCAATACACCTTCAGCGCTGGGAACTGCTGAACAAGTTGCAATACCTCTTCCACTCCAAATTTTGGATTTGTCAGTCATGTAGGTATTTATTGACAAATTTGAAACTTGGAGAAAACCCACCGCTTTGTTCCAAACCTGAGAAGGGTTTATGGAATGAAATCAAAGCTCTTGCTCCCATGAGATGTACCCTTACCAGCAGGGACTGGCACAGCAAATGCTACCTGAGACACAGCAAGATTCTTGCACAAAAAGCACTTGCAGTAACGTTAAGATGGAGACCTGGGACGTGGAAGAGCTCAGCACCCTCCTCTAACGCAGCTCAGGTCTACTCCAGGATCTCCCCGTGACTAACGGCCGGCTGACAGCACGCCATAAAACACGGCGGACAAATGGAAGCACTGACAAAGTGGAGAACGACTCCAGTGCACCACGCAGATAAATTCCAGGGCTATTACCCCTTCATATCCACAACTGTCTATGGACAACAATTAACTTGACAAAGCATGCCAATGAGAGTGTCCAGAGACACATGAAAAAGTTTTATACTACATTCAAATGAGCTGATGCTACTAGACTGCAGACTGCTTGCTGCTTCTTAGTGGGCATTCCATCATTTCAATATATCACAGTAAAGCTGCATCATCAAAACAGGAACTTTCCGACACCTACTGTTACTGTCCATTTATTCAAAAATAGTGATCTTCATCAGGCAAATAAGTAAGTGATCATCAGCTTTAAAAAACAGTTTCAATTGTTTATGCAAAGCTAGCTATGCTGCAGCACATTTTATCCACTGCAACTCCTCTGCTGTAACAGTCAAAACCAAAACTTGGTCTCTACTTACTGACCATCAGACACCCACTGGGACCCATACAAGGAAACCATTCCAAAAAGATGAGGTTACATAAATAACAAGACAACCCAACCACCCCATTCCTCTAAAAAATTAATTACGCACACATATGCAATGAGTAAAAGAAAATATAATAGAGATGTGACACCGTAAATCCACCTGAAACAATACAAAATGTATGCAGCCAGTGATCCTGGGGTAAACTGAAAGCAATATTTAAAAACCAAAATTAAATGTCATCCCAACCATTAATGTGGAAGTTTACCTATGGAGGGCAGAAAAACCTTCTAAAAATTCAGCTTCCAGAAGGGTTTGGGCCTCTGCAGATGGGAATCTCTGCACAGAGACAGCTTCAAGAACATAGATAATATCTTAGTACCAGACTCCCCTGTTGTTATGTTAACCAATAACTTAATGTTATCTTTACATATATAAAAGTACATCAATTCTCACCATATCATCTCACCCTAAACCTACATCTGTTAAAATTGTGTGCCTACTACTTACAAGTGCCGCCTTCCGAGCTTTTTCCCATTACCAGCAGCAGATCATCCATCCTGCACTTCGGGCATTTCCCGGTCGTCTAAACCTCCAGCCAGTCAAAGCGTTGCTCAGTTGCCATAAATCAATTTAAATGGGTAAACTAAGCTAAAAATATTGCTAACTTTAATCTGGGCTGGGGGTGGTTTTGAATAATTACTGTATCCTGTTTCCTACATTTGCTCACACAAGACAAATGTTTTAAACTACTGAAAGAATTAGGACTAAATGACGAGTCCACGTACTTGACGCAGACTGCTCACAGACACAAGGTGCAAAATATGATAAAGAACAGGTTTCAGAGATCTGAGCCAGCGGAAAAAAAAAAAACACAAACCACAAACCCACGCCATTCTGCACAGAAAAAAGGATTTCTTTGTGATTATTAAAACAAATTCTACCAAGGCCATTACACAGCTTGATTTCTATTTTGACATCTGGTTTGGTTATTTCTTTTTTTATGTAATGCAGTTACAATCAGGAAAGGCCTATTTTACCAGTATGTTATCAAAAGCATTTCACTGCCTTTGAAACAGATATTTCAAATTAGTAACATATTTCCAGTATCTTCATTAATATATAAAAAAAAAAGCCCTCCAAAAGTCTGCTTTCCCATATGAGAGCTGTAAGATATAACTTCACTCTTGCAGAGTCTGTTCCCTGACAAAAAAGGAACATCAGGGAACACACAAGTTAGCCTTCTTCCAAATTTCATAATATCTTTTAACTTCCACGGCAGCTGACCAAAATCTTCAGGACTGTTCCAGGCTAAAACCCGCTCCTAATCCCTGTAATTTACTCCAGAATTCCCACTCCAGAGCTTGCTGGCAGCAGCGGAAGATGCAGGGTCCGGTTAGCAGGCGTTGGGGCTGGTTTGTAAGCAGTTCACATCTTAAGGACAATCAAATCTTGACCATATGAAGTAATAAATTTCAACCCCAGCCCATGCAGAATCCAGTTCCGCACTAACTTGTACAGCCAGCCATCCATCCATCCATCCACACCCCCTCGTGCTCCAGCAATAACTAGCAATTTCATTCAAATATCTTCACAGGCAACAGTAACTGAGCAAGTCCTTTAAAATTACTGTCTAGCCCTGTCAATGTATTATTTCTTAAGGGAAAAAAAGTGGTATTGCAACCACACAAGGTAATTTATTTATTTTTTACTGCTCTTTTCACCTGTGATGTGGAGGAGGAAGGGAAGGGAGGAAGAGAGATGCCTGTCTGGTCTACAAAACAACAGATTCTCAAACATTTTGTACCACTTTTGTACCACTGCCAGGTAACGGAGCTACCGGTGATCTCTTAAGGCTTATTCTGATATATCTAAAGAAGTGAACAGCGCAAGTTTTACGATATAAAGCACACAGGTTCTATACCTCTTAAACACATTTCCACCACTGAGGCAAAAATATCTACTCATACAGATAACCAATGGTAGGAAAAGTGCCAGGGTGCCAAGAAAAACATCCTGCAACAACATGCATCTTTTTCTCCGGAGCTCGAAAGAAAAGTGAAATTGGCAATAATACACCATATGCTAAAACTGAGTTTTCATTGAACTGAGTTTTCCTGGTTTCCATTAAATCATGATGCTGAGGCAAAGTTCGGACTCTAGAAGCCAAAATTGGACTCGGCATTAACAAAGCAACATACCTGAAGTCTTTTGCAAAATATAAGAGGTTTATGTTTCTTGTTCCCTTGAACATGTTTTCCAGTTGAGCTCCAAGAGCCAGGGTGAAGGGCTCTAACTTGTACCCGGTTAAGTTTGCCACGTCTCCCCTGGGGAGCAGCACACTTCCTCCCCAGAGACCTCCAGGGGTTGGCAGTTCATGCCCCGCCAGCAGGTGGGAGACAGAAAAGTGTCTCGGCTCTATTTCATACAATTCCAGATGTAAAGAGGTTATTTTAGAGCGGGTTTGGCATCTTACTTCTTTAGGAGCTTACCAGCTTGTGTCCTTCCCTCCCCACTGTGAGCAGGCAGGGTGCGTGATGGTGCTGGGGCTCAGCACTCCAGCACCCCAGGTCCCGGCAGCTCCGCTGTGGCCGGTGGTGCCTCTGGAGCAGGGGGGTCCTCCTGTGCCATCCTGGACCACAGCCTCAAGCCCAGCTCCCACCCAACCCGGCAGAGAGCATTAGAAAACTCTGGAATGCAACCGAAAAGCAGCACAGCAGCACCATGCTGCAAAAACCAGCCCCCACAGTCTTGCAGTGTGGGTCTACACAGACCCTAGAGACACATTAAAATTGCTGGTAAAAAGCTCTATTTTAAACCTACAGCGTTTCTTCATGCAGCATGAAGATGTTGGATCACCCCTGATTGCTGTGCAAGCAGGTGAGGGAGGCCCAGTCCAGGCTGCTCACAAAAGACAACCCAGGAGGCTCAAGGAGGGCAGCACAATATTTTGTCAATACTTACAGCTGTTTCCTCACGAGCGATTTTGTTGAATGACGACTAGTTAAGCTTGGCTACAGGTCAATTCATCTTACTTCGGGTATGGCTGGGTAGAGGGGAGTAGCAGAATGGATGGGGGAACGTCTCAGAATAGCAAATCAGAGGGACAAAATGCTTCTGCAGGAGCCACGAGACAGCTGCTGGGGCTGGTGAGTAATCCGCTACTGCGGAGCCGCCTTTACAGGCATGATTTTTCATTTTGATGTTAATTAGTAACCTTATCTAAAGAATATCTCAAGTTTTCCCTTTGCAAATTACATGAACTAATAGATACATCCAGAAAAATGAAAAGCAGGCTGAAGTTTACACCCGCAGTAATTGTAAGAGCCTTGAAATATTTTACTTTTTATCATATTTTACATGCATGTGAAAGGCTTTAGAAATAGAACAACTAAAATTGGAACAACACAGACCCCTGCAAAACTCAAATTAAAAAGAGTGAGCCAAGACAGCATATGCCCTTTCCAAGAGGAAGAGAATGCTTTATAAATCTGGGAATAAAGCCACCTAACTCCTGGCAAGACAGCTCAGAGAAACAGATAATAAAACAATCCTACCAGTACAGTCATAAGACATTCAAAGCTAGAATTAATGTATCCTTTATTCATTATTAGAAATATAAATAGCTTTAGTTTGTGACAGGTTTTAAGTATTTCCTGTAGGAAGGGATTCAGCAGCCTTAACCTGCAATATAGCAACAAAAAAAACCCTAAATACGAAGTTGCCTTCGACAGGAAGCAAAAGGCATTAAAAAACTGGAAATGGCATCGAAAGCTGACTAACTGTCGAGGGACTAGCGAGCGAGCACCTCTAGATTTCCCAGCACCAAAAAGCAGAAGTATCTCCTCTCCCTCCCACACATGCGCGTCAGTGGCTTCACTTGCTTCCAGAGAAGACATGACTGCTTGGAAGAAGAACGCCCTTGTTGGCCATAAGGTTGACCCCACCAGTGGCAGTTAAATAAAGCCAGCAACCTTATTCCCATCACCTCCATCTACCTACAGCAAGTGACTCGCCCAGGAACCCTGCCGGATTCAAAAGACACTAAAAACGTGGCATGCATAACGTCATCCTTCCCAGAGACACTATCAAGCCATTATTTACTAAGCTAACTAATTAGCCAGCCACCCTTGCAGATAATGAGAATGCATTAAAGTATTTAAAATTCCGGCACAAGCCTGACACATACAAAGTGGCTGCCCTTCTTCAAAAGAAAACGAATGTCAAAGGAAATAAACCATTTAGGAACAGTCAGCACATCTGAGGCGGAGCGGGAAGGTGGCATCACCTACAGGAAGCGTTCAGAAAAAGTAAGTAAAGCAAAGCAGAGCGCTACGGGATGCAGAGGTATTTCACATTTTTATTGTATCAGCCTCTACTTGCAAAGAAATCATTAGACAGGTGACTTAAATTAGCAGTAGATGATAAAGCAGCAGCTCTTCAAAACAAACAGAATTAATGTACAGAACTGTACAATCTGGCACAGAAAAACAGGGAAATTGAATGTACTTAAGCTGACGGTGATCTGAATAACCCAGCTGGTTAAACTCTGTTTTACACCAAGAAATAAGCTTTAACTGAATATACACCTCGCTGCAGCCTAGTACTGAAAGCACCCTTCCCTTTACATAGGCACTGCTCTGGAAGTGGGTAATACAACCGAAGTCAGAGAGCAAGTTTACAAAATGCATAATCCATCTACTGGAAATGACACCAGGAAAAGTCCCAGGGGATACTGGGAGTATCCCTGAGTACTTGATATAGTCCTGCTCTTTCAAAAACAATTCCTAAACTCCAGCTGAGAGTATCCATGATTTTGGTGGTGGGGGGATGTTTTGACAGCACTGCAAAACTGACTGAGGATAAAAATTTAGAGGCAGTTTGGAGACTTCAGCACCTATCACCAAAGAGCCAGTTTTACATTCTCTGTGACTAAGTCTTCATGAAAGCATACGGGGGAGTATCAGGACACGAAGATTTGATGCTTAATTACTACCTTTTTCTCTACACACATATTCCTCATCAGATCTCCTCATTCATTCGAGTCGCAGTTCCCGCAGTAGAGTCCCACGGCATCTGCGTGGACAGCAGCAGCCCTTCGGGGTGACAAGTGGTGTGTGACAGCAGGAGTGGGAGAGCAGCAGGAGACCTCTGTCCCCAGGTGAGCCCGGGCAGCAATCTCACCCGCCAGTACAAGAGAGCCAAGCCTGCTCCAAACCAGCTCCCACAACACAGGAACATAAACTTTGAAGTTTGAGAAGACCCTGCCTTCCTCAATTAAAAGATCCCACAGGAAGAAACGCGACCATCTTGTAGGCCATTAGCTCCAACGGGGTCAATGCTCAGATGCGAGACAGAAGGGCTTTCAACCTCTTTCTTTAAACATTTCAGTTATTTCTGCATTAACTTCTCATTTTCCTGGCTTTTTTCAGTCCCGTGACCTCTAGAATTGGGATCCTTTGACTCCTGGAGAGGTGCCCAAAAACTCATTCTGCCTCTAAGGAAACTCACAATTTGGCATTTAAGGGGAACAGTATCAAATGCTACAGCTGCAGTCTGATTCTGCACTTGACATCAGAGCTCTCATGTCACCTTCTTCCCCCGAAATGACTCAATAAAGACAGTCCTCAAAGGAGAGGTTCAAAGACATAGCAGGGAAGAGCAAGCAAGCCCCACATTACAAGTTTTCCCCTACGCAGTTCAAGAAGCTGACTGGTGAGGCGGGGAAGAAACACACAGGAACCCTGAAAAAAAGGAAATTAAATTGAAGCCACAGATACAGAAGCCGCCTGGACAATATAACGTAGCCAGTCACTCAACCTCTACACAAGCAGAATTAATTGCTGGGGTTCAGTTAAGATGTTTTGAATAAAATTAATGCATACTTAAAAGCAACAGACAGTACTAGGTTAAAAAATGTGGGGACACGTAAATGGAGGTGTATGACTTGGGCCAACACTGACATTCACTGCTGTAATGCAACTGCTGGGAAGCTTGAAAAGGAAAAACATCCATCAAGACCTTCCAACACTAGATACGGGACAGACTGCGTGTGCTACAGAAGTCCCAGGGTTATCGTCCTACTCAAGAAACAGGATATTTTAAAAGTATCGTATCCCGATGTTACTAACGAACATCTGGAATGAACCTGAAACCTGTCAATACAAATGGTCACAAGTTGATGTCAGGAAGGAAAAGAAACATAAGTCTCAAGCATATAATGAGGGGCGTCTCAAAGAAGATACTTCAGGACCTCCAGCATTCCTTAATATTTCTGTGTGTACCTTTTAATTTTGGGGAGAAGTTATGCAGCTACATTCATACCTCAAGACCACACAAAAAAAATTTAACAGCATCAGAATTATCTGAAGTCTTGAATAGTTTAAGACTGTGGCAGTGTGGTGGAGCCAGGGCATTTACTATGCGCAGCCTCACACTGCATGGGCAGAACTTAATCTGCTATTATAAAAAAAACACAAAACCCACATACAAACTAAAACCCAAAACACACACCCACAAAACCAACACAAGCACACAAAAAGGTGCCTGCCTCACTTGGTGGAACCTTAGTTCAAAATTCAATCAACTTAACACAGAGGCAATAAAAAGTACATTCATTTATTTTTCTTAATATGTCCATCTTTTAGGTGATGAGATCAAAATAGATTCCCTAAAATGCAGCAGATGAAAGGCAAGCTAGAAGGAAAGCGTGGAGCAGGCAAGGAGAAGAGAGGGCTGGGTGGCCAGAGAGCCCCCCCACAAGGACACCCACCTGCTGCCTGACGACCTTGGCCCAGCAAAGCTAGCCCACTGCCCTGCGGCCACCAGGACCAACCTGTTTGCAGCCACAGACCTGTGCCTCATCTCCCTCCAGTTATTCCACTGCACCTCTCTCCAGCTACTCCATCACCTGCGTCTCCTTTGCTCCGCAGAGAAACTCAGCTCTCAAGACACCATACCTACAGAGTGAAACAGTTTCTCAACCAAGAACCTTCTGTTTTCAAAGCCCTTTTTATTTCTTTTTTTTTTTTCACCAAAGAGCTACCAGGCTTAATTTTCCACATTTTTTTCTGCAGGTTTCATAAAGTAACTGATAATGTCAATTCAAGTTACATATTCAGTAAGCCACAGATGACAGCACCTCAGGCATACAGAAGAGATTCTGAGCCGAGAAGCAATTTTTCTTTTTTTTTTTTTTCTGGCCACATATGGCAGCACCCAACAAATGGCAAAAACCTCTTTTCTTGACAGTCGGAGGTTAACATATATGCAGTATGAGTCAATAATCCACAAGCGGCTGCACATCACGCGACATTTGCATTCAATCTGAAGCCTACAGACGTTAAAGAAAAATACACCCGATTTAGGAAAGGCACAGTTATTTGTGAAAGCAAGCTCAGGACCATGCCACTGCCTTTTCCCTGGCTACTGCTCATTTTGCAAATGCCCAGGTTTTCCCCTTATGGCCTGATGCCCAGGGAAGACTTTTTTTAATTGGCACTGAGGAAAATGCATCTTTTTGCACACCTTTGCAAGGAAGTTCTTGCCCTGAGAGCCTATAGGTTTGTTGCTGTTACTGTAAAGAAACCACTCTCTTAGAGTGCCAATTCAGCAAGAATTATTTTTGAGTATGCAGTCTCCAACGCCAGGAAGTCTTTTCAAATAGGTTTGAGCAGAAGAATTTTTGACCCTGGTATATACAAGTTGTCTCCGCTCTGTTTCTCCTCTGTCCATTTGCTTTTAACTCCTGTCCCTCCTGCTGAAGAAACACGTCCCTCTGCAGACCAGAAGGAAGCCAAAGTTTTCTCCTCTATTTCAACAGCTTTCCAAGATACAGCTTAACCCGCATCCTTTCATCAGACATGAGGTGGATTAAGTCACTCTTCAACTTCTATTTACATTCAAGAGTGCTGCCACTACTTGGATAAGCCACAAACGCTAATTATTCTGTATTGATTCAGTTGACTTTCTGGGACAAAGTAGGTCTAAAGCTCCAGGACACATTATGAGCATTACAGAACATCAGGGGTTTTTTTGTTTGGTGTTTTTTTGGTTTTTTTTTTTTTTTTTTTTTTTTTTTTACACGAGATAGAACGGTTGAAGAANNNGGTTTTTTTTTTTTGTGTTTTTTTTGTTTTTTTTTTTTTTTTTTCTTTTTTACACAGGATAGAACAGGTTAAGCAAAGAGCACCATCTAGATATTAAACACCACATCAAGAATAGAAATTCTAGGTTCCCATCAAGACCTCCACTGCTTGCATAGGGATCTATAAAAAAGGTGAAGAGATACGGAAAAGCAAAAAAAAGAAACGGAGGACAAGAGCTTTTGCATATGACCAGAGAACTGGAGAGGATGTAAGTGGTACCACACAATAACAGGGACATGTATGTACACAGACAACGACTGTCCTCATCCTCTCACTTCATTATCTTCCGAATCCCATCTTGCAGAAAGGCAGGAACTTATTCCAGAGTTTGTATTAGATCAAGGCTAAAGAACGGGGAAGTCCAGGACTTGAGATGGAAGTATTTTGTTGTAATGCGAGAACTGTAGTATTCTGATTTCATAATAATTCCATCATCCCTTTCCTCCAACAAGAGAAATTCAAAAGCCCAGTTGTGTGTGTAATACTTCTGCACACTGAGAGCATGATCCTGCTGGAGGCTAAAAGGCTGTTTATCCACAGATCAGTAGTCACTGTGCAAACTCCCATGCTCTGTTCCATCTATACCCCTCAACTTTGGCTTTCAGAGACTACTCAAGTATCACCAAATGGAGCTTCATTAGGGGTGACTATAAGTTTAACCTTATGTAGGCAGAGAGAGTTCAAATATTTTCCTACAAAATGGTAGAATTCAAATGAATTAAGTCACAAAACATGGAATTTTAAAGCAGAATCCACGCATAGCATTATAGCATATTTATGTAAAGTGATTTACAGCTCAAAAGTAAAATGCTGCTAAATGCCAACCGCGATATCACAAACAAGCGCACACACCTTATTTCAGGTCTTCCTTCCACCAATCTTAAATGTTACTTGATCAACATTAGATTAAGAAAGGTCTGGCTTTATATTGCAATATTAGAAGATAAGAGATACGGGTTAACAATGGAGATAGACATATGTCTAACAAGATAGGAAAAAGAGGTCTTTCATCAATACGAACCTAAAGGGGTGGGAGGATGGAAGCCTTCACCGCCACACAAGGTATCGACAGGACTCAATTCCCAAGTTTAGAGACAGTGCTAGACTTTGATTCTGCTGCAGAGATGAACGGAGTAAGCATTGTAAGTGAGGGCAGCAACCTTCTCTTACATTAAGAGCCTACAACAAAAATGCGGAAAAGCGTGGAGAGACTGCAAGGCTGAGTACTGCTGTACAAGACAGTTTAGACTAAGTCCCAGCTACTGTCAAATCTATCCAATTTACGAGTTATTACCAGCAACTTTGCACCAAACAAGCAGCAAAGGCTGAAGGCAGTGGATGGAGAAGAGCAATGATTTAAGGTTTCAATAGCCTGCTAAGCTTGTGCTGGAATGGAACTGGACTTCAGGTGTGAGTGTTGGGCTTTGTTGCGGTTCTTTAAGTAGGCATCAAGCCAGCCGTACGCTTCTTTAAGAAATGCATTCTCACTGCGTAGCACAAATGCTGCCTTGGGCCTGAACAAGTATTTGGGACTCTCAAGTTGTGCCACTTGCAAAAACGAATTGGTAGCCTCAGCAGAGGCTGGCTGCGCTGAGCTTTACCACCAGCCACATCAAACAATTGGAGCCCAGAAGCGCTGCCCTCCCTCCCCTCTGAGGCTGAGCACCCTCATCCCAGCAGTTTGGGATCCCTAAGCCAGCCATTCTCCACATGCATCAGGATGAGCTCCAAGTAACCGCTGGAATGACAGGGAGCTCTGCAGAGCTTTAAAACCCAAAGCTCACAAGGCTGATAAAGCTTTGCATGAGCTGGCTGCCCTTTATTTCCATAGGCCCTTGTATTACTACCTAAAAAACAAAAGTTCCCAGAATGTCTTCTGAAATCATACCCCACGCCAAGTCCCAAACCAGTATGGCGCTGGGTGAGCAGCCTGGAAGCTCATTTCTGTGGCCCAAAAATGCCCGACTGATGCAGTGTGAAATTCTTATCATCTTCATCAGGCTTCACGCCAAGTATGCTGAATTATTTACTCTCTGTCAGCCTGTAAACGTTAAACTTAAAAACTGTATCACTTCAGAATGGTTTTGTTTTTAAGAACAGCATCTTTGTCAAACTGATATCGTCTATGGAAATTTGTGCCCAGCGTAACAGCACAGCTCTCCTTACTGAACGGCAAAGTCCATGACAGGAAAACCCATCCAGGCTTTCAAACCACGTCCATCACGTCAGCATTCAAGCATCTTAAACTGACAGAAACAATATTAAAAAAGAAAGTGTAGATTATCTCAAGGCAGAATTTTTATCAGCAGCTTTATCATAAATATGGATCAGTCTGCCATTTTAATTCACGTTTATTTCCACAGAAACAGTTGCTTTCATTAGAAGGGCTATGCAAGAGCCCTTTCAAATATAGAGATGCTTGCTGTAAATAAAGTTTTACAGTCATCTGAAAACTCACACGTGTTCCTTTCCAAGCTTGGATACTTGATGGGAATACAAAGCTGTGGATATCAACATTATTAATAGGAAAGTTCACAATGAAAACACATCTCCATTCGGTAAATCGCAAGTGTGTCTGTCAGGAGTAGAAGTACCCTTCGCTGGTAGTTCTGAAGACAAAATTATTTCTCCCAAAAGATATTGAGTAGATAAGTGAGGCACTTTCTTGCCCATTCATTTTCAAGGATCAGAGATGCTCAAAGGAGCTTAGGGAAGAAAAGCAGAATAGTGCAATTAAGATGGAGAAACCAGCACTTATTTGGAGCAGCACATTTCCCTAAGCACACTAAACATGGAAACAGGGTGCAAAACAAGCATTTAGCAAGTTATGAGACCACCAAGTGTAAAACCAGGAGCGTCGAGACCTACTTCAGATATCCCGATAGCCAAACCACACTGGCCCGCACGCAAGAGTTCCTACTCGGCAGCGTAGCACAGCAACCTGGGGTTTGACCACCTCGCTTTCCTTCACGTCATGCTGTACAACTGTAAAGTAGATTAAAATCTAACACTAAAAGAAATACAACCCTCACCCCCAAACCAACCCAACTGTGGTACTCAACCACTTGAGGCCAAACAGAAGATGAGAACTGGAGGGAAAAAAAAAAAAAAAA
>VYZM01005801.1:137365-161445 GCA_013398915.1 Dromas ardeola | reverse complement strand
AAAAAAAACACAAACACAAAAACCCAGCTGAAGTCATCTGTGCCTGGAATGCCTGCTCTGAAACCAGCCCCCAGTGGTTTTTCTCCATTTGCTGCCAAGCACCTCTAATGCAATCCAGACAGTCAAGGACACAGTCAGAATGTTAATATGAAAGCATTAAAATTCCCATTGAAATAGGACCTGTCAAGCTACTTTATGTAACATGATTTATCGTTTCCAAATGTAGTAACAAGGGATTTTATTGTACAAGAGCATGTTGTACACAATGGGGCTCCGGGTTCGCATTACGCACTAGCCAAACTAGAGTTTCTGACAAAGTTTACGCTAGTACATGTCCGAGTTACCGGTGTGTGTAGGAAAGGGTAGCTACATGCATTAGAAATTGATGGGGTACAGAACAGACTTAGAGAGAGCGCTCTCTGCTCATTTCTGTGCATATTAAATAGAACCGGACACCTCTGCTCCTGCTGCTGAATGGCTCTAGAACAGCACTCATGGAAAGAAGCCCAACCGTCCCCATCCCTCCGGGCACTTGCATCACGCAATAAAAATGGTCTGTCTAAGGCGTAAGGAAGTTCTCATTTCCAGTCCCACGCGTCAATCAGATAATGTATGTCTTCTGCAAATTCAACGTCATCAAACTGAGAGCAGACTGGAAATTTCTGGTTACGTTTCCAGCAGATGCCCTGCACTTTCTAACCCACTAAACCCCAACCTTAAAAACCACAACCTCTTATGTTTATCATGTTTAACACAGCAGCTAAAAATCAAGGCGAGCTGCCCAAGTTCTGCACTAAAAACACTGGTGGAGAGGTACAGCACAGAGCACATACCCTGTCACGACTTACAGTTTGTGGATTTTTGTGTCTGCAGACACATTCTTCCCTCTCCATTCTACACACCAGCTTCTCAGAAATGCAGAAATATTTCAGCTCTGTCAACCCCACTGTTCTTTCTCTACACATTCAATTTAGGTAGTTTAGATAATGTAACTGCAATAAAAACTACACATATAAATTTGAGGCGGAGTTGATTAGTACGGTACAGAAAAGCAGAAACGTTGACAAGAATTGTATGTGTTCTCTACACTGGGAGAGGTATCACACCAGCTGCTCATGCAAATTTATCCCCGACACTGGGATAAACTGGTAGTAGCATTAAAAAAAATAAATATACAGCTTCATATATTTTATTTGGAGCAAACCACAACCAGTGAATGCTTAACCACTCAAGATTACCAAGTTAGATACAAAAGACTGTTTCTGTTGTATTTTGTTACATCGCTGCACTCAGGATCCCAGCTTTCTTACTAATGTCTTCATTGCTGTACTATTAATCTTGACCATCACTCAAGCCGATGTTTTGTTCTGTCCTCTTGCCCTACCTATGTCTAGTATCGATGTCCAACTAAACTCAAATATGCTTTGAAACTTTTTCATTTAATTAATAAAATACACACCAGGAATGCCCGACTGCAACAGATCACACAAAGATCTGGATCTTGCCAAACTTAGCTTTACCACGGCCAGCAGATCCAGAGAGGTGATTCTCCCCCTCTACTCTGCTCTCGTGAGAGCCCACCTGGAGTCCTGTGTCCAGCTCTGGAGCCCTCAGCACAAGAAGGACATGGACCTGTTGGTGCGGGGCCAGAGGAGGCCACGAAGATGATCAGAGGGCTGGAGCCCCTCTGCTGTGAGGACAGGCTGAGAGAGCTGGGGGGGTTCAGCCTGGAGAAGAGAAGGCTCCGGGGAGACCTTCCAGCCCCTTCCAGTCCCTGAAGGGGGCCTACAGGAAAGCTGGGGAGGGGCTGTTGGCAGGGGCATGGAGCGATAGGACGAGGGACAATGGTTTTAAACTAGAGCAGGGCAGGGTTAGGGGAGACATTAGGAAGAAGTTCTTTACACTGAGGGTGGTGAGACACTGGCCCAGGTTGCCCAGAGAGGTGGTGGAGGCCCCATCCCTGGAGACATTCAAGGCCAGGCTGGATGAGGCCCTGAGCAACCTGATCTAGTTGAAGATGTCCCTGCTCACTGCAGGGGAGTTGGGCTAGGTGGCCTTTAGAGGTCCCTTCCAACACAACACATTCTAGGATTCTGTGACTGGTGTGGTCAATTTATTGCATTCCAGGCAGTTGATCCCAGATCCAAGACCTTGGACTACTCTGCTTGTACAGCGCTAGACAGAATCAATAATGATTTTTTTTTTTAGGCCTTCCCATTCTTGCTCTGCCATTCAGCATTAGCAGTAAGAATCAAGCTTACTCCAAGTAATAAAAATCAAACACATATAGACAGTTCACGTTTGCTATTTCAATCCAGGAGGGATCTGCAATGCTAGTTTAAAAAGGAAAACTATTTTCTGTTGGAATTGTGAGAAGTGAGCAAAAGCCATAATGGAACCCAGCTCTCCCTAGGCGAAGTGGAAGATGAGGGGAAAAAGCTAAAGAATCAGATGTTAACATTAAGGGATGAACAGCTGGCATTTTAAGGAATGTGGCTTAAAAACTAAGAGGCTGGGTAATAAAATGGCAGACAACATTCAGCGGACACAGGCTAAGTGATGTACAAGGGAAAGACCATCTAACTTAACATTCACAGAAACAGACTCCTGCCACCGTGACTCAGAAGCTACATCTTGACAGTAGCTGTTTCACTGAGTTACCACCACGGTGCTCAGCAGCCATCAGAAAGCAAATCAAGTGTCAGGCACTGTTAGTCCAGGACTACAGAGCAAAACCAGAAGATAACATGACACTGCCTGAATCCTGAACGGCAGACACAGTCCTGGTCCCCAAGTCTCAAAGGGAATCCAACGATGCAGACGAGGAGATGGTAGAATGTGTCTACACCAGCATTCTGGCTCAGATCAGAAGCACGCTTTTGACGCTCATCTCCCACTCGCTGCCGCTTCGCACACAGTGATTCTCATCTCAGAGCCCTCTCGGGCCATACGAGCTGGATTCTCCAAGTGAATCGAAAAAAGGAGACAGCCGCTACCACACCAAATGCTAACTAGTGCCCAGTCCGCAGGACTAGGCTCAATTCAGCTGATGCAAACTTTTGTGAAATGCAGAGAAGCACAGGCATCAAGCTCTACCGCACTCTACAAGTGCCATCCTAATCCAGCACACTGTTTGGAAATGAGGGCGTAGCCAAAGCTGAGAGAGCTGGCGTTGGATATCTTGTTTATGGCAAGAGCCTAATAAAACGAGGACACTTCTTTCTAGGGAAGATAAGACCGAAGTCTTCTACATGATATGGCTCTGAAACAACGTAAGTGGCATAGAAAAGGATGAGCAAGGAGTAACTGCTCAGGGTCTCTTCCTAAATGAGATGCAGGGAAACATCCAACAGAAGAGGCAGAAGGCCATTCTGCTTCAAAACATAAGGAGATGTTTCTACGCACAGCACCTACGTAAGCAGGAGAAGTCCTACCTCTGGAAGTATCTGAGCTGCAGACTGCTCGCGCTTGGGGATGCTTTGGGTAAATAAAACTACACACCTCCCTGGTTACTGTCCTCTTTCTTGTAGGATCCACTACTGACTGTTGTCAAGACAGGGTACTGGCCTTGATGTACAAAATTCAGTCTGACCAAGTTGGACTACTCTTGAAAATAACAAGACAGGTATGCTAGATGGAAAAGGAAATAAAACGCACACCGATCTAAGAAAAGGTGATACAAACTTCTGTAACAAACTACTGAAGAAGCAAACCTTGCCCCTCTTTAGGGCCACAATCACAGGCTTCATCACCATGCCAGCAGATGCAGCAGGGATCAAGAGATCCTACAATTCAGTTTATTACTGAAAACTGTTATTCAGCTAGAAACTTGTGCCACACATCGTAACGCAGCCTGCAACACTTGCAAAGTGACAGACCCTCGGGGACAGGCCCACAGGGACAGTTAAATTGTGGGTCCAAAATACTAAACTTTGAGTTATAAACTACCTAGGAAACAGCTTTTTATATTGCCAGAGATCTGAAAGAAAACCCAAAAGCTAGAGGAAGTCACTAAACCAGAAGGCATTTAAAACTAAAAGGAATCTGCCACAAGACACTCCTGTGCTTCAACCTTTCCAGTGTATTCCTCATCCAATCTCCTCTCTGAATTTTTGCACTTGGCCAATAAAGAGCTCTCATTCTAGCACTCAGATAGGATCTATCATGTACTGCAAGTGCTGTGCAATTAACAGATTTAATGCCCAATTCATTTCCTTCTTCAAAGGGAGTCTGCAGAAAAGCACGCCAGGAGATGGCTGGCTACGGTAGCTGTGGGTATATCATACATATACATGATATGACATTTCCTCTACCACTTCTGTAAGTCAGCACATCCCCACTCTTCCTGTAGATGTAGCAAGCCTTTTTCACTGTTTAGATCCCCAACTATTATTCATTCTTCAGCTTAATCATTGAGGGGGTTTTTTCTACCCTCAGTATGGATTTTTACACACCATCCCACATTTTCACCATAATTTATCAATTGCTTTTTCCACTCCATTTCACTGAATTTCTAATCTCATTTCCCCAACTACACTGTCTACAATCATAACATAGCAGTGACTTTAAAAAATTCAGTATGCTCCACTAATTTCACAATGTGTTGAAAGAGATAACAGAGGGAATACATTCTTTCCATCTCAGCGTGATTACTTTAACTTGCATATCAGAGACAACAGGACATGGCTGAGGAGGAGGAGAGGCATTTCTGCGAGAGGAACTCAAAGCTCTGCAGTCTTACACAGCTATTGACCAACTTTCAATGAGAGAAATGCCGCCAACTCGTATGTGCAAGACCAAGCATTTACCTCTTCCACATTTTTAATTAGCATGTGGTGGATGTTTTATTCTGAAACATGCCGATAGGGCATCATTCAATGCAGCAGCACATTTGTTTGAGGGATATTACAGATGCATCATATACTAATAAAACACCCTGCTCTGAAAGGAATTCTAAATGGCACAACTTAGCGGCTTCCTTCCCAGCTGCAGTCTTAACTTCTCTATAATGTCAATGCTGAGCGCAAGCTACTTTCACAAGCAATTAAGACAGACTACATGAAGTACCTAGCTCAGCCTGCAGGCTATATAAGACTTGGCTTTCAGTTTTATTCAATTACTTTGCCCTTGTCTTCAGTAAACAGAAATCCTTGTTTTACTTTCTCTCTACCACACGCTGCATCTGTTCTCCAAATTATACCACCCTGAGCCCCACACGGGAGCCTGCGGACCAGTTTTACACTACGCTGAAGTAGTTTTCGCCAAAAGATTCGAAGGTAAGGTACATAACACAGTGATGTTCCTAAATAAATTCTACTGTCTAAAAAAGGTCTCTCTGAACTAAGTTTCACCTCAAACATGCTCAAAAGCATAAATAAAACTTCGCCTCATCCCACTAAGATTTCTTCAGCCAGTTTTACTTGCCACAGTGCTACAAGCCATGTAGTTTGCTTAAGCTATTGCTGTTTCTGCTTTATGTCTGAAATCAACTTTAACAGTATTTAAGTTTAAAGACTAGATATAGTCTAAATCTACGTGATATTCTGACCTTAGTTCTCAACACAGCAAGAGCCATTCAGATTAAAACCCACTGGGGTAAGAACAAAGAGGCAACAGAGAGGGAGGGAGGTCCAATATTATACCATGATGCCTTCAAACGCAGAAGCTCATCCGCATGACACAACACTTACTCCAACCGTAGAAACACTCCCAGGCTTTCAATACCGTGTGCACATTAAATGCCTGAACACTGGAAAAAGCGCTCAGAGTCCAATATTTGTAGCAAACTGTTCTCAGGATTTCCTATTAAATATTTGACTTCGGACATCACCTCTACACAAACTCAACAGCAACACTAACTTGATTCTGAGAATCTATGTCTTTTAGCTAAAAAGATGACACAGTTAAACTTTCCAAGCTTCAACAGAAGTGAAGAAGTACTACTTTTTCCAGAAGCCAAGTCACCTTACGTAAACTGAGGTGGAAAACCAGCCTAATTCTATTGCATTTCTATACAAACCAATATTAACAGTCATAAAATAAAAACAGTGCCGAAGGGTTAACACTTTATGATAATAATAGCTGCTTGGAAGATCAGAGATCAATTTTAAGATAAGTATCATTGGTGATTTAAGTATATCTGATGCTCCTGACAAGCCTTTGAGGATTACTGGTTACTGTTCAAATTCTGTTCGGGAACAGAACAAACCAGCTTGGAGACACACAGCTTCAATTCCACATTTTCGATAATCACATGGAGTTAAAAACCACACAAACTAAGCAAACAGAAGAGAAGATACTCACATTCCCCATGTATTCTGAAAGTAGATCCTGCAAGGCCTGTCGCACCGCATTACACTCGGCAACTATACGTTCCCGTCGGTCATCACGTGTGCAGGATGAATCAGCCATCAGCGCTGCTCCGCTAATGATGCTCTCCAGGCGCTCTTCCAGGGAAGGCCTAAAACGTTCTTCACTAAAGGTCGATGGATCCACAATAATTTGTTTCTAGTAAAATCAAGGTTTTAGAAATTAGTAATCAGACCAAGCAGTAAGTTACTGTTAAGTCATTAAGACTAACAATGTTTACAGCAAACCCCTGATCAGCCATGAAAGGCAAACAACACGTAATTTTGGCATTGAGGAGGATTTTCATGAGTAGTTTTGTAAAATTACTAAAAGGTTCCCCAGCAGATTACATTGCTAGTCATTTCTTGTGCAGCTTTGACAGCTAAACAAAGCTTGGCCACAGGAAGCCTTGTTACGTGAATGGCAAAAATCAAACGTGCCAGCACAAATAAGGTTCAAAGTACAGAACTCTTCTTAACTACATGTCAATCCGGACATGCCTTCACTAGTTGACTTGTCAGCTGTAGTTATCCCATCATGAAGAAAAAAACAAGGAAAACAAATGTCCAAAATTAGCCCTATAGTGCTCTGTTGTCCTAGTTTATCCAGCCTTTCTTCTCTTCACCATTATGCAGGTAAAAACAACAGCAGTCTCACAAATTCTCAAAGTGAAACATCAACACGAATGTTTCAAAGAGCACAGAAATCAATTTCTTCATGGCAGAAAACTATCACAGGTTTCTCTTGACAGACTATTAGTAAGCACCGCTCATACTGAGAGACTTAAGGCTGAAACTGCAATACTGATGTATCTGCTTTTCAAGGGGCCAGTATCACCACCCATAAAAGTTCACCAGGAAAAAGCAGTGTAGTGTTTATCACCTTGTGAGTACTTTCAGGTGGTTTCATTAAACAGGTTTGCAATTTATTAAGGAAAAATTATGTGGCCATTTCAAGGTTTGGTGGTTTCTTTAGGGTTTGGGTGGTTTTCTTCCCACTACAGGGGCGGGAGGGGAGGATGTTGCTATAACTCTTTATAAAAGAAGCCCCAAAGTTTTTTGAAATGGGAGTTTTCGCCATCAGTTTGTATGCCAGCTAACTTCAACAGCAATGTCACAGCCACTGCTTCTCCCACCAGCCAGCACATTCTGTGTCCCTACGGAGTAACCACACAGCCTTCACAGCAGGATTAGAACATGGCACGTGTTCTCCAACACGCTCCTCATTTTTCCTCAAATGTTTAGCCGTGCAGATAATACAATGGCAGGATGCTACAACTGCACCGTCAAAAACAGAGATAATGATTATCTTGTTATCTTCTGGTAGCCATTTAATATTTTACCCTCACAGTAAAACCACCGGAGTATTTGGGGGTGTGTGTGTGCAAAGCCTGTGTTACAAGAGCGCGGTAATGCTCAAACCTTAGCAGGAAATGAAGTGCGGTGATAACATCTGCCAAGAACCTGAACACATTTGTTTTGTCACTCTCCTTTGGCAGGAATGAGATGACAAAGCTATGGCACACAAGGCGCATTGAAGCTGGCCTGCTGAACAAGCCCTGCTGCTATTAGAGAACCTCACAAAGCAGAACTAAAAGCTCAAAAGCTCCATGTGAACGGCAACGCCCAAAAAAAGTCTCTGGCCATATATATATTAGAGAGTTCATACAGTAAAATATGGCCACACATTAGAAATCACATTAAATGGTTTGAGCTAGATTAGCCAATCCATGAACCCGAACGGAATTGCTTCTTCAATTCTACGTACCCAAGTCAGTCCTTAACACTGGGTGCTGTCACAGGACCTGCCTTCCCCTCCCACAGACACCTGCTCAAACCTGCAGTCCCTTGGGTGCTAACCTGAGGCCTGCTCTGCAGACTTACGCTGCTCAACATACAACTGATGGAATTTAAAAAAAGCAAACTTAAAACTGAAATCATAGTCACAATGATCAAGAAAACCATGCCATCCTCTTGTTACCCAGGAGATCACCTAAAAAGGCTTCACACTGAGCACAGGGAGAACTCAAATAGTACTTTATCCTGGTAAAAGAAACATGGCAGAAAAAGTAATGTAGGGGAGGAACAAAAGTGGTAAGAGCAAAAAGGAGAAGGTGAGAGGTATCTGGCAAAACCAAAAGTATTAAACACCTTTTGAGTGATGGCTTTGCAATCTTAATAAAGTTTTAGAGGTAAGTTAGTGCCAAGGTGTTTAAAATTCAGAGGCTGAATCAGTGGCAGGCACAGAATACTGGCTTCAAAAGGAAGGTGTTCTCAGTAAAAATGCATGGCTATCCTCAGTAACTTACTGAATGCGAGGTAAAGAATACGAAAGATCAGCACAACACATCAGTGTGAAATGACTTCATTCCCAACCAAAGATCATATTAAACTTCCCACTTCGTGTTCCTCTCAACAGGTAATTTGGGCAATTCCAAATACATTATTCACTTTTCAATAAGTCATTTGTGTCACCTACAAGAATACATTACATAAATATATTATGAAATAATCAATTTCAAATAAACCAAGGGCTTACATCTAATGTAGCAGTAGGCTAACTGCTATTTCTGAGCTAGTTTAACTTGACAGCCTTCAATCACCAAGAACTGCATATATGACTTTCTACATTCCATCAATCCTAGTTTGGAAAAAGACTTTAAAAATAAAAGCCTGCTTTACCTGGGAGTTGCTGTATTTCAGTAGAAAATAATTTTTCAGGCAATATAAATAAAAGCAAGCTGTTGCTACTAAACCAGGTGAACGAACAGAAGAGCTGGAATTACCACTTTTTTTTTTTTTTTTTTTTTTACATAAAGGGTTCAAAACTTACATCAAAGTTGTTCAGAGCATAAGCCAGCTCTCCACCTCCACCCTGCTGCTGGGCAGCATCATCTGATGCAGTTGCTTGAGCTGCGTTTGAGATGCCCGTGACCGCCTGCTGAAGCTGTTTGTAGATCAAGTCCCTGTTGGCTTTGTAAGCGGCTACATCAGGGTGCTGCAGACAGGCCTGGGATGCCGTATAAAGAATGGGAACATTCTTCTGCAGAATTCCTCTGGCTGCCGCCATTTGATCACGGTGACCCACATCTTTCAATTCCTATTAGGAAAATTAAAGAAAAAAAAAAAAGCATTTGAGAACATTCCCCACATTTAACATCCATACACTGTCTCCCTGCGTCTTCAGAAGACAGGCAGGTTCTTGGCCTAGTATGCGCAAATCTAATTATCTTCTGATTGAGCATCCCTATTCTTAAGGGCTGAACTAATTTCAAAGCACAACAGCTTCATAAAGACAAAAAAAATAAGTACTGTTAGGCAAATCACAAGTCCATGATTCAAAATCTGAGGTTGGATTTTTGCTCCTCTCCACAGTAGAGGGCCAGCATTTTGCAAGCTGGTAACACCTGTAAGTCAGGAGGACAGACGTTTCTCCCCACTCCTTCCAGTGTCCGTCACATCTAAAAAAATTACAAAGAAACCTAAATCCTCAAAGCAGAACACCTTACATTTCCATTTAACCTACGAACCAAGCTAATTTTTAACAATCAAATGAACACGCGGCTTCCCCTGCAATCTTGTCTTGCACTTGCACATGAAAAGCAAGATCATCTTTTAATGTAAGCTCCAAGACTCACAACCAGAGTGTTTTCTTTAATCACACCTAGAAGATGGAGTTTACTATCCTCAAGAGACTTGGGTACTTAATTTTAGAAGAACAAGTACATCATCTCATTCAACTTCTTGTTCATCTCCAATGAGACAAAATTAATCCAATGACTGTAATTACCGCTAATTTAAGATTAGCGAGCAAGTCCATATGTCTTTTCCCAAACACTCACTACTGCAGTTCTCTAAAGCACCATCACTTCTGTTTTGGAATAGAAGCACCATTGTTAGATAAAGCTTCTGTGTCCACCGCAAGCAGCAAGTTTATAAAAGGAAGAACGAACACAGTTATTGGCAGTATCATAATTTTAAAGTTACCTCTTAAATCTAACAAAGAGGTGATGAAAATGAAGAAGAGGACTGCCTTACTGAGAAAAGGAGGAAAAAGAAATCTGTCAGGCTCTTCAAAATGAATGGGTAATAAGCGACCTCTGTAAGATACACACGAAGCAGGGAGGGCACTCCAAGCAGGCTTACAGATTTACAGATTAAGTACAACCACTTCCCATAGCGCGGAACAATCCATCACATAGCAGTTTAAGAACATTTATTGCATTGCCATCACAACCCTACTCCCATTTACTGCAATCAGATTTTAGATACATAACCAACCGGCAATCCATTTTAGGCTGTACCCAGTTTATTTTCAAAGATGAATCTGTGCAAAAAAAAAGAACCCACTAAGCAGTGTCAGAGGTGCATAAGCAGTTTTGGGTTGTACATATCAGCAGAACAAACAAACAAAAAATGCTCTACAAGAATTATGCTATTTGTGATAAATGGGACTGCCCACACCTCTGCTTTCTTTTGAAAACTTACCTACACAAGAATGAGTCACAGCAGTGCTGTTGAACGAAACAAATTTTACATGCAATTTAAGGTTAAGCACAAGCTATCTAAACACAGAACACATGCATAACAGCAGGATTTTAAATCCCTTCTCAAATGGGCATTTCAGTGCAAGACTAACCAGCACTGCCACTCATATTCTTTGACAGAGTTGTAATTCTGTGCCCAGCCATGACTTTCGCTCCTGCTTTAAATGGACAGGTTCAGTCTGTCTGTGCGAACCACAAAGGCAGAGTGGTCTAGCGGTCAGTGCACCAGGCGCCCAGTCAAATCTCAGTTCTCTTCCCTTACCCACACCTGCATGCTTCAAAACGGGCAGTGCAATTCTCAAGAAGCAGCATTTCATTAAGGTACTAAAGCATTAACATAAACAAACGCTACTAGAACAAATTCCGTCAGAAGCAGTACACTACAGCAGAGCAGACTTTCTGCTTACCAGGCAAGCTCAAATTTCCTAAACACACTGGAGTGCAAGTACTCAGCAGTAAGAATAAAGTAAAAAAAAAAAGTAAGAAAGCAGTATTAGCATCAATGGGAACTGTCCAAGAGCAGCAAGGCTGCCTTATTTTCTAATTTTGGAAAAAGAAAAAGAAATAATATACAGAAGAAAGAGCTGCCGTCACTATACCTGTTGCCTTTTGGCTGCCATTATGTTAAGCTTGTCCACTTCTGGTTTGAGGGCTTTGTACTGGATACCCAAATCCTGCTCCGTGCCAGCATTTCTTAGTTTCAAGATACCTTCTTCCACCTAAAAGTATATATTTTCACATATTTTTCCAAGTAACACAGTCCACAGTTCAGGAAATAATTCAGAACGTACTTCACAGCAGACCGAGAAAGCAATCTTCCTCTGCCCCTTTTTATTTTTTGGAGACAGATACTTCAAAGGCTAACAGTACTCAAGGCTTAGCTACCTCTTCATAGCCACCAGCTACCTGGGACAGCCAAGTACACGCGTTTGAAAGAGCGTGAAGGAGCCCAGGGCCTTCAGAGGCCCTGCCCTGGCAGAGCTCTGCCCGGCAGAGCTGCGGCAATGGCCAAAGGACACCAGGAGAGTCCCTGTAAAAGCAGGCCCAGTATCGTATCTCATTTCATTTCAGATTCTGTACAAATCACACACCCACCCTCTTGCTCGTGGGAAGAAAAGGCTTCCTCAAATATTCCACACATTTTATTTAGTCTACTGAAGCTACTCATCCCTAGTAGCTACAAGGGAGTACTGGTAATAAGAAAGCCAAATTACTTTTTCTTTAAGATGAAACAAGCTGGTTACAACCTGCAGTTGCGGACCATAGTGTGTCTATTCTGAACTTTTAGTGTTGAAACTAAAGGGCAACACAGTATCAAAAGCTACTGACAACAACTTTAAAAAACAAGTGACAAACATCCATTGCGCACGTTTTGCTCAGAGGAAAAACCTTAAAGACCTCCCTGCTCCAGAAGCGAGCCGCTGACAGCGCACACACCGGGGTCAGCACACACGCATGAAACAGAGCCGCTTGACGGAGCACGCCTGGTGTGCCAGGCACGGCAAAGCCAATCCCAGCAAAGAACCACACTTACGACTTTGAGTTGAACAAGCAGCTTGTAGACATCTGCCATATCAGCCAAAATCAGGAGCCGGGTAACGGCAGAGAGGAGGGCGCGCGCCGCTCGCACCATGTTCCCACGTTTCACAGAGGAGCAGGGGTCATCTGCAAACTCCCCCGAAGCGCTCTTCATCAAGTCACCTGCACAAGGGAGAAGATGGTCCTACTTTAACATCACACCGCATTTCTTAAGGGGCTGTAAGGATTCCTGTGCAGGCCAATTTAAGTCTTGACAACAAAATGAATTCATTTAAATACAGACAGCAATTAAGATTGCATGTAGCTACCTCCAAGTATGGTCACCACAGGGTATCAGGGTAGAGGGGCTTGTGCAGGGAGGAAGGGCCGTGAAATAACACTTTGTTCCTTATTTCCAATTGTACGAGTGTTTTAACATGCCAGAATCCTCTGGAGGGGCAAATTCAGCATGCCTCCGCTATTACATGCGGGACCACAGTTATTTCACAAACTACAATGCTTTCAAAGCTTAAGCAAAAGCTTTGATTTGTGTGCGTGTAGGAGTCAAGCAGAAAGCAGCAGAAAGTACTGTAAACACTCAGGGAAACGCCACAGCTCATGGGACTGTAAACAACTCGGAGCAATGACCTGGCTGGATGTGCCCTGGTTTGCATTCAAAGCAAGGCACTGCTTCGTAAAACGCTTCAACGTTTCATAGCCTGTGGGTCTGCATCTGGTGCAGGAGGAAAGAATTTGGGTTTCAGATGGTAACAATGCAATTGGTTAACTATGGAAAGCAAAGGCCACTCTACACAGTTAGAGAAATTCCTCCAGAAGGCATTCGGAAAGCATAAAAGTAATGACTACGTATAGTCAAGAGGAGTACATTTTGGATTTCTCCCCGCCCTTTCTGGGGCAGGATTTTGCTTCAAGTACCACAGTTCCTACACGGCAGCAAGTTTTGGAACCCACGTTATTTTTCTTGGATCTCTTTGCATTTCAGAAACATTTGGTGAACAGCTAGGATTTAGTTTAGAAGACGCCAGGTTACTCAAGGCCAAAGATTTGCGGGCAGCTGGAGATGACCAGAAAGCAGAACTGCGTTGTAACTAACTGCTGTGATGGAGGCTTCCCAAACCTGGATGAAAGTCTCCATATGGCCAAACGCCAAAACGAAAATAGCACATCTCAGATAAGAAGAAAAGAACCTCAAATAGTGCTTCACAAAGTGAAAACCGACAGTGAGTCCCATCGAGCCCACTACCAAATGGGGCTGGGCGAGATTTGCACCGCAATCTCCAGATGATGCAGTGGCATCATCCTGACAACAGTTGTCTGCTCCAACAGCCAGACCATCAGTACAGGAAGTATTTCAGTTTTATTTTAACTACTTTTTTTTTTTTTTTAAAACTACTCGAAAATACCTACAACAGGAGAGCCTGGGGTTAACCATGCACTTACTTATCATTAAGCACTTAAAATCTTGCCCTGGAAGAGTTTCTAGCAGCCAAGCTCCCTACACCTTCATAGCTAAATACAGCCCAAACACAGCTGCCAGCCTGTCCAAGCAACTACATCAAGATACTCGATTTTGTTCAAATGCTCCCTCCTATGTAACACCCTTCCATCATCTTAAATATTACAACTAAGAGTGGCATACAACATTTTAAGGAAAAAAAAAAAAATGCTACTTCAGTATTGTGACACATGAAAAAAGCTTCTGCCCAAGTACAGACCAGCTATAAATATCAATCTAAGGCTATCCCTTACCCAACTTTTTGAGGAACACAACTCATTATTTTAACAAGTGTTAAGAGCCTCCAGATTCCCAGATGGGTGAAAGATGATGCATCTCCAATGCTGAAAAACTGCATCCAGCCATGAGATTACGAAAGCCCTACATAGCTGACATGACCTTTTCTTTATTCCTTCTGGAAGAGGCTAATAATAGTGAAATTGATGTCACCAGCACAAGTATGAAATCTATTAACAATCTCAGGATTCAAGGATATATGCCAGAACCAAAATTCACTACAAATATTTCCTCCTTTATTTACTTATATGTAAAACTCCCACATTTCCAACTCCCAAAAGAGAAGAATGCTGTTTTCATTTATTTCCTACTTAAAACAACTTAGAGAGGTGGCCACTCGCCTCATCTGAATCTCAGAAATTGCTAGCAAGGTTACAAGCCAAAATTATCCTCTACCCATCTCTTAAATTGCAACCTTACAAGCCAGTCCTGAAATAAAATGCTCTTCCTTCCAGACTACTTTTACAAAGAAAAAAGCAACATGGGGTAGTTATTTTAGCTAGAAACAATGGGTAAGAGGCAGCTCTGCCCTGGCCTAAGTATGCAGTTACCACATTATGTGTACACATTGGCATTTCAAATTGGATCCATGATCTTCTCATTTTCAAATTTGAGCCAGAGGTAACACAGCAAGTTTGAAAGCAGGATTTCAAGAGTTAAAAGAAATATACTGCAGAAGAGTCAGACTTTGAGACTCAGATTATACAGCTGGTACGAATTCTTATGAGTAATCTGTTTTTCCAATATAACCTTAGATTTTCACCAGATATTACAAGGGAAAGATAATAAAAAAGAGTTGAGAAAAGAAGAGGCAATGGTAGCCATACTATGATCTTGTCAATAAAGCACTAAGAATTCAATTAAATCTAATGGAACAAAGCCCATTTCAGAAACAGTAAGATTTTCGTCCATCAAAAGAAAAATTACCATTTTCTAGTCCCATTCCCACCATGCCCACAGGGTCTGACAGCACTTTCAGACAGCACTATTAATCCTCCTCAGCAGTGCGGTACATGATGACCATGACAGAGAGGGCTTGCTTTATACAAACACAGAGAACGGGAAAGCGGTGGAGAAGACAGGCAAGACAGGGAAGACCTAGGACACACACAGGCACTGATGCTTTCTTTCCAAGCTAGAAATTCATGCCCACACATCACCTCGTTCCCTTCCAGTTCAAAGCCTGTCTCCAGGCTGCTTTGCCGGCAGTATTAGAAACACAAGGAATGCCACCAGGCCATCTCCCTACCTGCTCACAACAGCCTATCACAGTTCCCTAGAGGCTGCCTATTCCCCACCAAAGGAAGGCAAGCATGAAATCAGAGCTTCAAGACTCTACTATTCTGGATACTGAAGTCCCATCCTACCACAAATACCACCTTCAATGTCCACCGTGAGTGTCACAACAGGCTGCTGTTGCTTTCTACTATAAAGGACAAGGCCCCTTATCTCCTTTCGCCTTATCAACATGGGAGTTGATGCTTATGGTAACAAAAGCTTCTGTTAATTCCTTAATCTTGTCTTCAATTAAATCCATATACTACCTACAACACTTCTCCTACAGTTTGCCAAGAGCCGTCTTAGAGCTCCCTTAAGTTACAGCTTTTCAAAGATCTCCAGTCCTTGGCTGGAGGATTACTCCTAATACAAGTGGTACTCTACAAAAACATTTTTCTAGCAAGAAAACAACAGAGAACTCTTTGCACCTTTCCAAGAAATTAAGCTAACTGGTCACAACAGAATTGTAAAGTTGAGTTTTCCAAGAAGAATTCAGAGCTTAACTTCAAGTTATTACGCAACTGGCCTCCTTCAGTTCCTTGGAAATACTTAAGCCATGCATGCTGTACAGTTGAAAAAACTTTTTACTCTTTCATAATTTGCCTCCCTGTTCAGTTTTGGAGAAAGCTTCACTCAGAAACACAGGGTGGAAAGACACCACGCTGAATTAGTAGGTTCACTCCCCTGCATTTGCGACCATGAAACCTTATCAAAGTCCACAGGATTCACAAGACCATTCATCCATTCTCTCACTTCAAACCCTATGCACAGGCTTAATCTTTTTAATTTTAAGCTTTAATTCTTGGTCTTTTATGTAAAATTACCATAGGAAGAAACAGAACAGTAAGAGCATAGCTAATACCCTGGATCTTCACGCTAGCATACAGGTACACGGAGGCAGTGAACTACGGTCCTCAGTACTCCAGGAAAACAGGAACAGCCTGGTCAGCCTCACCCAAAACATGTCCTCCTTGGCCCCGGAGTTTGCAACCTGTCCCAGTGCCACGCACCTGGGCAAGAAACGGGTTCAGTTCCAAAACATGCCCCACCAGGACCAGAACAGTTGACAGTCAGTCTTCAATGCTTTGTAAGAAGGGAAAACCCTACAAAGAGCTTACAGTGAGGGGACTAAGACTGGGCAAGACCAATATTGCCCCTCCTATTACCCAGCAAAACTCCAGTGGCAGAAATTAAGGTAATAAACGCTGTGAGGATGCTGAAATCCAAGACATTCATGTCAGATGTTTTCCCAGTACTAAGTCTTTTCTATCACCACAGCAGGATCTATTCGGAAAAACACTTTGGTTCTTGGTCTCCACTATTCTGTTCAAAATTTTATTTTAAGAAGTTTCACTACTGTAAAACTCAAAATCCCAAAGCTTTAAAGGGCCAAGAATCTTAGTTTAGGATATTTCACGAACTTGTTTAATATTTAACGCAAGCTGTAATTTATTCTTCCACTGTAAAAATCAGGAGGACTTTGAAGATCCACTTACATTGATTTAGTATGTAGCCATACTATCATTCATTCTAAATAGCTCTTTTCACTTCTTTGTTTTTACCCCCAACAAATGGGATTTTATGAACAAGCGTGCTCACTAAAATCATGTACCCTCTCAATCTTCTTCTTGCTAGGCTAAAAAAAAAAATATTTTAATTTTCTCTGATGAGACAAGTTATCTATTGTCCTAATCATCTTCATAACCTCTGTCTACATTCATTCATCTTTTTTTATTATGGTAACTAAACCGCTCCCTACTCTAAATAGAGGCATTATTAATTCTATTTTCCTGTCTTCTGCTGAAGATAAATTGCGCTATACATCCATAACCCCACTGCTGCCCTCAGGCACAGATGCTGCCAGTTCACAATCACCCCACTGCTGACCGAGACACTCAGATCTCCTCTCCCCTTTTGCCCCCCATTGCAAAAGGGCAGATAAAGGCACCAACACCTGGAAGTTTTGCTAAGCACACGCACAGGCTTTGCATTACACTTCCCTCGTTTCACCAGTTCATGAATTCAACGGGTCCACCACAGTAATGGAAGCACTTCTGAAGTGCACGGACTGTATATAAACACGTATGTCGAGAGTTTGTTATCTCCTTGCTGCTATTAGCACTACTGAGAACTGCAATCCTCCCCTGGGCATTGGCAGCAATAAGCCTTCCCTCTGTTGCATCTCATTTTTCACCATTTGCCTCTAATTTCCTCAAAGGTTTGTTTGCTTTTTAATTTCCTTACAAAGAGCTGCTCTGCTAAACCTGCCTGAACACTGGCACGATGACGGGCACAGGCTTTTATCCCTGGCCGTGCTGCCCCAGCAGCCCCAGCCCTGCAGCAACCGCGTCCCCACCAATGGTGGGGGGCACGATTCAGGCCAATCACTCAAGTCTAATCATCACCCACCCATGTTTAGAAAACAGATTATCTCCTCCATGCACCAGATTTCATGCAAGCCGCAAACAGTTAAAAGGGAGGAAGAAGTGAGACGACATTAAGGTGGGAAGTTATTTCACTCCAGCACCTCTCAACTATGAACTCCACCTTTTCTGTCAAAGATCGACAGAGCAGGGAGGTTTTGGCATCAAGTAGTCTCAAAATCAAGCAGGGACCAAGAAACAGGTGAAAGGGTCATCCTAAAGGTTTTTATAGCAGTCTCTCCTTCCCACCAGCTTCCCTACAAATTCAGCTAATGGAACTTCCCAATCCCGAGGACTGAGTACAGCTCCCTCACTCACCAATATCACCAAGAGTCATTTGGAGGTACTCACAGCTGAGCTCTGACTTGTGATCCTGAGCAGCAATCAAGCAGGCACCAAGAATTAAAGGCTTCAAGACAAAGGGGTGTCTTTTGCTGCTGTTTGTTGTTGTTAAATTAAGCCAACTCAATTAGCCCCTTACACTACAGCCTTCTTATGTTGATCTTTCTTTGGTCCGTCAACCAGGTTCATCCAGAACTTAGAACCATTTTCAACTAATATTTCATCACTGTGCAACTTCAGCTACAAACAAGTAATTAATGCTAATGAGTTTTCCTTTTTTTGCAGCAGCAGCCGCCACCATTAATACCAGTTGACTGGGTTTCACCGAAGCATAGAAAAGGCTCATGACTGGAAGAATGATAAATGATTTATGAGCAACAATATTTACTAGTGCATATTTTAGAGTAAGCCAGCTCCATAGGCTTTTTCTTGCAGGTCTTCTCCAAGAAAATAAAAAAGAAAATGATAAAAATCAACACTAGATGTGGAGAAGGAAGCCTGGAATATTTAATCAAGGTCCTCGCATTCTGTTTGTTGCTATTTACATTTTGCATATTTGAGACACCCGGCTCTGTCAAGTCAACACTCAGCTCTTCCTCCTACAATGCTGTTTTGTATATATTCAAATATTGGAGAAGTTATTGACATATTTGAGACATAGCTTCATTACATTTGGGGGAAAGTTTACTTTTTAGCCTAAACTGAGTTTTAAATGCTCTTCAAAGAATCAGCCCTTCTGCTTCTCTTCTCAGTCGCTACTTGGAACATCTAACTTCCAGATCTGCCCAGTTCATGTTATTCCTCAAGGAAGCCAGCAAGACAAGCAAGTGAAGAGGCGCGGAATCATTAGAAACAACAGCAGAAGGGAGAAGGGCAACAGGAACAGTTCTACTTCCTCTGAAAATCCATGGTTTGACAAGCTAATCAGCTACACAGCTCTTACCTTGCTTACGAACATCTTCCACAGCCGCCACCAGCTCCTCTTTAAGGAACTGGCTCTCTTTCGCAATTTTGTCTCCTTTCTCCAGGAAATTCTCTGTTGCTTGTTCAACTGAAGCAGCCAGAACATGGGCCTTTTTAGAACGCCCTCGCTTTTTATTAGAGGGGCCCTTGTTGCTAGTGTTAACCAGGGTTGTTACCTAAAGGCATAGATGGAGCGGGGGCGGGGGGGGGGAAGAAACAAACAAAAACCATGAAAAAAATTAGAAGTTTATCCATTTGACAGCAAGGCCACATGTGTTTTTTTCTAGACAGCATAGCGCTAATACCTGCACCATTGCCAGCTCCAAAGGTTAAACTCACTAACAAGTGTTTTTCACGTCTCTTTAAACATTACCATGCTTCTTGATGAGCATTATAAATTCAGCTAAACTGCTTAGAGATTTTTCTTATCAGCAGCAGACCTGAAAATTTGATTTTAAGAATGGAGATCTATTTGTATTTTTGATAAACCGCAATCTCAGTAACAGGCCAGAGCTATTTGGCATAACATAAAAAGAAACCAAGTTGGGGATAATTAGTTTGGGACAGCTCTCCAGGCATAAGAGACCCCAAATAAGGTTGAAGCCATTATCTACAGAAATCTAGCAACACAGTATCTTTTCAGTCCAAAACAGTACTACAGCCAATGGATTAAATGCAGAGCAAGACTTCCTAGAGCTCATTATTTCCCTAAAACAACCAAAACTGAACTCTCACAATCCAAGTTTTATGTTTTAGACTGAAACCCTGCTCGGGGCTGGTCACCAGCAGCCAGATGACCGCCAGGTACTCCGTTAGCTCAGGATCAGGATCCATCCCCTTCAATCAAACACGGATGTCATAAAATCCATGCACGCTTTTCCATTTGCCTTTTTTTTTTTTACCCCCTTTCCTTTTTGTTAAGTCTAGGAAAATGCATACAAAGCTACTTCACAGGGATATCAAATTACATCACTAAAAATATTATTACTCTGGGAAGCCCAAGGGCTGCTGACATAAAGGTCCTCAGAGCTGAATCCATCTTCTCAGTAGGTTGATTCAGAGAGGGAAAGCCATCAGTTGGGCATAGCGCTGTCGGTTAATGGAGAGCATTTGTATTGGGTAGTCTGAGTTCATCATGTACTACAAATAAAGAACAATTTGTAACAAGGCAACTTACTCTACTCTCCTCTCTGTATTTTGCCAGTCACATCATTCACAAAATTTGTGATTGACAGTATAGCCCGTTGTGCTACTTGAGGAATAAGTTATTGACACTCAACTTGGACAAAAAGGTCCTAGAAACAAGTTTGCTCAGTTAAGTTTACCAAATTAGGTCAATTTCTCCTAAGGAAATTCTCTTTCTCCACCAGTAACTCCAGCTAAAAAGCTATATAGTAGATCATCCAACTGCCCATGGGGATATCTGGTGGGAACAAAAGGCAGGTTGTTTCAGAGGTATAGACAGCAGCTTGGCGATTAAAGGGATGTTAATACTGGAAGGAAAATTTGACTGTTGAAGTTCATGCTTACCAGGAGTTGCATATTTCATATTTCAGAAAAACAATGCTAAAGAAGATGAGTTAACTGTCTGCAGTGCGCCTTCCCTTCCAGACCTCTGACAAAGTCTCTTCCAAGAATCTCCAAAACTCCCAATACACATAGCTCACATTTAAAGGACTTACTCTGGCTTTCCTATATTCTTCAGTGCATTTCACTGGGCAACCTACACCATGTGAAATAAGTTTTTATTCACAAAGCCAGCATAAAGCGTAGGCAGAAATTAAAAGGAAGTACGCATATCTTGTAAAAGATACACTGAAACAGCAACAAATGCCATAAGAGCATACTTCGATGGAACTCAGTTAGGAAGAGTCAGTAATCTACGTGCTACACAAGACTGTTCTAGACGGGTTGTAAACATCCCCCACCACACATTTCACCCTCTACCTGAACCTCCTTCCAAAGGGAACTCTAAACACAGGTCATCTCAAAGAAAAAACCTGTGAGACCCTACTACTTCTGGCAAGCACTAAGGGCTTCATTGCAAGGGACTTTTGTTGTCCTGAATACCAGTTTCTCCACGATTCATAGCATAGCTTTTTAAAGACTCAAAAAATAAGCAGCATACCACCCAAAATACAGGTGTGAAACAGCACAGCAGCGGCAGAACATTAGTTACTAACATGCATTTCTGCACTTCTAAGTGAAATACTGTGTCTTATCAGGTGCTGAAGAAGCAGAGTCTCTCTAGACTCATGCCCAGTAACTCTCTTACGATAAACCTGAACAAAGAAATTACTTGCACACTTTTTTTTCATCTTTAGTTTTATAGTGTTTTTACTTCTGGAGTTTAAGCTTTAAAAGTTACTTCATTGAAATAATATATCGAAAGATGTAATCATCCTTATGAAAGTTTTTTTGCCCCCTCCCCTTTTTTTTCTCCTACCTGTGTAACAAGAGGCTCAAGTAGTCTTTCAACCGCCAGTGTTCTTATCTCCAAGCTTTTGGGGTCCCATTTGAAGTTAACGTTGCCTGCAGTAACAGCAGTCATTTCTAGAAGAAGGAAAGAGCTACATGAATACATTTTTGTTAATTATTAATGCTGTTGCAATGTATTTTAAAAATAAATTAAAATGGAAGCTATTAAACACACAACACATCCATTTGGTGTAAGTGAAGGTTAATACTGTCCCCAGAAGTATCAGGTTTGGTTCAACTGGTGATAGCTCAAAAAAAGTGCTTGTTATGACAATACACAGACACTACATGGATGTTTTGGTCAGGAAAATAAAAACAAACAAAACCACACCAAAACCTATCCAAAAGCCACAATATTTTATCAGAGCAATGACAAGACAGGCAATGTTTGCTCTACTCATCAGTGGTCCCCGAGCACTGAAAAAGGGACTTAGAGGTAATGGGAGCACTTTACCCACAAAGCTGGAGGCGAAGCAAAGAACCCCTTCCCGATTCCTGCTGCCTGCCTCCAGGGCTGGCTGTCCTGTGCCCCCAGACCAGCTCTGAGACACAGCCCAAGGTCTTGGGGGTGCAGAAAGGGACTCCTTGGCTTCAACAGCACCAGAAAGCTGCAAGTTTTCTCCATGAGACACTACCCCAAATGCTTTGTCAAATGAGGAGCCAGGTTCTAACTCAACTCATTCAACCAACCCGTTCATCCAATTCACCTTTTGTAAGTACAAAGGTAAAATAGTGATATAAGCCTTATAAAGCCAGAAAATCCAGTTGGTTCACATTTAACAGCTTACATATCTACTACACTTCCCCTTAACATTTACATAGGAGAGAAAAGCAGATTTGCATGGAGAGATCTGTTAAAGCTGTCACTGAGCTGTTCCTTCCCGTTACAGTTTTATATCGACATTCCAATGGAACAGCAAATATGGTTATGGGAAAAGTTTAGTGAAACTACTAAAATAGCTCTGCTTCTGAAACCAGTAGTCTAAAAAAAATAAAAATAATGAACACTGTGATGCTGTACTGCACAAAGGAATAACCAGAACCATAATTTCAGGAAAAAATAGATTTAAAGTATTTGCGGGTCCATAAAACTAGTTCATACCACTTCAGACTTAATAGATTCCAGCTCTTCCTGCTTTGGGTTGTCGTCACAATTCAAGATTAGACTAAACCCACGGTTGCAGCTTCATATTTTTAAAAAAGTCAGGAAGAGAAATACATTTCCAGTCTACTTCCATCTCTTTTCCTCAGCAGCTACTGTTGAAGTGGTTTTAAAAGCTTATTAGCTGATATTTTTAAATCTTGCTCTGGACAGGGCATTGCCTGCATAGCATCTCAGCAGACAGATTGCTCTGACAGCACCAGATGTCCCCGAGCTGCCAGACGAGCACGACGTCCCATTATTTTTAAGAAGCAGGAGGCAAGGCACTAATTTTGGTAACCAACCATGTTTACAACACATACCAACAACTAACCGTTTTATACCGACACTGACAGTTAAACATGCAGAAACAGCAGAGACGTGGCTGCTCGTTTGCCATTGAAGAATAAAATCTCTGCGGCTCTCAAGCAGCTCAGCCTGAGAGGGCATAAGGAACTCGGGGCTTCGCATCACCTGGCTTCAGCCAACAGCACCTTCATGGCAGGCTGAGCCCGAGACATGACCTAGGTTTTCCCACACCATGAACATGATACAGTAGATTAAGTACTCACTACACTGCTGAAAACACATCTTTGCCCTGAAAAGCCTACACGCCGTCATACACTGAAGTACAGCTTTGCAAGGTATAAAGCAGGAATAGTCACCTAACCTGCATTCAGCTTGCCACTTACGCCCATGCTCCAAGTGCCCACACTGCTGGAGAGCAAGAGAACTTAAAAAGCTGAAAGCTTTAATAAAAAAATAATAATAATAAAAAAAGAGATCCATGGTAGCATACATAACATTTCTGACAGTTTTAATTCAATAAGCTTAAAGGTACAGATGAAGGGTCCCAGCTCCTGCAGCAGAAGGCACACCAGGCTGCAGCTTGAGACCCCCAGTGAGCTGGCTGCAGGAGGTGCTCCTCACCCTACCTCTGACACTTATCATAGAATGGTCTGGGTTGGAAGAGACCTTAAAGCCCACCCAGTGCCACCCCTTGCCCTGGGCAGGGACACCTCCCACCAGCCCAGGTTGCTCCAAGCCCCGTCCAACCTGGCCTTGACCCCCTCCAGGGATGGGGCAGCCACAGCTTCTCTGGGCAACCTGGGCCGGGGGCTCACCACCCTCACAGCCAAGAATTTCTTCCCCAGATCTCATCTAAATCTCCCCTCTTCCTTATCACTAAGTCCTGTGAAATCACTAACTATCCTTATCTCCTAATCACCA
>VYZM01005801.1:124967-137316 GCA_013398915.1 Dromas ardeola | reverse complement strand
TATCTCCTAATCACCCCCTCCTTTTTTTTTTTTGCTGGGACAGCTTTGCACTGGCTTGTGCCACAGCCCAGATGCTGGCAAAGGGCAAGCTGTGAAAAGCCCTTCAGCCCCACTAAGTAACATCCTACCCTCAACAAGGAATTTCACTGTTTTATTCCCTCCTGATTAGCTCAGCGTAAATGCTTCCTACGTAAGAAGCCACGAAAACTATGCTGAAAGCCTTTACGGTTTCTGAGAAACATACCCAGGGCTCTGGAAACCCCATTAGGCTTCTAGGTAAAAGTTGTTTCTATATATTTAATGCTGTTATTGCCTCTCGCAGAAACAAAGTGCAGGACGAGGTAACCGATACATTAATTGTATTAGTAGGATAATGAAGTCAATTCATCTGAAAACACGTTAATATGATAGCTCACGAACTGGCCAAAAGTAATGGTCCATAAAACCACTTAGTATGAACTTTATTGAAATTTATCTAAAAAGTATAGGATGATATCAAATACACTGCTTGGTCGCAATGACTTGGATATAATTTGTACACTGTAGTAAATATGTTTATTCGATTAAACACTTGTGAAGAATACAGGGACAGGCTATAGCTTACAATCGCAGGTGTGAATGGCGTGGGTTTAGGGGATAAAAGGACACCTAGCAGGGCTGCACTCCTGCCACGAGATCGCTCGGATTCTCTGGAACCTCTCCTGTCCCTGTGACTGCTCAAGCTCTTGCCTCACTGAATTCAAATATAGTAAGAGGTAGTAAACCAAGTCAGAGGATATTGCAGCAGAGTGCTTAATTGTTGGCTCCTCGAGAGCACACAAGGGTTCCCACGATGCCTGCAATAACTGCAGCATCTCACAAAGAAAGAGGACATCCTCAGGCAGACAGACCCAACCACAGGCCAGCATAGCGCTGGTTTCAGAGGGCTGGGATGACCCAGCTGATACGGAAAGAGGTTCTCCACGACACAGACCTACCACACACAGGACATGCAGCAGCGCACGCACTCAAAACAGGAATTTCAAGGACAAAGCAGCATAAGTGAGCAAGCATCACTGAATCTGAAGCGCTGGAATATATAGAAAGACACCACCGCACAAGGAGTTGTGGTGCCCAGCCTGTGGTTTCATAACCAGCAGAAAAGCTGCTTAAAAACCAATGTTCCTCCTCCCACACCCCCCTAGGAACTCATTCCCATCTTCACATCACACCCCCTCTGTACTGGCACAGCTTTCCCCACGGCTGAGCGATTAACCAGATGGGGAAGAACTGATTTGGCTGGAGGGAGAGAAATCCATTTTTGCAGGGTGGGCTGAGATCCCCATCTGGTTCACCGTGCCATCACAGACATGGCTGCGAGTGGAACCGGCAATGGCGAGAGGAGATGACTACGTCAGCTGGCACTGTTGGCAAAGCCCTTCAAGTGGAAACATGGGGCAAAGTTGGATGTCACAGCTGAGTTGAATCAGGTGCCACTGAAAACAGCATCAAGCAGAGCCTCTGTAGAAAGCGGGAAGGCCCTCCCGGTATATCTAATGCTCAGACACGTGAAGCCCCAACCTTAAACCACGCTCACAGCTCACAGCCCAGCACGTGAACTGTAAACCCTTCAGGTTATTACGTTGGTCATGATGGTGCTCATTATTGTCGTAGATGGTTCAAGAGTGAGGCAATTACATCTTAATGGGGTTTAGTGCATTTGCAAGGACATGAGAGTGGGGGAAGAATGAGAATTTAAAGAGGCCACTTTCAGAGCTCCTGTTCCTGTCAATAGCAGCTCTGCAAGCAGAGCCAGCCCAGGCCAACCTGCCCCTGCTTTCCAGGAAGAATCAAGATCGCATCAAGTGCTAAAGCTTAGGAACAGGTTTCCATTCTGCTTCACACTACTTCAAGCAAACGCTGCTGCAGTCCTACTGCTCCCTTCCCTGCCACAAGCCTGCCTCCAACGGGCACCCACACTGGCCCACACCTGCAGTGAGCCACTTCAGGGGGCTCAAATGGCCTCAGAATAAGCCAATAACTATAAAAATTACCTTGTGCTGAAAGAGGAGGTGATACCACGCAGGGAAGAGGACAGGACTGAGATGAGCTCTGCTGCTGAATCGCACCCCGGGGCAGGTCCCAGCCCTGCTCGGGAGATGCGAGGGCACAGCCCTGAGCAGCAGGACACACTGAACTTGCTGGGGCTGCGTTTACATCCCACACGGAACAAACTGGCCTGCTGCAAATGCACTGAGAGTGATATGCGTACAGGTCTCCTTCCAAAAGCCACAACTAAAGGTCATAGTGTTTTCAAAAACTGGTAATTCAAGGTTTTAAGAATAATTTCAGATACCTACTTCCAGAATACTGGCATGCAAATAATTTCTAGACTTTGGCAAGCATAGGAATGCAGCTCTGCGGCTTCTTTGCAGAAGTGTCCTGAAGGCACGCAAGGCTTTTCAAAAAGCCCATGAAGGAGCACTATTTCAACAGTGAGCTCTGCACACCAACAGAATCACGGAAAGGCCTAGTGCTCATGGTCCTGTTTATCCAGGTTGCACTCCCACACGCAGCCAAAGGCAGTGCTGGCTGTGTCTCAGGCACCACTGAGCTAAAACATTCAACCTGCTCTGTATCAGGAGATCCTGCAGCCTCCCCACCTCTGGAGTAGGGCGAGTCTCTCTTGGTTACACAGTGGAAGATCTAACTGCCCATCTCCTGTGCTGCAACTTAAGTCCTACCACCTTGTGCTACCTGAAGAGTCTTTTACATGCCATCTTCTAACAGTCTTCAAATTTTAACTATCCTGACAGGCCGCTTTCTAAAAAGCTTTTAACCGCACTCACCGTTCTCTTTTGGTTTTTCTTAGGGAAGAGGGTATTCAAACAGTAGTCTGTCTCACACAGTGGGGGGGCTCACCTGGGCCAAGCACAATAGACCACATGCTGAACTCAAGCATTATGTTACCCAAAAAACCTAACAAAAGAGTACGGTACAAGAACATTTTACACCTGCGAGGACATTCTCCATTTTAATGCCCTTTCTGCTCCCCACCTAGTTGTTCCTCATTTTGTGCAGCTGATTGTGCCCAGGCACAGTAATACATACTTGATTGCATTATTTTGCAGCTTATTTCTTTCTCTCCTATTTCTTTACATAGTCACAGTCATTTTGAATGATAACTGTGTCCTCAACCACACTTGCAGGCTGGCTTTGGATATTCTGTGCAATGTAATGAGAATAGCCCTTATTCCATCACCCAAGTCACCAGCATGAAACATGGTGGGATTCATGACACAATGACCCAGCTTCATCTTCCAGACAGAAAGTGAACCAGCTTCCCTGTTCCCAAGGGAATCCTTCTGGTTTTGTTTGGTTTGTTACACAAGTACGTAATCCATCTGATAACCGGCAGGGATCCCTTACCCCTGCTGAAGGTGGAGGACAAGACACAATATTTTTGAACATTATGAACATTTCTGGTTTGAAAAAAGTTAAGGTACACTTCATATTAAACCCAGCTCACATGCAGGGGTTTCATCATGCCCCACTGACAGTTCAGAACTGTCTTCCATGCAACTAAGAGTACCCAGAAAAAAAGATGTTTCATTCTTTCCTCTTTCCCCTCACAGTCTGAGGGGAAATTAACGTGTCTGCACCCTTCCACAAATAAAGCACTGCCCCTCTCAGCGGCTGAAGAGCTGCTAGTCAAGGATATTTGGTATACATGATGCTTTTCAAGGACAATTTAATCAGGTATGATTTAAGCTATTTTCTTTAATGCTAAGTATACACAACTAAAAACAGACAGACATCCTCTTTGAACATAGCCTTCAACCTTAAATTTTGTCTGCTTAGCTACCAAATCTCTTCTCCACCATAAATGCCATGAACGTACTACCTCTGTAGAAATCCTTACTATTACAATTTCACAATCTGAAACATGAATACAAACTCAGATGTTGCATCGACTAAATTCTTTCATTATCAAAACATTTCTGTCATTTGAGCGTATTCAACTTTGCTACACACTTTTTCCACAGACTGTAGTAACCAGCCAAGTAAAAAGATGACATTCTAGTTCAGATAAGCCTATTTCTCACCAGTACCATTCCAGATCCAGCTCTCATAAACTCTTTTCATGTTTTTTTTCTCTTTGTTGCTCTTGTGGAGGAGGCCTATAGAGAGGCATCTGAAACTACTCATCAGAAAGCCTTGCACAGCCAGTAACAAACAAATGCTTCTCTACTACTCCATTTGTTGAGCAAATCTTTGAGTTGAGATGCAACCTAATGTGGTGTCCCTACAAAAATCAATGAAGTTTATAATTCCATTTTCTCTTCTACATGGGTGTTATCTCCTGCCTGCTGCCTTGTTACCAGAGCCAGCAGCGTGCCACACAGAGCTCAACACCTTTTCCCCTCTGGCAGCACAGCCCACCCTATTCCATGCACCATCACATAAAAGCAGGCATGGGGCATGTCACCAGATTAAGATGCAACACACTTGCCAAAGGAGTATGTGCTGTCTCCTAACAGCTTCCCAACCGCTATAGTACCGCGGATTCAAGTAACTTATTTTCATTCCCAAACCAGGAAAGCACTCTGTAACAACAGGTTTTCACGCCTTCCTTTTGGTCTAGTTACCATTAGGAGGATGGAAGGCATGCTCTGCACAAGCAGCTTCATCGGTGTGTTCCTGGGACCACAGCAGTGATTTCACAACCACAAATAAACCATTTATTGGAGACGCCAGCACTAACAACAGTCTCTTTACTTCAGTTATGTAACTGTTAAGCTCTGATCATTTTATTTTTGCGAGGATTGTTTTGCCTCAAAGGAGTTAGAAAGGAGGCGCAGGGATGCCAAATCACAGCAAGCACGGGCAATTAGTGGCTTATTTACGTCACAGTAAGGCTCCAGTTCATGGATGACATCCGAAAAGAATGCAAGAACCAAACTCATGCTTATACCCATTTAACTGTCCAGATGGATATCCTGGTATGTCCTAACAAGTGTCCAATTCATTTCTGCACAGTTTTCAGTTTCCAAAACTCACGCAGGATTCCAATAACATAAAGAAAACTGGTGGGGTATTAAATTTGTGAAAGGAAGAGGATGTGCCATAAGCAGTTAGCTATTACTATTAATAATAAATCCCCTCATTCTGTCTTCATAATTAATGTTGGTGTGTTTTATGCTGAACACCAGCAACACTAACACCAGGAAAGGTAACTTCCAACTTCAGACCAAGTAATCACCAGTTTTTCAACTGCTGTATTTTAGCTGTCTGGTCTTTGGGTCAAGACTGCAACATTCTGTCCATGCAGAACGGCAACATACTTGCATTTTAAGCAGAAAGCAACAACTTTCAACTAACTTATCCCCCAGCAATAACTTCAAACTCCCAAACCCCAGCCCCCTCTCAGCCACATTTCTCACATTTAAGCCTTTGCAGATAGCACTTTCAAACAAACCAAGGGGACTCAGCCTGGAAAGAGAGATAGTAGATCCCAGGTGAAACTTGTATATCTGCTGGACCACTTTGATTCAACTGAGAGCCCTTCCAACCTCACAGTGCCTTTTCCCCACCCTTGAAGCGGAAAAACTGTATAAAGCTTCCCTAAAATCATTAGGAAAGAATGGAAGAACAGCTTCCCGTCACTCTCAGAACCACAGTAAGCGTTTGAGACCCTACAGATACACAGCCAGTGAAGATATAACAACTAGGCTGTGGCTAGAGCACAGCTCTTTGAACCCCAAGCTACACTAGCACAGCTTCCAGTCACCAACCTGAAGCTAGCATTGAATTCAAGAAGGGGCAACCTTTTAACAAATTAATTTTTGCCACAAGTATTCCTCAAATAAGAAAAAGTTTATTATAAATTAGCCCACTTTATCAGTTGGCACAAGAATTTGCCACTGCTGCAAAATTCTTGCTTAGCTTGCAAAAAAACACTGATGGCTGGCAATAAAAGGAAAAGAAAACCTGGGTATTTTTGTTCTGATCTTCTTCAGCGCTCAATCTGCAATAAAAAGTGCCGTTTAAGCCATAGAGTCAGAAATAACCAGAAGCTGACCCCACTCAAACCGCATTTTCATTCCTAAATTGATGTTGTTATGCAATACCCTTCAGTGCTTTTAGCTGACCGCATCTTCTAAATCTAGGCCTTCATTAACAATTTTAAAACAGTCAGAAGTATACAAATACCGGAGTTGTTTGAGCTGACATGCGTGTTTTGAGAAAATGAGACTCCTATAATTAGAGGTTTGATAAGAGACAATTTGCTTAAACATGGAGAATATGGACAGTCTTGTATTAACAGAGACTGAATACCAGATTCTTTCTCAATTGCATGCCCAGCATATTAGCAACTAAAGACTATGTAACAAACATTCACAGTGTTAAAAGAGTGAAAAAAGTTTTCCATAGTTTTCAGCATTTGCAAAAGCTACTGAAAGAAGAGCAGCCACTGAAGCAAAGGAGAACATGAACATAAAGATTCTTCAAAGTAAAATGTTTTCTAAAGCTTCTAGGAAAAGTTGTTTAGAATTCTTTTTTCAGCCCTTCACTTTGATTCAGGAACACTGTCTGTCTTATCTAAAAATTACAAAGCAATTATTTTTTAAAGAAAAGAGAAAAAAGAAATAACAAAGCCCACAAGTGATAAGGCCGAGAGTTTCACTTTATGCTCACGGCAACCTTCAACAACATCTCTTAGCTATAAACAATGAATTAGTTTCACGGGAAGAAGAATTGCAACATCACTGCACGCCCCCAGACAACTCTCAACTTGCAGCTCCACCAACACATGCTGCGAGTTAAGAAGGGAAAAAAAAATAAAAATCCCACAAAAACAAACCCCAGGAAGAAGAGCGAACATAAATGTAACACACAAGTGTTGTTTGGATGAGTTAAGCATCTTTGAAATGACTGCAATTATCTGGAAGAAGATGTAAGGTAGGATGCTCTAACACACACCATCTCCTCTCCCCGCAAACTGTCAACAAGGCTGCAGACACTGAGAACAGAGGGCACTGACTGAGGAGAACTTTGCAGCTTCTCCAGAAGAGCAAAGCAAGTAATAATAAAAACACCCCGGTGCGATTAATTTTTGGATGCTTCCCAGAGTTACCTACAAAGCCATAACCACCTTCTGTCAAGTACACACTCGCTAAGGCTGCACAGTGATGTGCGAGAATCAGAGCTAACAACCATCCGCCTGGACAGGAATCCTTTCGAGTCACTGCCTTCGCATATGGATGACCAATTAAAGCAACTCTTGTTCAAACAAAAAAAAAATAGTCACTGACGCACCCACATTTCATAAAAGCAACAGGAAGGAACCGGAAGGTTTGAGAGGAAGGAGTCATTGCTTGGCTGGTCTTGCTGGAAAAAAAAAAAAAATAATATCTTAAGCTAGTAACACAGCCATTTACGGAGTGGAAACCAACTTATATTTGATTAAAGACACATTTTCTCTCTCCACCCCTTCTCCTCACCCCCAGGAACAGGAAACAAGACAAAGCTACCGAACAAAAAACAGATGAGCTAAGAAATCCTGTTCAATTGGCTCTGCACCAGCACTTTGCCTCTGGTTCTGCTGAACACTGCGTCTTTCACTGATAACCATTGACTTTTCCCTAGGCCTGTGATAATATTCTGTTAAACATAATCAAGTTGTCTTAACCAATTCCTGCAAACTAAGTAAAACAGCTTAAAACACCTGATGCTAAAGTACTGATGCATACAGACCAGAAAATAATTTCTTTTTTCTTGAGGTTATAAGCTCTTAACCCTGCACAACTAACTTGTATTATTCTGGCTTGCCACAAATAAACCTTCTAGCTTTTTTTTTTTTTTTTTTTTTTGCAACTGTTCATTGCACCTTATGTCATTATTTGTTTCCCCCCTAACCTCAGCTAGGACAGGGGAAAAAACCCACCCACACCATCGTATTGCAGTGTTCACTGTAGCAGTACAAAATAAGAGTATTGCGATTGAGGACTCCACCGGCAGCAGAAATGCAATGGAGTAACAAATATGGGATATTTGAGGGAGGGATATGCTCACTCTCCTAAAAGCCTTCCCCACATCTCTGCTTTCAGGATGCATTGTTTAATGTTAGTTAGGAAATGAGTTTCCAGCTGTAACGGCAGTGGTTTGTAATTAAACACATCTTCCAAAAAGTCAAAGTGGCAGTAACTACAAAGCCATACTCCGTACAGAAATTTAAACCACTCCAGAGCTTTTCACGCAGCCAAACCAGATTCTTGCTTTTTTCCCCCTCACAAAAAAATATGTTATGTCTTTCGTTTTACGTGTACCTTGTGTGAAGCCTTTCAATTCTCAAGCAGGCTTCTAAATTTAAAAGGAATTAAGCCATTGAACTGAGCCCATTGAATAGAAGGAAGGGACAGACAGTCTGCACCTGCAGACAAGCCCGCCAGCATCCGAAGCCAAGCAGTGCTGCCACCAACGCTGGGCACTGGCCACCATCCACCAGCGCCGCTGGCCCAGTCTGCAGCACAGAAGTCAGCTCGGGCTCAGACCCCTGGCTCAGCAAGCTCCTACGCTGCAGGAGCCTGGCACAGCACCTTGGGGAAGCAATGCTACTCGACTGCCCTTTTCTCATTTATTGCTTGCTTTATTGCTTGCCTGTTGCTTTTGCTTTTAGGAACAGCTTTATACACTGCCCCCACCCAAGAAAAAAGTGGGGGAAGAATACAGGGAAGGGAAGCCAAACGATTGTGGGGGTCAATAAAAATAAAGGTGGCAAGGGTCAAAAACTATGATCAGGGAATCAGAGAGGGACACTAGACACTGCCCAAAAGTATACATCACTCCTCAAAGGCATCAAAGGAGCCAGAGGATACTACTCAGTGTGACAAGCAATGGGAATGGGAATGACCCCTGGAGTTCTGTCTTATTCGCTACTTCTGGTGGTGTTAACAGCCAGCTTGGCCAAGGCCAGGCAAACGGCTTGTAATTTAGGGCCTAAGACAAGAGCTAGACTAATAAAAAGTTGATGGGACCAGTACAACAAAAACCTGATGAAAAAGGTCACGGAGACAGGACACTAGGCTGGATGGACCTCTCAGCTATACTAATCAGATCACAACCAGTCCCCTGCTCATGACCTACAGTTCATTGTTGTAACTTCCCATCCCTTAAATGAATACATAATTTAAGTTTTAAGATGCTTAGACTCTGAAACACCTGGACATCAGGTACTCGTTGAAATTAACTTTCTGGTAAGTTGTACGTGAAGCCTATACGGAACCTGTCACCTGCATACCTGTCCACAGTCCATCAGGAATTACCCGAGATCTTGAGCAACAACACTTGCTAGGTCTTCAAGTCATGCCAAAGGACATTAATTTTACAAGTGTACATTACAAGGACAAGGACATACTTGCAAGAAAGTGGGTAAAAAACAGGCAGCTTGTACATCTTGATTAGTTGCTGTACATAGAGGAACACCCACTTGCACCTTCTTGCTTCTCACTCAGCATACCACCAGTCTGTCCTCCTTTCTGAATTTGTTATTCTAGTCAATTAAAAAAAACATTTACCCATCTACAGCTTCAGCTGAAGATCTCAAGAGCACTCTGCAAAGATGAATACTGACCTGCTGAGTGTTACACAGGTTAAACACCGTTTTATAGGCAAACAGCTCAGCCCTGTTTACATGAAAAATTAAACTGACCCTTTTGGCTATGTAAAGCTACATCACTAGCACAGCCCTTGAGCAGACCATTTAAGTGAATCTTCTGGGCTGTACTTTTATCATCCAGAAGAAGAGATGGAAAGAATAATCCCCTCCTTAGAGCCTTAGATATCACCTATAAAAGTACCCAGAATAATGCAGTGAATGAAAACCCTCTGAACCTTTGGGGGAGTGGGAAAGGCGGTGGAAGGGGGAGGGGGGAAAAAAATCATGTACGTCGTCAAGGCCACATCGTCCTGACAGCACTAATTCTGGTTGACTTCTTATTAACTGAAAAGAAGCAAATTTAGTATTTACCTAAATGCCCTCTGATATTTTGCTGAACAACAGCAAGGACAGAAGTGTCTGGCCTATGCTCTCTCCTCATTTCCTTCAGTTATCTCCAGGAAAAGAAAAATTTAAAAAAAAAAAACCCAAAACAAAACACCAACTTTTCCTCCTGATCCTCCATCAGCTATTCACAAGCTCACTAGTTTCAGTCTCTTCTTAAAGTAGCTGTTGAAGGCTACTCCAGAACAAGGTGCACTAATGGGCTTACAGCCTCTTCTAACAGCTCATTTGCTCCTTGACATCAGTATACAGTTGTACACATATCTGTTCCAGAACAGGACACAGACAGCTTGGAAAACCCTGTGTTGTTTGGCAAAAAGGCACACCATGAGCTTAAGTTGTATCTCGTATTATCAACAGTGAAATCCTACCTGCCACACTGCTGCTAGCTCCTCAGTTTATTTACTCTCAGCGCCCTCACTGCCCTGGAAACACCACGGGAGTTTAACTCGCTCTTAGATTGTAACGTACATCAACACTCCTCCCTCCCTGTGCCAGTCAATGTATTAAAACCAATCTACTGGGGAACCAACTGGCACCCAGTTTGGTCTCATGTTCTCAGTACTGCTCCACTCTCTACCTTGGTAACTGTTATCCCTTTAACTATAGCTGGCCTCAAATTTGCTTTTTCCATCCATAGATGCCTGAACTTAAAGCCTTTCAAAAGAGATTCTCATAAGTCCAAATGATTAATCAAGTAAATGTCCTGCAAATTAGAAAAATTGTAACAGAAAGGGAAGTCAATAGAGTGGGGGAGAATTTCCCTTTGCAAACTGCCTTAGTTTAGATCTGTGTATTTAATAATTTCTATCACTTTATAAAGCATGGGGAAAAAAGGTTACTCCTCTCTGATTCCACCAGAGCTATTTATAAACACGTATCAAAGACTAGCAGATGTTTTCCATAATACATCTAGGACCAACAAAAAAAAAATACATAATCATGTTTAGAGAAAAAGTAGCTGGCTCTTTAAATTAAAAAAAAAAGTCAAGGAGGAATTATGAATCATAGTTAAGTATCAGATTTGCCAATACAAGAGTCTCTACCAACCCACTGCACACCAGAAACCAGAGTTAACACCCGTTCTCACCCTGACTGGAAGGTAACGAGTCTCAAGCATTCAAGGAGAAAGATCCCACTTACAGTTGCAGTGACTGCATTCCTCCTGCGATTCCTTTACCTCAACAAATCTATTTGCACCCAGCTCTGCTTTGAGGCAGAGCAGGTCACTCTAAATGCTCGTCTTTCCAGCGTAGCTCCTCCAGTAAGGGTGCTGGTATACAATTTTGTGTGTAGGCTCTATTTTAAGTCTCATATGCTGGATTAAAATAGTATGGAGTTAAAAGTAGTAATTATCAAACATCTGCACTTTCTCTAAAGCTGCAGCTCTGTTTAACCAACGCACAAGCTATAAACTTCCTGAATAGAGCTATTCCAGATTAGCTATAAAACTAAATTAGGGTGAATTCCCAGAGTAGTAAAGGATCCAAAACCTCAAGGTTATATACATTAAAGTTCCACAGCACAAGAATTTGAGTGATTTCCACTTAAGGCAGCAAGACAGTAGAAAACAACAGGCATTCATCACCATGTTGGATGACTGCCTCAATACGGCACTCTCCTAGCAAAATAATGCTCAGTCCTCTTTTACTCATCACGTTTCCTTGACGTCCAGCAAAGCCAAGAGATGCCAGTAAAACTGAATACAGCAAGTCCTTTAACAGAAATATCACGGCCACGGACATACTCACTCTAGACTAGCCTTACTATCCACCTATGATGAGTAGACTGGTTTTGCTGCTAGAAATTTTTGTGAGTTTAAATAATTCTCTGCATGAGAAAGGTAATTGAGAAATCAAATAGTAACAGTAGATATAATTTCTAGGTAGGGCTGAAGTCCCACTAAAGTGTATTTCCAGCTCAAACATTTCTACTAATGTGGATCTCTTTGCAAGATCAGTTTCTCAATCTTACAGCTGCAGAAGGAAGATATTCATGCTGCTGAAAAAAACCACGAATTACTTTTTATTACATCTTTCAAGTAACTTTATCAGACCAATGGAAGGCCTATGAAGAAGCTGCACATTAACATCTGCCATTACACATGTCAGCACAGAAATGCTGATGTTTCACAAAGCTTGAAAATTTACTGTGATGTAAATATTTACGTTGGGATTTTATTTGGTATTTTAAATCATCAGTTTGGGCATGGGATTTCTAATCCCTGCCCGCTGTGCTCCCCCCTGCCACCTTGCATAAACTTTTAATCTCCGATGCAGAGGCCTATTATTAGAGCTGGCTGAAAAA
>VYZM01005801.1:80361-122354 GCA_013398915.1 Dromas ardeola | reverse complement strand
AGCCTTCTCTTCTCCAGGCTGAACCCCCCCAGCTCTCTCAGCCTGTCCTCAGAGCAGAGGGGCTCCAGCCCTCCCAGCACCTCCGGGGCCTCCTCTGGCCCCACTCCAAGAGGGTTGGTCTCTTCTCTCAAGTAACAAGTGATAGGACAAGAGAAAATGACCTCAAATTGCTCCAGGGGAGGTTTAGATTGGATATTAGGAAAAATCTCTTCACTGAAAGGGTTATTAAGCATTGGAACAGGCTGTCCAGGGCAGTGGTGGAATTGCCATGCCTAAAGGTATTTAAAAGACGGCTAGACGTTGTGCTGAGGGACATGGGGTAGTGGTGGGTTTGGCAGTGTTGGGTTGATGGTTGGACTCGATGATCTGAAAGGTTCCTTCCAACCTAGATGATTCCATGATTCTATAACCTGGCTTTGTCTGCCTGAGGTAGCGCAGGACACGAAAGGTCTGTGGAGATGTGGGGGGTGACAGATGCTGGGTTTTGAAGGAGGTGGAGGAAAAGTTACAGCTCGGTTACTCTTGGATTTTGTAAACTGGTGTTTAGTTTTGAAAACCTGAAGTATATTAATTTTCTTGAAAACTGTTGCTTTTAGGAAAAGTCTCATTTTCATGCAAATATCTCCTGTGGATGCTTGGGAAGGGAGAGCCACCCTGGAGGAAGACGTGGACAGGCTGGAAGAGTGAACTTACAAGAGCCGTATGGAGTTCAACAAGGACAAGTGTAAAGTCTTGCACGTGGGAAAACATAATCCAGGAGTACAGCACAGGCTGGGATCTACCCAGCTGGGGAGAAGCTTTGTGGAAAGAGACCTGGGGGTCCTGGTGGACAACAAGCTCCCTATGAGTGAACAGTGTGCTGCTGCAGCAAAGAAAGCCAACGGGATGCTGGGCTGCCTCAACAAGGGCATCACCAGTGGAGACAAAGAAGTCATTATCCCACTCTACTCGGCGCTTCTCAGGCCATACCTGGAGCACTGTGTTCATTTTTGGCACCACTGCGCAAAAAAGATGCGGACAGACTGGAGAGGGTCCAGAGAAGGGACACCAAGATGATCCAAGGATGGGAAAGCCTGCCATATGAGGAAAGGCTGAGAGAACTGGGTTTGTTCAGTCTTGAGACAAGAAGGCTTAGGGGAGACCTTATCACCACGTTCCAGTATTTAAAGGGTGGCTACAGAGAAGATGGAGATTCCCTTTTTACAAGGAGTCACATGGGAAAGACAAGGGATAACGGGTACAAGTTACTTTGGGGGATATTCCGGTTGGACACAAGAGGAAAATTTTTCCCAATGAGAACAATCAGCCGTTGGAATAATCTCCCCAGGGAGGTGGTGGATTCCCCAACGTTGGACACTTTTATGATTCAGCTGGCCGGGGGGCTGGGCCATCTTGTCTAGACTGTGCTTTTGCCAAGAAAGGTTGGACCAGATGATCCTTGAGGTCCCTTCCAACATGGGATTCTGTGATTCTATGATTCTATGAATAACAAGAATACAGGGAAGAAGGGACATGGGAAACCCCTGAGGCACGAGCAGGACCACCAGAGCCACTCTCTGAAGAGAGGGAGGTTTTAGGGACTCAACGTCAATCCAGAGAGGCAGGTTTGCAGGTGGGGAGAGTTGTCTTTAAGCGGTAATTTGTTTCAAGGTTTCTTTGAAAAATCTGAGTGAGCCTCTTGTGTGAGAGTGACCATTTTTATCCTACGACAAATTACTCGGGGATTTTTTTGTGGTGTGTTTTGAGATGGGTTTTAATACAAATGTCTCTACAGAACTTGCACTTGTATTGGATTGTAAAAACAATTGAATGAATTTAATACGTTTCATGACTCATTTGCCAGCACTTCTGAGATACCTGAATCTACTTACTCCATCCTTAAACCAGAACAATATTAAGCAAAATATAGAGAGACTGGGCAACCTACCAGGGAGGTAGGTTCATTCAAGGTACATAATTTAGCTGAGGGAGATGGGCAGCCCGTGCAGATTCCCGAGGGGGCCAGACCCCGGGTCAGTGTCACGGCGAAGGCACACCGTGGTTCAGGACTGTGACTTTCCTGTGAGTCCTGGTTCAATGGCATTAGCAAGGCCGAGTTTCCTATTTTTGATGTACACCTACAGGCTTTTCCTGCAGGAAGACAGACGGTGTCCTGCAGCGATTTAGATTGCATTTTTCCTTCCTGCAGGTTTAATCCAAGAAAGGGATCCAAGACAAGGAAATAAACGGAGTACCGTTGTTTTACAGTCCAGAAAGAAGATAGGGATCAAGACTCCAACCTTGTCAGTGAGTGAAGTTAATCGAAAGAAAGTGAGATCTGTAATTATGATACTGACTGAGATACACATTATTAAAATAATACAGGGTCTTCGGTGCCTTAACAAACAGGTTCTCCTCTGGAAACACAGAGCAAACAGATTTTTTTAAGGTCTTTGTATTTCCTGCTTGTACCAAACCATTAATATTTTGGTGTCAGTTGCACCAGGGATTCAAACTACTCATTTCTGATCTGTAGCATACTCTCAGTAAAATTGAGTTTACACTTCAATAGCTTGCTTTCTTTCATTACTCCTTTTAATATCATGTCTTGGCCTCCTGTGGTGGCTTCCACATTCGGCGGTTCTGCATGTCTCACATCCTTTCAGGACAAAATGTCAGACTTTAAAAAAAAAAATCCCTTTTAAAACTACAAACTCAAAGGTGGAAGGCCTGGAGTTGTGGAGAATCGCACGTTCTGCACTGCGCCACTGAAAAGCAAAGGAAAAAGTAGATCAGCTGGCAGCTCTGCTGGTTCGTGGAGCGAACTAAAAGACTCAGCAAACAAAAAATAAAATTATGTAAAAATAGAGCCAGCTAGGTTGAGATTGGGCTTTGTCTCTTAATTAACAGCTCTCTCTGGAACATGGTGGCAGGCTCTGTCAATGAGACTAAAATGCAGGGTGTTGTTTAGACAGGCACCCAGGAACAATAGCTAACACTTCCCATCCAGTAAATGTCATTAAGACAGCATCAGGCTGTGCCAGCAGCTTGAAATCTAATCCATTTTCTGAAATGAGTTAGAAGTTTTCTGCTTGACCCCAAATCTCCCTTTTAACAGTGTTTGTGGTTTTGTAATCCCATTTTCCTGGGTTTTTTTAAATGTTTCTCTCACCCCTTTTTGCTTGGTGAAAAAGAAACGTAAACCGGGGGAGAGGACAGGCAGGGAGGAGACGCCGCCACAGCGATACTGTGGGCAGGTTGTTAAGTGCATAAAATAAACAAACGCATTCAGTCTCGCCTCTGTGAGGGCAATTTGAGGTGTAGCAGGTAAGAGCAGGACGTGGCTGGCGATTGCGCACTGCTGGCAGCGTGTCCGCATTAGTCAGAGGTGTGCACAAGGGCAGTCCCCGACGAGTGCCACCCAAAGAGACACGTGTGGGTGTAGTCACAGCAGGAAAGCCACCCTGTCAGTGTGGAAACCCGGGGTAGGTTTGTGTGCCAAGGGGGTCTTGTTTATGCAGCACCCGGTGTAATGACGCTGCCTGCCAGTCCCAGCATACACAGGGTCTAAATTACATACTTCAGCTGGAACTGGATTTTCTATTTCTGTGACAACATTGCTGAAATGAAGTAGTTGCTCTGTGCATCTGTTCGTGCCCGTTTCAAAATGTGTGTTTGGTCTTTGTGGTTTTTTTGAAAAGAGTGGTTTCGTTTCATTATTTGTGAGGAGCGAGTATTGCAAGAGAAGTGAGGGGTGCAAAGACAGGATTGCTGGGGCGGGAGATGCTAACGGGGGACTTAAGAAGGAATGAGAGCGGGAATAAAATAAAAGGAACGAGGAAAGTGGAAAAGATGTAGAGTGGTGTAACGACGGGCAGAAGTTGCTGCAGTAGAGGCTGATCGGGCAGCAGTCAACCAATAGAAAGAGGAAAAACTGAAAATATGATAAAAGAAACTCAGGGTCCAAATACCAGAGGGGCTGAGGCTCTCTGCAAGCTGATGTCACGCTGTGCAGCAAGGACAGCCCCAGGGCAGCCGTGCTGTGCCACCAGCTGCGCTCACTGCGAAGGAGCAGTGATGGTGCAGCCTTGTCACCTCCGCTGTCTCTTCACAGGTGCCCGTCCCCGCTCAGCCAGGAGCAGGATAGGGACCTTGCAGCTGGGGGAGCTTCGCTATGGGGGTTACCCCAAAACGCAGCATTCCCTGAGGACTGGTGGCTCTGATGAAGCCAGCAAAGTGACAAAACTGAGGGTCTGGCACAAACGTCATCTCATGCATGCTATGGCAGTGAGTCCTGTGTGTTCCCCAGTGTTGGTCTCAGCCTTCCTGCGCAGCTGGGAGGCATCACCATTCCTCTTCAGGGCTCAGATACATCAAGAATTAAGATTGTCTCCCAAGATCCAGTTAGGAATCAAAGTCCACACAGCCAGGAAGGAAATCCTAAAGTCCCAGGGCCGTGCATGCCTCGGGACTGCAGTTAGCAGGGTAGAAACACTTGTAGGTGGCGCTTTTGGTGGGACTGCAGCTGCACCACCTAAGCTGTACATCGCAGCAGAATAGCTAAAACACCCGCCTTGGTTAAATGAACCTCAGTCAGGAGGAGAATGGATTTACCAGGGCCAGGGTTACAGCCACCTGTGCTTGCTGCTCCAGGGCTTACGACTGCTGTGTTCACCATCACCGCCCACCCTCTCCAAGAAAAACTGTCTACTAGAAACACGCCTTGGTTCATGCTCAGGAAAGCCACTGGATCCTAACCGAAACACTGTCTCTTCCTCCACCGCCGAGCGCTCCTGGGGTCTCTGGAAAGAGAAACCCAGAAGCGATCCGTAACACCAGCATGGCCAGGAGCACAGGGGCAGCTGGCACTGCAGTATCCCCCCACGCACACACGCTGCAGCACAGACAACCTGAACAAAACGGGCAGAAACCATCATGAGGAGAAATTGTGCTGTCCCAAAAAGCTCAGATGAAACTGGGTTCACTGGTTGCTGCTTTGGCAACTGAGGAACAGCCCAGCCGGAGTAGTTTGCATTCACCTCTGGTTCACACAGCCTTTGTGTAACAAACTGCCATAGCCCCAGAGAAGGGAACATTCAAAAAAGCACCCTGAGGCAATGCGTAGCAGAAGCCTGAGAATCTTACTGCATGAGTCACTGACCTCCGCACACTGCATCTATTTCAGCCTTTAATTAATAAGGTTTTACATTTCTATGGCACTTTCCATCTGGAAAGACCCTAAAATGCTGTGAAGACTAAGGGCGTAGAGCAGCATTGAAATGTGGTTCCCAGAGAGGTGGGACTGTGCAGGGAAGGAAAGCTTAGCCAAGGGCACTGAGGAAAAAAAACTCTTAATTTTAAATGGAGCTTCTGTTACATCACTGTGTATTTCATATCCATGGAGAACAGACAATAAGATTGTAGTTTCTAAGGCACCACTTGAATAAATAGGCATTGAAGATTGCTTTCTTTATCCGGGGGGATGCGGTGCAAAACAAGTATTGGGTGATTTTAATTTCGGGTGTTGAAGGACCACAACTTAAGCTACAAATTTAAACCATCGTTGGATCAAGGCTTTCCTCCCTCCTGATGAGTAAGTTATTCCCAAATGCTAGACACAAAGCAGAAGCTGGAGGAAGAAACAAATCCCATGCTGACAGCACCTGACCCTAAACCCGGAGCACCCCACTCCCTTTCATGCTCCCTGGAAGCTCAGCAGTGTCTCACGAGGCTCCGGCAAGGCAAAAGCTGGCCCCAAGCACCAAGGGGGACAATTGAGAAACCAACGTGGAAACAGTCCTCTCATCCCAAGGCTGCGGTGACCCCCGAAGGGAGCTAGGGCTTTGCTAAACCAGCACAAATCCCCTTGTTTCTATTTCAAAAGATTAAACTAGTTGAATCACTCTGCTCGGCTGATGCCCCTCAGCAGAGACTTATTTCTGCCGATGAGCAGGGCCTGGCTTGCGCTAAACCGATGGCGACCGAAACGACTGTCAGCCACAGCTAGCATCTCTCTTACTATGTACTTGGCCAAAATAGGCAGGGAGCACTTGGCCGCAAAGAGTTTTTAAAGGAATGTCAAAATTCTCTTTTTCTCAGTGCAATTCCAACCTATTTTTATCTGCCACTTTCTGGAAGAGATACAGGGGCATTGCCACGGCTAGTCATAAACTTTCATTGCTTCCCGAGCAGAAATTGCAGGCAAATTACAGACTAGCACACTCTTTTTATGTCTTTCCTGCTCGGGGTATGTCGGCACTGCTGCATTCCCTTCTACCCCTAACACATTCCTCCCCGCCACATCCTCTCGGATGGATGGATGTTAATGACCTGCCTCCATAATTAACACATCCAGCACCACATTCAGCACCAGGCGAGCACTCAGTGCGATGTCAACGGGATGCTGGAGCAATGCACATCCCATGTGTGCCCATGGGATCCCTCCCCACTTCCACCTCCACCCCAGCATCTCTCTTGGCCCCGCTGCACTTGAGCTCCACCTGCCACGTTAACCTGGAGCCAGGGCAGGGCTGCGAGCAGACATTAAGCCAGTGGTCGTACCATATCTGATATTCCCTTCCCCATCTCCTCCTGCTAACTCACACATGCCGTGCGAAGCTCCACATCGCTCCTCCAGGCACACAAAGAGGTGAGTCCCTCACCTCTCACGCTGCAGGCTGGTGTGGAGGAAAACCCTTAATCCTTCATGTTTCGGCACTTCCGAGGGGAAGGTATTACTAGCAGGTATTAATTATCCCACTCCCGTGAAGCGAGAAATACATAAGAGCAGTTTTTATACTGCTGTAGTAGCAGGGAAACTGAGGCAGAGCGAGTTAGTGCTCGTATCCCTGCCATCCCCAGCCCTGAGTCCAAGATGAGGACCATGCACCAGAAGGCCCTGAGGCTGGAAGTCCCACAACCATGTGGCTTTTTAGGCATGGAAACTTCATCCGAAGGGAGAAATCCCGTCGTCAAGGTGAAAAGCATTGCTACTGAAATGTGATCAAAGAGAGAGTTATCAACTTAAGCGTACTCAGGAGTTTCCATTCCAGACAAGAGAATTATCAACGAGAAACCAATCTTATAAGGTAGCTGCTATTGACAGGGAAATAAAAGGAATGCAGTTCTTACCAGACAGACCTAAGTTGCTCCAAATTGCTGTCAGCTTGAAATATCTCGCTGGTAATTTGTTTTCAAATTCTTTCTCCCTAAATTTGATTTGTTGCTGTACAGTGGATGATCTATTCCGCACAGCATCTCAAAGAGCATTCCCGTTGTCCTCTCGCTGATTGTTTGTGAGCTATCACTTCTGGGAGTTGGCAGCATTTATTATAAAAAGGGCCATCATCACTTGAAAAGCAGATTTTGTCTGAGGATGCGGTATCTGCTGCCGTTACAAATAGCAGCTAAGATTATTGGGAGGAAAGTCATCAGGGAAAAATCACGTTTCCTCCCCATCTCTGAGCTTGTCCGCATGGGCAAGTGGCCATGCTGCATGTATGTACCCTGGGGAGGAGGAAGAATGGGGCAACATTTTCTAACAAGACTTGAATAAATCCTTTTACCAGGATCCCTTTTAACCAGGAGAAAAATTAGTAGGGTTTCCCACCTCCTGTGGTATTGTAGCGAGAAGATGAGCATCACACCCAGCAGTTTTTTCTGCTGATCTCTGCTCTTTCTTATGTGAAGGAGAAAGAGGTACCACTGACTTACGAAGCATCCTGCTGGGTTCAATGCTGTCTCCTACGTGGTATGTCTGGGGCTTTCCTATGCCTCTGAATGATCGCTCCCGGCTCTCCAGAAGCTTGGTCACTGCACAAGAAATGTTTCTGCATGCTTGACACAGAGGTAGAAAAGCGAAGCTCAGGTCTCACCCATCCGTCTGGATCCCTCCAGCCTGTGTGCGGTTGCCATTGACAGGACCAGGCTGGACGGGGCTTGGAGCAACCTGGTCTGGTGGGAGGCATCCCTGCCCAGGGCAGGGGGTGGCACTGGGTGGGCTTTAAGGTCCCTTCCAACCCAAACCATTCTGTGATTCTATGAAGAGCACTATCCTTGCCCTGGCATTCTCATTCGAGAACACAGTTGTTTCTTCTCCTGTCCTTGCCCTGGCATTCTCATTCGAGAACACAGTTGTTTCTTCTCCTGTCCTTGCCCTACTTATCTCAACCCACTTGGTCCAATGGTTTAAGCAAATTCAGAAAAATTCTAGTTTTGGGACGTGGAGCTACCTCGAGTTAGTTACATGGCTTTAAAGCATGGGCAGAATGGATGGACTTGCCTGGATTTGGCTCGCGGGGCATGAGGTGCCAAAGGGCTGTCTGTGCAACTTCCCCAAAATAAAGGGTCTCACCCGTCTTCTGTGTATAGCTGTATTAGATTAAAAAAAGAAGGCGATAGTGTATATAAAGGTATTTGCTTATTTCTGCATCTTTCCAGGAAAGTATTGGCAGCTTTAGTGTATTTCTGCTCACCTGCTTGTTGGCGGTGCCCGTAGGTGGCATTGCTGTGGAGGGGACACCGCAGGCACTTCACCCCCAGAGCTGGCACTGCACTTTGGATGGGTGAACGTGGAGAGAACTGGAGAGCTGGGAGCTGGCGGAAGGATCACACTCAACTCACTCAGGCACTGGAAAGCTAATAATTACTGCAAATGCTCGAGAGCAGAGGAAAACACAGTGCTAATTCAGCTGGCTGTAATTTTGCCACACAGTTTACCCTGACACCACATCAGGGAAAGCTCCACTTAAGCAATTGTAACATCATTGAAAAGAGTGAATTAAGAAAAAAAAAAAAAAAGAGAAGGAACATAAACCTCCCACTATTGTTATTTTCAGAAAGCAACCGCAAGAAGAGCCAGTTACAAGGCCTCGAGGCTCCCAGCTGTTATTCCTCCCTGGAAATAAGCCACGTAAGGCACAGAAACTCCCTGAATGGTGTGGGGGGGTCGGCTCCGTGCCCACCCCAGGGGACATGGCCTGTTCCTGTAGGTTGGTCCCCACAGAAGGCTCCGAGCTGCCCTGCTTTGTCACTCGTTTTGCTCTGCCGTGGGATGCCCGGGGCAGATGGCTTGATGCTGCGCCCTGTCCGGAGCAGCAAATCTCCCAGGTGCCGCTGGCAGGGCTTGGGACACCGCTGTGTCCCCAAGCACAAGTATTGCAGCAGGGCTGCTTGGGAGCTGGCAATTTTTCCTCTTTGCAGGAGCAGGCTGAGCCTTTCCGAGGTGACCGACTGCGAGTGTCAGCTGGGCAGGAGCAGCACAAATCAATCTCTCGCCGCTTAAAAATATATCTGTATATCAGATCCAGACCCTTTCCTCCAGAGTCTTGTGGCAGAAATGGAGTTTTAAAATGCTCAATTATTTATAGCTGAAATGCTGGGGGGGAAAAAAAGAAAAACCAACCTCATTTGTCCTGCTGGAGCAGAGCGTGTCGGTCCCCATCACCCACTGCTCGCATGGTGCCCGAGAGAAATGGGATCTGGATGGGGAATGAGGAACAAGGAGGAAGGAGTAGTGCCCCAAAGCAGGGTGCGAGCACCCCAAAGCAGAGCCAGTTCACACGGGGACATGGTCAAACCCAAATTATCACAACCCTGAGGTGTACCAACTGTTGCTTTCGTGCCTGGGTGTTAATTATCACCAACTACGTGGGGTGGGTGGTTCCTTAAGTACAGGCTTCTTCTGGCAGATGAGGGAGAAAGGACAGGTTTTGTAGACCCACAGATGTTGTGTCAAAGGGATGCTTTGGACACTTCACAGCTTTTAGGAGGAAACCTGTGGGAGTTCCTCCAGAGGAGGATTGTCTGCCTAAACTTGCCTTTTGGGTCTTTTTTCCCCCCTGTGTTTTGGAAGAGCTGCCACTTGCCAAGGGCCCAGCACAGGGAGCGGGCATCGCGGGTCTCTGCTCGGTGAAGTGAGGACCATAATCCAAGTTGACACATGACATGAGGAGCAACAAGAAGAGATGAAAGGGAGAGCAAAGATGAGAGACCAGAGGAGGGAAAGACAGCAAGCAGCATGTGACTGCTAGACAGGGGCTGGAAGGGTTTTGCACGGCTTCTGAGCATAAATTAATAATTATGGCTGTGCAGAGTCTCTCTCCCTTACCAAGTTCCCCACTGCTTTTGCCTAGTGCTGACAGACAGGCAGTGGCATGGGGAGAACAGCGTGGAGGGATGGTTTGAAGCCAAATGAAGTACCTTCACTTGCCTAGGTTAGGCCAGAAGAAGGGGTCCCCTTCTCCCTCCTGGAGAACAGACTCCGTCCTCCCTGCCCAGGGGAACATGGACATCAGGATGGGTCGGAAAACCCAGAGCCTTTTGCTCAGCTGCTTTGTGGTGCATGGCCCTCAGCAGTGGTTACAAACCACAAGGATGATGAGGAAAGCGCCTGTAACCATGGCAATCCTCTGCAGCCGCATCCTTCCCCGCTGCAGCCCTGGGGCTGGCGAACACAGGGGCCATCCCTTGCCCCGTAGAACTGGTCCTGCCACCCGCATTTTCCAGGGAAAAAGATGCAATCTGAAGGGAACACTCACTCCAGATAACTTGAAGGTGGTCCCAGGGGTTAGGGACAACCATGCCATAACTTTTGGTCCGGTTCCAAGACAAGCATTGCCCTGTCCCTGGGGGGCATTGCCCTGCTCTGGATCCACAGCATCCATCCTTCTTTCACAGCATGACGGTCAGGCACTCAGGAGATTTCAGGCCACATCCTCCAGTGAAACCAGTAGAGTTACAGCATTTGGCAGCTGAGAAACTGGTGGTTTGGCTTTCTGTTAGGATAAAGCTGTTTAATTCCTTCCCACCCCAGCACTGTCTTCCTGCACAGCTCCATTGGCGAGGTCTGCACACAGAATATTAGGGATTAATGAGACAGGTGATTAAATACAGTTCTGCTCAAATTCAATCCCAAGAGGATGGATGTGGAACTGCCCTGCTGTGAATTAAGCAATGAAGTGGGAGAAAGTAGAAAACATGGTGGGGAAGTGGTTCTGTTTCATTAGCACTCTCGTGCCTAACGATCCCAGCGCCTCCACCCAGTGAAGGTGCGATTGCAACGTGATTTTGGTAAACCTGTGCAGGCTCTGGTCTCAGTTTGCCACAATCCTCTGCCACCCCGGCTCCACTGGCATGAGTGCTCGTGCAAGGGCTGGCACCGAATGCAATCAGGAGGGGAGAAGGAAGGCAAAACACAACTTTTTGTTAAACTACTGCCACTTTTTTGTGCTACTACTCCATTTAAAAACCTCACCCATGCCACACGTTCTCCCCCAGCACCTCCTCCAGACCACCGTAGCTATATCAACGTAGCAGTTATCGCTGGGCATGGATGCGGCCCTGGGGGATGGTACAACAGGTACTTTGCGGTGCAGAGAAGCAGCAGCACAGGTTTTTAGGGCAGGAAGAGCCCTGCAGTACCTCCTTACATGTACAGAAACCATCCGAAACCCTGTGCACATCTAAAAGTAGAGAAGCTGGGAAGAGCAGTTGTAAACCCCTTCCAGTGAGAGCGCTTCAAACCCATGGCTCTCGAAGGGCTCAGCAGTGGCGGCCAGCACTGTTATCCCCTCCTTACAGATGGGGAAACCAAGGAAATTATTTGCCCCGTGTAACCCGGGAGAGCCGGGAGTGCAGCAAGATCCCAGGTTAGGGAAATCTGAGTTCTTGGACCATAAATGAGTCGTCAGATGTCAGCATCAAAGGCTATAGAATCTGATCCCTGCTGCCCAGATGGCCTGTGCGATGGGGATGTCTTAATGCCAGCAGGTCCGGGATGCAGTCGAGACTGCCCAGTCCCATGCCCGCTGCTAGCAGCTTCGCTCTCCTTCCAAGATAGTGGGATAAAAGCTTCCCATAAGCATCACTAAAACTGTTGAGAGTGGATAACTCCAAACCATCCATCTGCTTGCAAGTCTCCGCTGACCGATAGCCAAGAGAGCGTGCACAGACCGAGCTCCCTCCGTTCAGGAGCGGCAATGCGGTGCCCACTAAAACACCTGGGTTTATGCTTTTCTAAACCTCATGTCTGGATGAAACGGTCCCTTGTGCTGATCAGAAAAAGGCAGATTCTTGAGTGCACAGTCGCTGGTCTTCAAATCCCCATTTTCTCCCCAATTGCATTTTACGCTCACCCTCGCTCCTGCTGCCAGCTGTAACAAAGGTATAGGGGACTACTCAGCCGCTTTGGAGCGGAGCAGCCTGCTTGTAAAGTTAATATTACTTGAGGTTTGCTCAGAGTTCATGCCCCAGTTTGCAGGTTGATGGAATGAGCCAGTCCCGAGTGCTTCTGATGGATATAAAAAGGATATGCAATCAGACGTGCACTTAAGCAAGTATATTACCAAGTTAAATGACTTCAGTTTTGCTAAGCTAATTAAAAATGGAACAAAGCAATGATCAGATTAAGGTCATAATTAATAACTCTGTAGGTTCAAATTATCCAGTCACCAAATAAATACGGCACGTAATCAGAGGAAGCCGTGGATGATAACTAGAGGGAATTAGTGTCCTGCTCAAAGGTCTTCGGGAGGCAAGAGCTACCTTTTGAGCATTGACCTCAGCTCACTGCTCAAAAGTTAGACAAAAACTGTCTCAAAAGAGACAGTGTGTTAACCTTGCTATTGGGAAGAAGTGTCTATATGAGGCCAAGTTGCTCCTCTAAAGGGAATCAAGTGGACTCAGGATGGGCGAGAGCCCCTCGATCCCCATCTCCCAGGTAACCAGGGCAAGAGCCACCACCAACCACCAGAGATCTGTCCCTCTTCTCTTTCCACACAGCCATTTCTCCTTTCTGGCCATTTTAATGCTTTGAAAAATGTCTTAAAATATCCCAAGTTGCAGGATGGTTGTTGATTTTTTGGGTTTTTTAAATATCAAGAAAAAAAAATCAGGCAATTAAATATAGGCTTCTAAAGTGTCACAGTAGCTTCTAACCTAAAATAGCCTGGAGCCCCTCTGCTATGAAGACATGTTGAGAGAGTTGGGGGTGCTCAGCCTGGAGAAGAGAAGTCTCCGGGGAGACCTTATAGCAGCCTTCCAGTCCCTAAAGGGGGCTACAGGAAAGCTGGGGAGGGGCTTTTTACAAGGGCATGGAATGATAGGAGGAGGGGTAATGGCTTCAAACTGGAAGAGGGGAGATTGAGATGAGATCTGGGGAAGAAATTCTTGGCTGTGAGGGCGGTGAGCCCCTGGCCCAGGTTGCCCAGAGAAGCTGTGGCTGCCCCATCCCCGGAGGGGTTCAAGGCCAGGTTGGACGGGGCTTGGAGCAGCCTGGGCTGGTGGGAGGTGTCCCTGCCCAGGGCAGGGGGTGGCGCTGGGTGGCCTTTGAGGTCCCTTCCAACCCAATCCATTCTGGGATTCTATAAAAGATGATTGCCTCTTTAGGAGGCTGAAGTTAATGAAAAGTTATAGGGGGTAGAGACCCTCGATTGCTCCCTCAACCCCTCCGGGATTGCCACACTGCAGGGAGCTTTGGCCTGACACCACGTCCTTTACATCAGAATACATCTAGATTTCAATAAAAAGAACATAAAATCCTCCATAAAACCTGCAAGTGTTCATGGCTCTGCGAGGCTGGTGGGCTGGCACAAGCCAGAAGGCAAGTGGCCACCTGCGCAGGCAGCTGCCTGCCCCTGACCTGGGACTCTCCCCTCTCTCCTGCAGATGGAGAACAGACACAGCCATGGGTGCACACCCGCAGGAGCCCTGTGCATCAGCCTGCCAGGTCTTTCTCATCAACTTCAGTGATTTTTTGAAATTTTATATTAACAGAAAAAAGATAAATCTGTTGTAAAGCTATCTGCTTGCACTGATGGAGGGACAGACACAGAGTGGGGATGCACAAGAGGGCCTGGACAGCAGCAGGTCACTGTTGCGTACTCCGGCTGCAGAGCTCAACTCCACACTGATATCCATCACCGACACCCCGGGAGCCATCATGGCTCAGGGCACCATGTCCCCTCCTCCCCAAAACTGGATTTCTGCCTTTGGGAAGCTGCTCCTAAGCTATGTCAGCAGTGTCCCGAGTGGTACGACAAGGCACAAACCAATGCCATGAAAAGGCACAACAGGTCCCTGAGCAAAAAGATGCAGAAACCCACGTCACCGAGCATCTCGGCTCACCCAAACTTACATCCCCTAAAACGTCCCCAGTCCTGCTGCCCCCAGCACCGCAGAGCAGCCAGGGTACAGCCACCTCGCCTGCGGAGGAGATGCTTTGCCTGCAGGCTCGCCTGGGTCACTCTCATGGCAGTGGCCAGAAGGTGATTTATTTTTCCTCCAGGCCAGCCCTTTTCTGCTGGGTTTTCTTCCAGCTTGGCAGCCTGGAGGGAGGATGGCACTTGACACGCTCACAGCAGCTCTGCAGAATCCTCAGGCTTCTTAATTAGAGCAGACATAAACACCTTTGACACAGGTTGTGAAGTTTCTGTCCTGTTACCAGAGCACCAAACAAACAGCCTTCAAAAGGAGAGGTAATGGCTCCGCCAGATGTGCTCACCCTGTGTGCACGGCCGCAGCTCGGGCAAACACCACTGGCTCTTTCTGCTCCCCTTGTACCCATCCCGTCCTCTCCCATCCCATCCCATCTCATCCCATCCACCTTCTGCCAGCACGCGGTCATAGAATCACAGAATGGCAGGGTTGGAAGGGACCTCTGGAGATCACCCAGTCCCACCCCCTGCCAGAGCAGGGTCACCCAGAGCAGATGGCACAGGAACGCGTCCAGGCGGGTTTGGAATGTCTCCAGAGACGGAGACTCCACCACCTCTCTGGGCAGCCTGGGCCAGGGCTCTGCCACCCTCACAGGAAAGAAGTTCCTCCTCATGCTTAGATGGAACTTCCTATGTTCCAGTTTGTGCCCATTACCTTTTGTCCTGTCCTAGTCACAGTAGGCTGAGCTGTGCAGGGCAAGGAGACCTCACAACACCCCGGCATGGAGGAAGGACAGGCAGGAGCGCAGCTATGGCATCCATCTCCCTTGATATGGCACCGCTTTGCTGCCTGGGGACAGGGTGTTAGAGCCAGACAAACAATGTGCTCTGTTTGCCTGGGAGCATAAATCACCCCACTCTGCATCTTTACTGCAGGCTCCTGCTCAGAGCCATTTGTAGATGAGCAAGCACAGGGGGTTTCTCACCATAGCCACCAGCTGGAGACAATGTGGGGACAACACCAGTGCTGCCATCCCCTCCACCTCAACAAGGGGCAGCTGCTTTTGGTCCTTTAAAATGTGATGTGGTGAACATCAGCTGTGGGTGAGCAGCATCTGGGGGTAACCTTCACCTGCTGTTGGGCAGCTGCTCGAAAAGATGCATTGCCTGGATGTTATCTCACTATGGGCAGACCAGCAGCCCCAGGCTGGGGCCGGGGAGGTCTCTGTGCTTCCTATGGAGATGCATTTCTTCCAGGCGGCAGAGCCCGTCCCTGGAGCTGAACCCTCTGCTGCAGCCCTGCTCCGTGGCCAGGCTCCAGCGGCTGCCAGGGATGCTCCAGAGGGGCTGGCGAGGGGCTGCATCCTCCTGCGTGGCTGATGCCAGGGGCTGATCAGCCTGGCAAAGCCTGGAGATTACAACCTCCGTGCAAAAGGCAGTCTGATCTGACAAATAAAAAGGGGAAGCGATGCAGTTAGAGACAACAAAGCTCTTCTGGGTGCACAACAGTAGAAAAATACCCATCGCTTGTCCTGGCTTCAGCAACCCAGAGAGAGAATAAGCTTAATTGCTTTTGTAAATTAACTGTACAGGTGATTTGATTGTGGCACGTGTGAGTTTTGCCCTTCGGTATCAAAGGGAAGTGCACTGCCTGCTGTTGAAGGTGTTCGATAGATGTGTGCTGGGCACAGGCCTGGGAGAAACCCCCCCATTCAAAGCTCAAACCCAGCCGGGCTGAAAAATCCCCCCAGGAGCGGTTTGCAGAGCCGGGGGCAGCCAGCCCAGCCCTCCCCTAACCCTTCCATTCCTGAGAAAGGGAAATCTCCCCTTAAAAACATGAAGAACTGCAGGCTGCTTCACCTGCAGAGCTATGGCTCTTTTAAGAGCTTGGGGCACCAGTTGTAGGGCAGGGACCCCCGGCAGCAGCAGCTTCCTCCCCCTGCTGTGACTGTCCACCCTGCCTGACCAAGGGCAGGGATGTGCTACCCAGTTTCCTAAAACTGAATTCAATTTTACATTCAATTTCCTTAAAACAGACAAAAACACGCCCCAGTCCCCTCCCCAATACACTATTTGAAAATTAGCAATGATTGAAATCCCTCAGCTACTGTACAAAGACAGCCAGGGATGGAGCATCCAGACTTTTATTATTATTTTATTGCTGCCAGCGCCTGCGTAACCCCCCCGACCTTCATACACCCACCTATACCAGGCCGGAGCAGCCCAGAGTGATGATGGTTTCTTTCTGAAACTCCCATTTCTTGCTGAATCGAACCCAGACAGCCAAGCAGATGCTTTCGAAGTGCCGCAGGAGTCCTGCCTCCTGCCTGAGCCCCCCAAAAGCTGCCCTGAGCCCTGGGGTGACCCCCTGCCCCTCCACATGCCACCATCGCTGCTGGGCACACCATGAAATCTCTCTGGCTTTTACCAAAACGGAGACATCGCACCCCACAGATGCATCCTGTTGTGGTTTATCTCCGGTTTTAAGCATGGCTGGAGCCTTTTGCAGAGAGCCAACATGGGGTTTGTTATATTTACACTCTTCTTGGTTGCTCTCCAAGCGGTTGAGCTCCAACATCCGTCTACCAGCTGATGCCAAGCCCCTTGGGTACCCGGCTGCCCGGCATCTCCCCTAACCCAACTCTGCTCCTCCTCACGAGTTCTCTGAGATGCCCAGGGTGCTGGGTCTCTATGATGGGATTTGGGGCATTTTCCTTCTAAACATGCAAGATTTGGCCAAGTTAACGTTGTAAGAGGGTTGTTGGAATGATTTGTTAATGTGTACGGGACGGGTTTGTCCTCTTGTTGCTCAGGGCCTGGAGCAGCTGTAAAAGCAGAGCCAAGAGCAGGAGGGTTTGCCAATTACATGATCCTATTGTTAATTATCTTAATTATGAAGGATACGCTGCTAGGTGACATCTCCACCAGAGGCCTATGCTGCAGTGTGCAGGTCCCAGATCCCCAGGGCTGCACATGGAGACTTGTCCGGACCCTTTTTGGGGTTCCCGGGCAATGGGGGATGAGCCCCAAGGGGTGCAGGGAGAACCCCATCACCCAAAGGGTCCCCAAAACAGGAGGGAGAGGGGTGGGAGATGGGGGTGCTGGGAGCACCTCTGTGCTGGGGGTGCCAGAGCTGAGCCTGGGGATGAGCCCAGCACCCCCCTGGGAGGGTTCCCGCAGCATCCCCCTGCTCAGGGATGCTGGGGGGGGGTTTATAGGGGATTTATAAGGGATTTATGGGGAAATTTGAAATGTCCCTCCTGGTTCTCCTCCGCCCCCAGCCCCGGGGCAGCTCCGACTCGTTCGCTCCCCTCCCAGACGGTTTTGTCGCCCGAAGTCGCTGTTTACGAAAAGCAAATGTTTTACTGTTAGCTAATCCGGCTTGTTTGCAAAAGCCCCGAAGGCTCATTTTAATTGCAAGTAAATGATTCTTAACGATATAAATCAGAGCCAGCCGAGGCTGGGAGTGTTTGTGATATCTTGCACTGTAACCAGGAGTCAAGAAATGAATTAGTCTCAAATTGAAAAGGGGAAGGTTTCCATCTGAAATTGGGCAAATATGAGACTTCATCAAGGAAAGATAATCACTTTGCGGGATAATAATGAGGCTTCAGCTTATCAGTTTTGCATGGAGAATCCTTAATACGCCTGTAGCGGATTTCACTGCCGTGATGGGTGCGAGAGACAACTCAATAAGAGAGCTAATGGAGAGAGAAAAGTGCGGCAGCCCCCAGCCCTGGCTCTTCCCTGGCCCAGAGGCTCAAACCCACCTGGCTTTGGAGAAAAAAGTCAGGAAAATGAAAATAAATCATACAGATTACAAAGTGTCTGGCTGGGGGGAAGGCTCTGCTTTGGTGGGTCCCCATGTTGGTCTGCCAGCACCTCCTGTGTCTTACTGTGGGGGGTAAAGGTGACCATCCCCAAACGGAGTTCCTGGTTTGGGACCCTGCCCGGGGTCCAACCTGCCCAGCTGGGATCAGCAGGAGGTTTTTACTCGGTTGTAATGCCAGCTGGATTAGCCCCAGAGAGGATAAAGACCTGACCACGGGTGTGGGAAGGGATGGGGAGATGAATGAGGTCTGGCATGCGTAGGGTGCTGCTCCTTATCCCACTCCTCCCATTCGCGGGGTTCCCCAAGCACAAGGGACGGATTCAGACTCACAGACACTCAGCATCCCTTTCCTTCTGCTTCGCAGGTGAGGGAGCCTCAGCCAGGGTATTGTGGGGCTGTTTGGGCAGCAGCCGGCATGGCCACGACCACGGGTTGTCCCCAAGGGGGACGGTGGTCCCCAAAGTCGTCCTGGCCCAGGGGCTTGGCCAGCAGGACCCAGGGCCGACTCCTGCGCCCGTACACCCCGTACATCCAGACAAGGGCCCATCTTCAGCCTGCAAACTCAGCTGTAATTACTTTATAGTCCTGCTGATTTCCAACGAAATTAGGCAAAAGCTCAGATTTGAGCTGGAGACTTTGTTTTCTCAGGAGAAAAATGGAAAAGTAAAAGGGGAACCTGGAACATTTGATTTGCTTTAGCATTCAGGGAAACTTTCTTTTCCCAGACTCGGGCTGAAAATGACTCAGTATTTTCCTCCCCAAATTGCTCCCATTGTTTCCATTGATTCCCACTTGCTGATGCATTGTTCATGGAGCTGCGCCTCTTTGCATGGCTGCAAGTGTTCCCTTGTTCCCTTAGAGCAGAAGACGCCACGTATGCACCGAGCCAGCTCCCTGCCAGCCCCGGGGGCAGCTCCTCCTGCCCCAGCGGGGACACGACCACCCCACGGCTGCTGGAGTCAGCCAGGCTGCGGGCGAAGGAGAACCAGAAGGGACATTTCAAATTTCCCCATAAATCCCTTATAAATCCCCTATAAACCCCCCCCCAGCATCCCTGAGCAGGGGGATGCTGCGGGAACCCTCCCAGGGGGGTGCTGGGCTCATCCCCAGGCTCAGCTCTGGCACCCCCAGCACAGAGGTGCTCCCAGCACCCCCATCTCCCACCCCTCTCCCTCCTGTTTTGGGGACCCTTTGGGTGATGGGGTTCTCCCTGCACCCCTTGGGGCTCATCCCCCATTGCCCGGGAACCCCAAAAAGGGTCCGGACAAGTCTCCATGTGCAGCCCTGGGGATCTGGGACCTGGGACCCACTGGGATGCCCGGCAGTGGGTACGGAGGAGCAGGAGGGAAGGGGCGATGCTGGCACTCAGGGTGCTGGGCTCAGGTAGAGGCAGGGACCCTGCCTTCCTGCTGCAGGGGGGTCCTGGGCGAGGGTCCTGTGGGGACATCAACCACAGCCCGGCCATGCCCAGGGACCACGATCGGGGCTTTGATGGAGCTTTCAGCAGCATGAGGGCTTTGGTGTATAATGGAGAGTGGGCGGCGGATCTGAGAACAGCATTGACTTGCCACCGGCAGTCAAGGGGCCCAACAGAGCGTGGTGTGTGTTAATCCCCCTCCGCCTGTGCAGAGGATGAGCTGCCAGGATTGGAATCGCAGCAGAAGCATCTGCACGGTGAGTTCCCCATGTGCTGGGAGGTGTCAGTACCAGCACGGGTCCCAGGGACATGCGACGCTCATCCTGGCCACGTCAGCTCCAATGGCACCAGCATAACCCAGGGACCCGGCCGGGTGAGGGCATGGGGCACCCATCCCACCACGGCCACGCAGGAGGACACGAGCCAGCGGTGGGACCAGCTGGGGGCTGCTGCGATGGGAGATTTTTTCACCGCAGAAGTGCTGGACTGTTGACCAAAGGGCCCAGACATCGCACTTCGTTTGCTCAAATGGCACCTGATAACTTGCACACAATTAAAAGTGGGCTGTAACAGCCCTGACTGTAATATCTCGGGCTGTGGGGAGGCTGAAGCCGGGCTGGCTGGCAGGGAGAGCCCAGCAGCGGGTTTGAAGCCACCGGGGCCACGCCAGCTCATCTCGCTGCACCCTGACTTCCCCGCTCACAGCCTGGGACACAAACACGCGTCCCACGGAGCATCTCCCCCAGGGCAGGCTGGGGACCCGGCCTCAGCCCCCCGGGCAGGGGCAGTGGCTGGGGAGAGGGCACAGCTGCTGCTGAGCCAAGCCGTGGGTTCGTTACCAACCTTTTCAATACCCAGGCTTAAAAATATCCCCCGCTCGCCTGGGCTGGCTCAGCTGCACGGCTGGTCCTCATCTCCCTCTCGGGATATAAATAGACAGCGCTGAATAGCAACGCTGGCCCAGCGCTTTTCGCACCGCCGCACAGGAGGGGACAGCGGGCACGAGCCCCGATGGGTGGCCAGGGACGTTGGCTGAGCAGGTCGTGTCTCGCCAAGTCGGGCCGCAGCTCTGGGTGTCCCAAGGGGAGCTGCTTCCAGCCAAGAGCTCAGAGAGCAGCCAGGGGAAGAGATGGGTCGGTTTTGGGGTGAGGGTGGTGGGGCAGAGCCATCCCCGCTGGTTGGGGTCTGCAAACCCCTCCTGGCACCACCCTGGGACCTGCCCTGGGGACAGCACCAGCAATGGGAGCCGTTTCTGAAGAAGCTTGCATTTCCTTTCACAAGATTTCACAAGCTTTTTGGGAAAACGGGTGACTTTTTGATTAATTTTGTGGCAAAATTAGAAATTTGCCTTTCGCAGAAGAGGGGTCTCCTGTGTTATGGTCCTTTGGTGGCAGTGGAAGAAGATGCTCCCACACCACATGTCCTCCAGCAACCCCTGATATCAGGGCAGGATGATGTACCCAGGAGGAAAGAAAATAGATATTAAAACAAAAGAAAAATTATTTTTCTTTTTTTACCTCCTACAAAGAGCCTCGCATTTAATAATGAAGAGGAGTCAGGTGTTCAGATATGCCCTTATTAAATGAAAGGTGTAAATGTCTTTGCTTAATCCACTGTGCAGCTCTCAGACTAAACACAGGGCAAAAGATTTTAATACCTTTTCTAAACAAGCGGATGCTGTCGTTATTCCCCAGTGCAGTTGCAGCTTCCTCCGGCCGAGAAGCTCCTCAATTACTTCATCACGGTCCCCCCCAGACTAGCCCCTGTGACCCACCAGGAACTCATCACCAGACTCCACATACCAAGATGATGATCCATCACACAAAAGAAAGAGGAGGAGAAGTCCACGTGAAGCCTGCCCTCGTCGTGGCAGCGCACCGCGGCCTTGGACGCAAATTATTCACAGTGCCACCAAGAGATGCCGTGAAATAACCCTGGGAGCTCAGCGGGCTAGTCTAAGAAGGAGGAAAAATTCATGCCCAAAGGCAAGGTGAAGAGTTTCTTGGTTGTAAATGATATTTTTGAATTGGCGGTGAAGTCTCCTCTGGGAAAGGGTTGGAAAAATCTGCTGCAAACTCAGAAAATGCCCATATCTCCATCACTGCCCATCCGGGCTGGGACTGGGCTGCAGAGAGCCCCAGTGATGGCTTTGGTGGCACAGGCAGGGGCTGAACTGGAGGGTGATGCTGAAGTGGGGGGTCCCTTTCACCCCCCGTCCCTCCAAGCTGGCGTCAGGGTCTCTGGCCATGTCACTGCACAGAGCGGATGGGGACAGGCTCCATGGTGATGGAGCCGATCTCTGCAGCCCTTGGATCCCCACCACATCCTGGAGTCTGGGATGTTCGCTCTTGCTCTGTCTCCCATTCATTTCCACCAGCAGCCAAAATCTGCTCCATGGCCTCCGTCATTCAATCCAGAGGAGAGGGGTGTTTAATTGCTTGTGTTTCCCCTGCTTAAATTGTCACCCTTCCAGCATCTCTGCCAGAGAAAGGGGGATGCTGCGGGCAGGATTCCTGCTTCGATGGCCGAGGAGAAGCCACGCATGCATCCCTGACATCTTTGGCCATATTACCTCCATCCTTTAAAAAGTATTTTTTCCACGAAAAAGGGTCGTCTCATAACTGGTAAAAGAAGGCAAAGCTCAAGTTTGGGCATTCCTGCTGGGAGAGGGCTGAATCGGTGCCCAGACTGGGAAAGGCTGCCCCGGGGTGTGACACTGGGAAGGGCCACGAGCTCCTTCATGGCCAGAGATGGCCTTTGCCTCTGTCCCCAAGCCAAGAAAAGCTGCGGCTTAGTATGATTTCATGAGTCATCCCCAGCGCAGGAGTCACTGCTGCTCCCGGGTTTATCGTTTTGTTGGGAACGGGCTCTTGCCTGTTCCTCTGCCGAGGGCACGGAGGGGCAGGAGCCAGGGCAGGGCAGGAGGGGACCCTGGGCCGGGCTCTGCGGCCACCCCTTTGGAGAAGACATCTCTGACCCTCGTTAAGGCATCAAGCCAAAATAAGCCCTGCTGGAGTGACTCTCCTTTGAATCTCCAGCTGCTTTCAGGAAGCCTGAAAGGGTGGTTATGCTCACATCATAAGAAGATTATTTCTTTTCTACACCGGGCTTTCCGCCTGTGCCCAATTGGTTACTAATCGTGTCTTTTTAGCTAGTTAACTGGAGGGTTTATCAGTCTGATCCCTCACCTTTATCAGATCTCAGTCTTGCTGAGCCGACGAGCGTCTCTTACGCTTCCAGGGCTCCCTGGAAGATTTCTGCCGCTTGTTTCAAATGTGCTGAAATGATGCCAGGCTCGGGGGAACTGCCTCTTCTGGAAACCCCTGCAGCTCGGAGCGACCAGTCCCCCAGCCCAGTGCACATCTGGGAGCAAGCAGCACCGAAGAGCTTCGTACCCACCATGTCACAGCCCCAGGGGGGTCCGTCCCAGGCAAAACCTGTTGCTGGGTGATGTGGGGACCTTGCAGAGCTTCGGGGAGTGTGAAAGCAACAGCAGTGGAAGAGGCCAAAGCTGGTCCATCCATGGTCAAGCTGGGCATGAGCCAACAATGTGCACTCGCAGCTCAGAAGGCCAGTCGCATCCTGGGCTACATCAAAAGGACCATGGCCGGCAGGTCGAGGGAGGGGATTCTACCCTTCTACTCTGCTCTGGTGAGACCCCACCTGCAGTACTGTGTCCAGCTCTGGAGCCCTCAGCACAAGAAGGACATGGACCTGTTGGAGCGGGGCCAGAGGAGGCCCCGGAGATGCTGGGAGGGCTGGAGCCCCTCTGCTGTGAGGACAGGCTGAGAGAGCTGGGGGGGTTCAGCCTGGAGAAGAGAAGGCTCCGGGGAGACCTTGGAGCCCCTTTCAGCCCCTGAAGGGGGCCTACAGGAAAGCTGGGGGGGGCTGTTGGCAAGGGCATGGAGTGATAGGACGAGGGGCAATGGCTTTAAAGTAGAGCAGGGCAGGGTTAGAGGAGACGAGGAAGAAGTTCTTTACGCTGAGGGTGGTGAGACACTGGCCCAGGCTGCCCAGAGAGGTGGTGGAGGTCACATCCCTGGAGACATTCAAGGCCAGGCTGGATGAGGCTCTGAGCAACCTGGTCTAGTTGAAGATGTCCCTGCTCACTGCAGGGGGGTTGGGCTAGGTGGCCTTTAGAGGTCCCTTCCAACCCAACACATTCTAGGATTCTATGGTCCTCACACGCACACACACATGCATGTACACATGGATGTGCACACACACACGTGCACACACACACTCTGCATGTTGGACTCAGAGCTACAGTTTTTCTCACTCACGATGAGCCCTGAATGCTGCTCCTGGTGCCCCAAGCGACGGGGAGATGCTGCGGGCGATGCTCCCCTGACCCTCAGGCCCTCGGCAGGGTGAGGGCGAAGGCAAAGGGCCCTGCTTCAGGGGTGACCCCAGCAGAAGCCACCCGGGAGGAGGAGGGATGGCAGCAGTGAGAGCAGCAAAGAGCACAGCCGCATCGCAGCCCCCAGCCGCAAACTGCCTCCAGCCCACAGGGGGGTCACAGCAAAGCCGCCGTCCCCACGTCATCCCCATGAGAATGTCGCTGTTTCAAGCCCAAGTCAGGTGCTGATTTATTTTGCTGGCTCAGTGAGATACCGCCGGCTCCTGGGGCTGCATCTTGGCTGCATGGCTTTTGGCAAAGCCCCAGCGCTGCCTGTGCTACGGGGTGAAACTGAGCCCGGAGCCCAGCGTGCAGGTACGGCTACATCCAGAGCTCTGCTTTGAGCACCCGAAAGTGCCGGGGAGTGCTACGTCCTCAGCCAGCTCCAATGGGGCGTGCGAAACCAGCCGCCGCTTTCTCCCTGAACCGCCTTGCCTCCATTCCCCGCTTGCAAAATAGAGATGAAAAGACCTCGGTGCACGGCAAGGGAGCTGGGAAAATGGATGGCTTGTTTGAGAAGAGCTCAGAGACTAACGATTGGCGCCACGTGGCAGCCTGGGCAGAGATCAATACCCCCCGCTCTGCTGAGCAGTGCGAAACCCGGGTACCAAAATGATGCTCGCTGCCCTGCATCCTTCCCGGCCAGCCCTCGCGGCATGCGGGCAGAGCAACGCGCGTGGAGGGGTGAATCCTGCCACACGCCATCCTCCTCTTGGCATTTCTCAGCTTGGCTGTGTTTGTGACCTGAAGAAATCCTTTAAGGGAGGAGAACATGCAGCCCTTGAAGACCTCTTTGGGGGCATCGTCACCGCCAAGCCCGGGATTTAATATGCACAAAGGTATTTCCTCAGCTGCTGGCGTCGGGCATCCTGTGGTACACAAGGCTTAATAAACCTGCTTGGGTTTATTTTCTTAATTTAAACTAAGCTATTTTCACGGGAAGCGGCTGGGTGTGTGAAGCGAAACTCATCACTCCAGGGATGCTCAGCACTGCTGAAGCCAATTTCAGGAGTAAATACGTATTTTTAATGTATTTCTTTTTATGAGGCAGAAAGGTGACATGGCTGGATGGTGGAGAACTTACCTGAGCTAATGGCCCAGCTGGAGGTCTTCCAACCAGCCTGGTTAAGGAAATGGATAGTTTGGGGCTTTGCTTGGGCTTTAAATACTTTTAAATAGATCTGTGCTATTTACCTGCTCTCTCCGTCCCTGCCACGGAGAAGGAGAGGGGTTCTGCCGGCAGGACCCATGCCTGGCTGGGAGGAGAAGGCCCGAAGACGCTGAACGTGGACGCGGTCATGGCAGAAGGCTCGATCCTCTTAGCTGTGTGTGATGCACAGTGGCAGAGGAGCCACCAGGTCCTGGTCCATGGTTTGCCCCCAGGGACACAAGGATTTTCCCTGCCAGGCAGTGACCCACCAGCGTGTCACCCTCTATGGGGGCCACCTCTGGCACGGGCTGCTTGGAGTGGGACTTCAGAGGGTGTTTAGAGGTCTTTGCACTTGCAGCTGCATCCAGAGTCCCTTGTGGATGTTGGGCTTCTTCCCACCACCAGTGATGAACTCTGCAAGAGGTTTTAGACTCCTTTGTGGCTTCCTACCAGCTCTGTACCTCCTCGAGGGGAGGAATCAGCACTGTCAGTGAGCCAAGGTGATAATTAGCCTTTTGTTTGGGCCCTGCTATGTCTGGGTCAGTCTATGGATTATGTGATATTCTGCCATTTCTTAAACACGTTGGGAGCATCTCACCAGTCCAGGCACCCAGCCCTGGTCTCCAGGCTGCCATTCCCTCTCCTCTTATCTCACCCAGACCTCTCCTCCCGCGATGTGTCCTCCCTCCCTGGTAAACTCACGGCAATTCCTTTCTCAAGCACTTTAGTGGAAACCACCAGCTCCTTGCAGCAAGAGAGCTTTGCATCCAACAACAGCCTCGTGCCTGGGTGGCGAGGGGTGACCGAGGCATGGGGTGGTTGGCCAGCAACGGGCTGAAGCCAGCTTTGATGTGCTTTGCAGGAGACTGCTGGGCATTCGCCTGGAGAAATCGTCTTCTCCAAGGAGGTGAACGTTTCAGAGCCGTGCTTACGGCTCTCAACACCGGGCCAAAATCCGAAAGGGCTCTGAATTTAGACCTGTATAAATGAGAGCAAGGTTTAGTTTGATGGCGAGAGCCTGCCTCTGTGATGTTGCCAAGGGTTCCCGGGTGGAGCTGGTTGCGCATGGTGGGAGCAGCCACCCATCCCGCCCACGGAGGAGAGCCCTGCGTGGGGACCAGAGCAACCGGTGCTCGGTTTGGCCATCCTGTGAGGCAGCAAGAGGATGAACTTTGTCTAAGCTGTGTGGCTGATCTGATCACAGAGCCCAGGAGATGAAGGTGCTGGCTTAGAGAAAGTAGCTCTTCAGCTAAATTCCCCTGTGGGACTGCGTCCAAACAACTTCAATAACCTTTTCAGCCCTGCGACGGGCTTGAAAATAAAATTCCAGCAATGGATTTAAGCGAGCCTGCCTTTGTCAGGCCGGATGATGAAATAGCGGCGAGCTGCTTCCAGCTCCCCATCCCTCGCTCTGATGTGGCTTTCAATCAGCTCCGGCGCAGGTTTGGCTGCTCCCGCTGAGCAGGGAATGAAAGAACCCAGATGAAACGCGCCGGCCCCACGCCGGGTGGGCCGGGAGCACAGCGGAGGGCTGGCCTGGGGGTGGCAGGGGGAGATCCCCGGGACCCTCGGGGGAGCCCTGGATGGTTCCTCGCAGCCCTGCAGTGCGAGCGGCGCACACCCCCCGCTCCCTGTGTGTGCTCCCTGCTCGCTGGCTAATTTGGGCAACCGTAGACAGCTGCCACTGGCCACATTGAGGGACTGGGGTGGGGATAAGCAGCTTTGCTGCGTGTCACTGCCAATGCCTCCTGGCTTCCATCTTCTGTGAGGCACACGCTTGGGAAAAGGGCAGGGGCAGAGCCTGACCCCAGCGGAGGAGGAGGAAGGGTGAGGAAGAGGAGCCAGGAGCAGCGTCCTGGGACATCCCGTGCCTTCCATGCACCAGAACCTCAGGAATGGCTTTGACGTTCATGCAAGGAGAGCCAGCAGCAGTGTGCCAGGCTCGGGAGGGCGCATTGCATTCAAGCATCAGTGCCCAAGCAGCTGCTGTCCCGCTCCAGTGATGCATCCCAGCAGGATATTCAACGGCACAGCCGGGCACCTGCTACGTGGTGCTGGCGGCTCTATCTGGGACACCGCCAAGGAGAGCAAGCCGGGACGGAGCATCCCAGCCTGCCTTCATCTCCTCCCGATTAGCGGAAGACACCGCAAGTCCGAGACTCTGCCGCCCCGAGAGGATGCTCCGAGCAGAGACACACTCCCTGTGCGAGGCTGTGCTGAGAGCCGAGGAAGTCGTAAAAATAGCTTATTTGGCTCTAAAAAGCTGCTCTCCCAAGTGAGATGCTCACCCGACTCCTCATTGAGAATTTCTCATTAGGGGTTCAGTCAGGGTTCCCTGACGGGCTCAAACACGTGGGAAAGGCTCAGGGCTGCAGCCTCCCAGCACATCACCCCTCCCGCCACCCGCCACCGGCACAGCACCCACAGAGGCCCCCGGCCCCTTCCCCGTGCCCATGGGCACATATTCATATATTCATACACTTACATATGTGTACATATCTACATAAAATGCTGTTTTCCCCCATCACTGCCTTATTGCAGCGTTTGAAGGGCCCTGGGAAGGACGTGGCCTGCAGGCAGCGGGAGCTGGGGGCAGGCAGGGCAGGCAGGGCGGGCAGGGATGTCCTCCCCGCTGAGGCTTCAGCATCACCGTCCACCTGCAGACATCCTCCCAACCCTGCCCATTCCTACCTGGAGAGCTGCTCTCCCCAGGGATACGTTTGAAGATGTCCTCAAGCAAATGGCCAGGATTTCACTGTGGGTGCTGTGTGAATCAGGGGAAATTCCCCAAACCTGGAACATCTGCGGCTTGTGTTTTCCCTCCAATCAACAAAAGAGGATTTTAGCGGGAACGCGGAGAGGCAGAACCCCTTGCAGCAAGCAAAGACCCTCCCTCACCCCCTGGCCTCCATCCTGCGGTGATGCCGGGGTGCTCTGAGGACTGTTGCCCCACCACAGGCACAACCCCGATGGGGACCGCTGGGGACGGGGGACCCACATGGAGGATGTCAGGAAGGGTGAAATGCTGCTCATGCCAAGGGAAATCTATACAGGTGGGCTGAGATTTTTGTCTCCCCCCACGGTCTCCGGCCGAGGTACACCAGCAATGTTCAACCATGGCAGTAGCACCTGCGCTGAGACCCCAACACACACCTACGCACCTCTCCAGGGCTGCCGGGAGCCCCTCCGCGTTCCCCTAAAGGGGCTCGGGGAGAAAAGAAATCACTATTTTCCCCCCTGTAAATGACAAGAAGGACCAAGACAGATCAGCTCAGAAACTCACTGAAAAATAGAGTATTTTATATATGTATTTCTATAGAAAAGAAAGATTATATTTCTATATAATCTATATATATTTCCATGTAAATATATATTTCTATATAAAAGAAAGATTATATTTCTATATAATCCATAGATTGTATATAGAAAAAATATAGGTAGATAATAAAAATTCATACTGTTTACCATGGTGTGACTTAGAGCCCCTCGCCACCCCTTCCAGCTCCAGGGGCACACCTGTGGTACCTGCTCCTGTTGCCCACCCTGAGCTTGCCACGTGCCCATCTCTCTCCCCAGGGTCATCACCGTGTGTCTTGGTGTGTATGTGGGATCATGGGTTTTGGGGTGCTGGCATCCTACCCCATCCCCACCATACCCATCCCTCACCCATCATAGAGTCATAGAATCACAGAGTCACGGAATGGTTTGGGTTGGAAGGGACCTTAAAGCCCACCCAGTGCCACCCCCTGCCCTGGGCAGGGACACCTCCCACCAGCCCAGGTTGCTCCAAGCCCCGTCCGACCTGGCCTTGAACCCCTCCAGGGATGGGGCAGCCACAGCTTCTCTGGGCAACCTGGGCCAGGGGCTCACCGCCCTCACAGCCAAGAATTTCTTCCCCAGATCTCATCTAAATCTCCCCTCTTCCAGTTTGAAATCATTGCCCCTCGTCCCATGGCTCCCCTCCCTGACCCAGAGTCCCTCCCCAGCTTTCCTGGAGCCCCTTGAGGGACTGGAAGGGGCTGGAAAGTCTCCCCAGAGACTTCTCTTCTCCAGGCTATCACACCCAGGGCATCACTACCCCAGCCCTCACAAGGTCCTCCTGGGAAGGGGGACATTATGGGACATCTCACCTGCCCTTGACACCCACAAGGCAGAAGCCAGCCGTGGCCAGTGCACAGCCCAGCCGTGGGGCTGCGTACCCCCATGCCGGCTGCGTGGCTACAGGGATGGCAGCAATACTGGAGGGCATTTCACCATCCCGGAGCAGGGATGCTGGCCACGGGACAGCTGGGGGCTCTGGGAACATAGCAGAGTGGTGATGCTCCTCTCGCAAGCCTGCACTGGGACAGCATGTGGGCACAGCCCCCATTTCCCTGCCGGTTGCAGGGAATTCCAGCCTCACAGGAACTGGATGGTTTTTTGCAGCCTGTTGAGCTCCACAAACATCTGCAGAGCTGGAGGTGAAGGAGCTCAGAAAAGCCCCTAAACGTTGGTGTGCACCGGAACAGAGTGCAGCAACACGGCAGCAGCCATCTGAGCAGCTGGAGCCGAGGGAGCCCGGGGGATGCTCCTGCGCTCCCATCCATGGCACACCCGAGAACTTTAACGAGAAATTTGCTTGTTAATGCGTGCAGTGCTTTGTGATTACTGAGCTATGGTGCGACATACTCTGCTGCCACATTACAGGGCTTCGAAATAAATACAAGAGATGATTCTTTAGCTTTATGGCATGAGGGGGCTGCTAATCTGCCAGGGCTTTTTTGTCTCCCCGGTCTGCGGTGGGCACGGGCTTTGTGCCTGTTGTGTGCGCGTTAAATATCAGCTGCAATGGAATTCTTTCCACCTACTAATTTGGGGTCAGAGGGTGCCACGTTATTGCCTCGCGTAGCTTGTTTGCTCATTTTCCCCTGCGCTCCAGGACACCCCCGGGGCTGGAGCTGCTCCTCCCCAGAGCTCGCTGCCCCCCTGCCTGCTGGGGAGCACCGAGCACCCCCACCATCGATTTTAAGGACAGCCCACCAGTTTTGCGGTGCGTGAAGCTGGCTGCCATGACACGGTGATGCTGCCACCATCTCCAACCCTCCCCAGACACCCCCTGGCGTCCCCCTGTGCCACCAAAAACCGTTGCCAGCTGTGATGGCTCAGTGCACACAGGAATAATTGCAATAACCTGGCCAAGATGCGGCATTCATAAATTATTACAGGCAGCTCCGAACCCATCAGGGCATTACCCTATTAAACCCCAGGGGAACTTCTCTTCAGCTGTGAGTGGGAGAAGCCTGGCTGGATGCACAGAAAGGGTTATCGGGGAGACGTGGGGTGTCAGGAAGACCTCAGTAATTTCATCTGTGCCAAGCCAGGAGCCCCGCTGCCTCCTGCAGAGAAGGGGTGACACAGCCTTGTCCCAAAGCAGGTTGTCCGTCCACGAGGGAATTCCTGGGAGAAGCTGTGCCCACATGCGCAAAGGTGGCAGAGAGATGGGAGGCTGAAGGCTTCCCCCCAAGGCAGGGGGATGCACCTGGATGCCTCTGCCTGCATCCCCGAATCGCTCTGCCAGGCTGTGATGCTCTTTCCACAGCTCCCTGCTTAATTATCTCCATGCTGTGGGTAATAACTGGGGTGATTTGTCCGTGTTACCCTTTCCCCCGAACAGCATCGCCTGCTCCAGCTCTCCCTGCGGCTCTGCCTCCCAGAGGCCGTGACTCGAGTCCCCTCCTGTTCGCTCTGTGATGGGCACCACTGGTGCGGGTTAGTGCTGTCCGTCCCCTCTAATCGGTATGGGGCACAGTATTTAACCCAGCCTGAGGTCTTCTGGGGTATTCAACCCAGCCTGAAGTCTCCTGTGCTGCGGTGGGACATGCTGTGCCTCATCTCTCAGGGCATTCATAGAGGTTTAGCAGAGGAGGGAGGATGAGAGCTGGGCTGGAAAAGAAGATGCTTGCAAGAGAGGCACCTGTGCAAAGGACTGGCAGACGCAGTGTAGGGACCGTATGCTGCTTTCCCCAAGGTCTCTTTCTTCCTGGGCTCTGTGGGGCCAGCACAGGACCCGTTCCAGGTCACAGCTGGGCACTTGCTCCATTCACAGTATGGCTTTGGCCAAGGTTTGGTCCCTAGGGCTCAGACTTAGCCCCTTAGGAGCTTCTTTCTCAGCCGATAGGCAGGGCTAGCACAGCCCGCAGCACGTTGTGCCAGGGACCCTGTCTGGGCTGGCAGAGGGAAGCAGGCAAGGAGGAGGAACCTCAACCAGGTTGAGGCTGCTGGAAGAGAGTGTGGTTTGGAGACACAGGGGTGAACAACCCTGCATATGAGACACCAGAGAATCCACCCCACCACCTACCCCTGATTACACACCCGACCCCTTCAGCCTCATTCACTGCTGCTCACGCATCCCTGGGTGACGAGTTGGTGATTCACCACCTGCATTTTGGTAGAAGGAGAGCCAAGGAGCCAAGCAAGCCAGCATTTCCTGATGGAGGAGGGTCCTATCCCCAAGGGAACTGACCTTGGGAAGCACCCAGACGGGTGTCAAGTGAAGAGGTTTTCCAAGGGTATGGCAAAAACTGGGGCAGGGACAGCATCATGCCCTCAGTCCTGCTGGGTCCCCCTCCATCCAGGGACACCTCCTCCAAAGGTGACAACCCCAACCCCTCAGTGCAGGTGATGCTACTGCCACGCACGGGAACCCCAGCAAAACCGCTGCCTAATCAGGCAGAGATGCAGATGCTTTGCTGCAGAAGGACAGCCCAAAGCCAAGGCTGTAACCTCACTATTCAAACGGAGATGCTGCCCCTTGGCCATACATAGAATCATAGGGTTGGAAGGGACCTCTGGAGATCACCCAGTCCAACCCCCTGCCAGAGCAGGGTCACCCAGAGCAGGTGGCACAGGAACGCGTCCAGGCGGGTTTGAATGTCTCCAGAGACGGAGACTCCACCACCTCTCTGGGCAGCCTGGGCCAGGGCTCTGCCACCCTCACAGGAAAGAAGTTCTCATCTCATATTGAGATGGAACTTCCTGTACTCAAGTTTGTGCCTGTTACCCCTTGTCCTGTCCCTGGGCACCACTGAAAAGAGCCTGGCCCCGTCCTCCTGACACCCACCCTTTCAGTATTTATAAGCGTTGATAAGATCCCCCCTCAGCCGTCTTTTCTCCAGACTGAAGAGACCCAAGTCCCTCAGCCTTTCCTCATCAGAGAGGTGTTCCATCCCCTCAGCATCTTGGTAGCCCTTTGCTGTCCCCTCTCCAGCAGTTCCCTGTCCTTCTGGAACCGGGGAGCCCAGAACTGGACACAGCACTCCAGACGCGGCCTCCCCAGGGCAGAGCAGAGGGGGAGGATGACCTCCCTCCACCTGCTGGCCATACTCTTCTTGATGCCCCCCAGGATGCCCTTGGCCTTCTTGGCCACAAGGGCCCATTGCTGGCTCATGGCCATCCTGTTGTCCACCAGGACTCCCAGGTCTCTTTCCACCGAGCTGCTCTCCAGCAGGGCAGCCCCCAACCTGTCCTGGTGCGTGGGGTTATTCCTCCCCAGGTGCAGCACCCTACACTTGCCCTTGTTGAATTTCATAAGGTTCTTCTCTGCCCAACTCTCCAGCCTGTCCAGGTCTCTCATACAGTCCTGCCTCTGGTTTCATCCAATGTGCAGCAGTGGGCAATGGAAGCCCCTGCATCAATACTCACCAAAGCCCGTGCCACACTTCAATGGGCACTGGATCTAACCACCGTCCCCAGACTTCATCCTGCCAACACACACAAGCGATGCTGCTCACATTGCCCCTGGCATGCTGCTTGGCTCCCTGCTAGACATCATGTCTGAGTGGTTTATTTAAGAGAAAGCTGACGTTTTGCTGAATGAAGGCAGGCACACCAATTTTTCCTCTCTTTTCAATAAATGTAAGTTCCACTTGCTCCCCAGTTGACCTAATAATTGTAATTCTAAATTAAATGTAAATGTATTGGCTGCTGGTAAAGGTCATTCTACAGAAAACGGCTATGTTTGCCTCTTCTTCAGATGCATGAATACTAAACATGTATAATTCACAGGATCATTAGCAGATAAAGATGTTTCCCACCTCTGCTCCCTAATCCTCACACAAACCCATTTTATACATCAGCAGGCAAAAGGAAAACTGCTCGTTCTTATTTAATGTCTATAGATCGGTCCATCTATTATAAAAAAAAAAGCGAGTGCTCAGCATCATTCAGGATCCAGCCCTCTGGAAAAGAAATTCATGTCTTAACGGGAGGCAGAATGACCATAGGTTATCCTTCGGGGCTCTGTGCAACTGGGTCTTCTGCTCTGCCAGATCGTCACCCTGGCTTAAAAAGGATGGCTGGCTGTCCTCTGCTGACCATTGGACTTGAGGGAAGGTCTAGGAAACCTCCTCCAAGCCATCTCTCAGTGGAATGCGAGTCTAACGAGGTCTAACGAGGACCCAGTGAAAGGCACAGATTATCTCTGGGGCTCCTTGGGACGAGCTGGGTCCTGCCGTGCCTGCTCAGAGAGCTCCTAGAACTGGGGATTAACAACAAGGTGCTAGTGGCTTGGGGCTTCAAAGCTGATGGGCCACCTTTGCACCAACGACAACAGAAGAAGCAACAAGGGCAGGGGAAGGAAACCCCACAAGACACAGCAGAAATCGGCCCTTGGCGATGCGAGGAGGTGGCCGGGCAGCTGCCTCACATCAGGCTACAGCAGTAATTCACAGCATCCTCAAAGAATCAAGCCTCTTGTTTTCTGAGAATGTCATCATTTCCCCAGTTGTGCTTGGGAGTTGAAATAACTCAATACGTTACATTCCCCCTCGCACACCTTTGCTGACTGATTGCAAACAATCTGCCACAGTCCGCTGGAGCGCGCCACGCTCCGGAGGCAGAATGAGCAGTGGATGCTGGAGCCAAGGGTGCAGCTTTGGTCTCGAGGACATGCTGAGGGTCCCTGAGCCAGGTGGGGGTCTCCTGGCAAACCCCCCTCCCTCCCTACCTGCAAGGCATTTCCCCAGGGCAGCCCTTTGCTGGAGGCTGAGCGGCTGCCAGATCCACCACCTGAGCGCGGAGTTTAATTTTCACGTCTCTCACTGGTGCAAATTAATAGCACATGCAGAGGGTCCGGTGGGGTCAGCTGATCCGTTGACCTCTGCAGTGCCAGGGATCCCAGTAGCAGCCTGGGGAGCCATCACCATGAAACCATTGGCCACGTGTGCATCTGGTGATGGCCACAGAAGCCCGCGCAGGTGGAGGGCAGGGAAGAGCTCTCCTCTGCCACAACAGAACCGGGCAGAGGAGCCTCCCATCCCTAGCACCGCCCGTAGGTGCTAAATGTCTAGTGAGCCCCTGTTTAGCCCAGGGCTCTGTCACTCCTCCAGGACCACACACAGGGACTGGGAGCATTTCCCCCCTCCTAAAATTAATCAAAGGTGAAGCCTGTCCCCCCCCTGCCCCAGACTGCTTTAAAGCCAAGCTCCAACCTGAGCACAGGGATGGGGAAGGTCTCACTCACAAGCAGCTGGGCCAGGTCTGTGCTCTCAGGGCAGTGGTGCCACCTGCGATTCACCCCCATATTGTTGGGGGATCCCTGGGGTCCACTCCATCATGGAATGGTTTGGGTTGGAAGGGATCTTAAAGCCCACTCGGTGCCACTCCCCTGCCCTGGGCAGGGACACCTCCCACCAGCCCAGGTTGCTCCAAGCCCCATCCAACCTGGCCTTGAACCCCTCCAGGGATGGGGCAGCCACAGCTTCTCTGGGCAACCTGGGCCAGGGGCTCACCACCCTCACAGCCAAGAATTTCTTCCTCACATCTAATATAAATCTCCCCTCTTCCAGTTTGAAACCGTTGCCCCTCGGTAACGTTATCCCTACTGGATGCTCACCCCCAAAACCACGCTGCCCTGGGAAAGCACACAAAGGTTGCCAGCTCAACGTACAAGAACGCAGCACCTAATAATCACAAAGTTGGCTTGGAGGTGGAGACAGAAGCTGCTCTTTGCCTTTCCTCTTCCACTGAGGCTTTTCAGTGTTATATGTTGTCAAGTTTTGTGGTCAGTCACAGCCCAGGAGGGGAGCACAGCCATCTCCCCAGGGCACTTGGCTCCAGAGCCAGCTCTGCTTGGGGTGGGGATGCAGCTTCATGCATGGTGGGCAAGAGGAGGGTGCCCCTTGCAGATGCAAGGCTGCCAGTGATGGCTGAGGGCACTCATCCAGAGCTGCATCTCAGCAGGGGAAGCTGGGCACACCTCCAGACTCCAGATCTATCACCCAGCACATCCCAATCCCACCCTGGCTACACTTGGACCTGCTCTCTGCTTCTGCCCATGGGTGTTGTGCTCTGCCAGGCTCAGAGAAAGGCTGTCCTAGTGATCCTAGGCACAGCCACTCCATGCCCTGGCAGGAGAACCAGGGGACCAGGCTGCTACACCTACCTCAAGCACACCAAGAGGGGCTGAGACCAGGAGCTGTGACTACAGTAGCTCCAGCCAAATTCCCTACAGCTCCCAAAAAACAGAGCCAAGAGCCCCTCCTCTCACCTAGGGGTGCACACAGGGTACAGAACCTCCACTTACAGCAAGGGAACCCTTCTGACCAGGGAAGAGGTACCAGGTCCCAGGCCCTGCTTTTGTTACTGGTCTTAATTGCCCTGATCAGCCCCACCTGGGACCCCCCAGCTCTATATAAGTTTCAGCTCTTCCCTTCTTACCCTTCAGTCTGAGTGAGCTCTCAGGGAGCAGTAGGGGCTGGGTTGCTCTACAGGGGTGTCCCCATCAGCGTCCTCACCACCATAGCCACTATCCTGCAGGGCTGAGAAGAGTGGTGGTTACAACAGCTTCATTAATAGCCCCAAACACAACAAAATAACATCAGGAACAGCTGAAAGTAAGGGTACACCACCAGTCTAAAACTGTGCAGGAGATGGGGCTGGAGATAAAGCCACCCACAGCATGTGTATGCAGTGCCTAAGGAGACCAGTCAATAAGCCAGGACAGGACTGGACACAGGTAGGACAGCAGCATGGCCTTTGTTGGGGTGGGTGTTTGGGCTTCAGTGGGGCTCCTGCCTGAGGGCTGGGAGGTCCCAGGTGGTGCATTAGGGCTCTGGTGGTTCTCATGGAGTCATTCCTGCTCTTCCAGGCACAGCTGTGTCTGTCCTAAGGCCTGTGTGTGATGGGGCGCCTTCCTCCATTTATTAATGAAAAGTTGAGTCTTGGTGGGGTCTTGAGGTGGCCGTGTCCTCCTGGGTGCTGCTCAGAGCTGGTTCTTCAGCCTGTTGCGGTATTGTGATATGGTGAGCCTGGAAGTGAGGACTCCTTCACGGAGGTACAGAGCAGATGTTGGGGTCTTCGTCCTGCTTGAGCTGTTGTCCCTGCCCTGGCGGCATCTCCCAAAATCCCGATGGAGGCTGGCAGGACTCGGGCACAGCTCCCACAGGTGAAGCTTCTCCATCCCTTGCATCCTCTGGCTGGCTGTGAGATATGAAGCAAGGAGAGGAGCTGGCAGTCCCTTTCTTGGAAGGTGTTCATTCATGCGCTGACATGTTTATTTGCATAGAGACATTTTAGGCTTTTTTGTTGTTGGCTGACTTATTGTATGAGTTCTCGAAGCTGTGATATTGAATTATAAATTGAGACACTGTATCCATGAAAGATTGCTCTTTGACTATAGGCAGCATTATCGAATATGACAGTCACAATAAATGCATGCTATAAAGCCAAACTAAACATGCTCTGCAATCCAAGATGTGCAAATCAAGCAAGTAGAAAAATAACCGTAATATTTTTTTTTCCCCCCACAAATGAATCCCAAACCTTGGGTGATGATTTTGTTTAGCTTTATGTCTTGGCTCCTTGGCAAAATACTCAGGTAGCAGATAATGAAATGACCTACTTTTGCTGTCTTTGTTCATGGCAATACATAAATTAAGAATTATGCCCTTTCAAATTAAACTTATCGTTTTTGCAGAAATCAGAGTGTGAAGCGGGGCTGCGTGTTGGAGGTGAGGTGGGGGGGGAGGCGGGTGCTGGTCCAGCTTCTGTGGGGTCCCCCCAGGCTGTGCCCTGCTCCTGGGAGCTGGGGGCTGAGCACTGGGGGGGGTCCTGGGCTGGTACCAGCCACCAGCTGGGTCTCCTCTTCCCATCAGCTTCTCTGACTTATGGGGCTTTACCTTCTGGTGAACTTCTGGAGGCCTCAGAGGCTAAGCAGTGCCATTTAGCCCGTTATTTAAATAACGCTCTGGGTTTAAGCTAAATGCTAACAGGAAAGCTATCATAAAGGGGTGTCGTTTAGAGCGAGTGCCCAGGGAGACCCTCCCTCTCCACGGCAATTCTTTCGCCTCCAACTGCATCCGATGTGCTGTAATGCTTTCTGACTGGGTGACAGCAAAATAATGTTCGCTTTAATTGAATTTCAGACCGGGAGCACGGGCGGCAGCCTGCGGTGCTGGGGGGGATTGTTGTTTGGAGGTGGGGGGCTGCTGAGCTCGGGGTGGGGGGGGTCCAGGCTCCCAGCAAGAGTGGAGGTAATATTGAGGGAAAGCATAATTATTTGTTAAAGTGAGTGTGGTGTGTGTGTGGCCACTGCTGCCTTGGAATTGGACGTCTGGGTCAGAGCAAGGTTGTTCGATAATGCTGTGTAATATCCTGAGGATGCCAAAGGCAAGAGGAAAGGTAGAGCTGGTGTGGGGCAAGGCGGGCTGGCGAGGCTGGGGTGACTTCTGACCTCTCCGAACACCCAGGATGAATTTACTAGTCTACAAAATCCATTATGAAACCAAACGATGTATTTCCATAAGCAAGAGGCTAAATATAGCACTTGGAGCTTTCTGTTTCTGGGCCCCGCAGGCGTGTTACCCATCTGTGCTGCAGCTGCAGGAGTGGGGCTGGGAGCGACGCAGGGTTCCTGGGGACGATGCTGCCCGTCGTAGCCATGGTCCCCTCCTGGGTGGCCACCCAGGAGCCCATCCAGCCTCTCTCCCCGAAGGTCAGCATCAGGATACAGAGGTGGCAGCAGCAGGCTGGTCTCCATCCCTGGCAGAGATCAGGGTGTCGGGGGATGTACAGCAACACCCCCCTGTGAGATGGACGAGCCGGGCCTTAAACACATCCCTGCCCCACTGTGAGCCCCCCAGCTCAACATGCAGAGACTTTTCCCCTGCAGAATCCCCCCTCCCTGGGGGGCTGGGCAAGCTATGTCGCCCGGTGCCGGGCTGTGCTGCCTGCCCTGGCAGAGACTGCGGGCAGCGGGGATGCTGCTGCCTGACACCAACCCTGCGCCCGGCCCCCTTTGCACCACTGGCGTCTCCGGGCCCTGAAGAGGTTCGTGCCGGAGCTGCTGGAGCTCTGCGATGTGGCAGGAGAGGAGCTCACATGGCTTTCTCTTAAATCACGGTGCCCTGGCGCTCTGGTTGCCCAGCTAACTGCTTGCTGCTGATGATTTCTCAAAGCTGCTGCCTCCCACACATGGGCAAAAGGATTTGAGGCTCAGAGGGAGATCAGGCCATGCAGTGGGGACGAGTGGTGCTCGGAAGCAGAAAAAGACCCATTGTGGACTCCAAACCACAAAGTATCCTGTAGTGATTCACTGTGTCTGTGGCAGGGGTTTTGGGGATGCTGCGCCTCTCTCAGCCTGGCTTCAGGCGTAACCTTTGCTCTGCGGGAGAAGGATACAATCACAGAATCACAGAATGGCTTGGGTTGGAAGGGACCTTAAAGCCCACCCAGTGCCACCCCCTGCCCTGGGCAGGGACACCTCCCCCAGCCCAGGTTGCTCCAAGCCCCGTCCAACCTGGCCTTGAACCCCTCCAGGGATGGGGCAGCCACAGCTTCTCTGGGCAACCTGGGCCAGGGGCTCACCACCCTCACAGCCAAGAATTTCTTCCCCAGATCTCATCCAGATCTCCCCTCTTCCAGTGTAAAACCCTTCCCCCTCGTCCCACGGCTCCCCTCCCTGGTCCAGAGTCCCTCCCCCGCTTTCCTGGAGCCCCTTGAGGGACTGGAAGGTGCTGGAAGGTCTCCCCAGAGCCTTCTCTTCTCCAGGCTGACCCCCCCCAGCTCTCTCAGCCTGTCCTCACAGCAGAGGGGCTCCAGCCCTCCCAGCATCTCCGGGGCCTCCTCTGGCCCCGCTCCACCAGCTCCGTCTCCTTCTGCTGTTGGTGGCCCCAGAGCTGGAAGCAGCACTGGCGTAGGATGCTGCAGGGTGCAGCAGAGACCCCCAGCCGTGGGGCGAGTAGGGCTGACAGCTGTGTCCCCACACCGCTGGGACCTCCTCGATGGCCTCTTCAGCGCTTTGCATCAGTGCTCTTTCTGTGGCCAGGGTTTCCCAGCCTGTCCTGCAGTGCTGCTCCTGGTCCAGGTGCTGGGTGGCCCCGGGGGCAGTGGCCCTGCTCCCCCCCGAGGCTGAATCCTGTGTCCTGCTGGTTTTGAGAAGGGGCTGGCAGGAGCGCCGTGCTCCGTCCTTTCAGTCTGCTGTTTCCAGGTTCTGTGAGTAATTCCTGGTGAGCTGTAATTTCTAAAATTAAATCCTTAAGATTACAAACAAGAGGCTTGAACTAATATTCCTGCCATGTGTGGTGTGTTAACTCCTTCTGGGGTGTCTCACCTGGTGAATGTTCCTCCCCTGAAGCCCAGCCCTCCTCCCACTGGGACCAGTGCTGCCATGGCCAGTGAGAGCAGGACGGGACCCTCTTGGGACCCAAACCCAGCTGAGGATGGACATGTTGCTCTGGACCACTCTATTCTCCACACTGATCTCATCTTTGAAAATGTCTTATTCAGGTCAGATTTATTCCCCGCCCACCTCCCCCCAGGCAGATCTTCTGCCAGTCTTTACTTAATCTGAGCTGTCTAATTGGGGGCCCCTAATTCAGCTGAACATGCTGTTAGCCTTATTGAAGCGGCTCCGGCCTGGTGGCTTGATTTTTCTTTTCCCTTTTTGCAGTGGATTGATTTTCCTGCCAACGCGATCTCTCCCCACTGAAGTTCCCATCGCCGCAAAGTTCAGGCTCCTCTTTGTTCTAATTATCGCTGTCTCCACACAAAGCAAGCGAGGCAAATGCTCTGGTCTATTTTAAGGTGTAACTGAGATGATAATCCTGCACAGCTGGGAAGGGCTGCGGGAAGCTTCTGCTCAAAGGATCATCTTCCCTTGCCCAGAATCAAAGGAGCAGCCAGGCTTTGCTGGGAACACCCAGGGAATGGCCATGTCTACCTGGCCAGGCTGTCCTCAGCGAGTTGTCCCCTGGCCAAGGGGGAAGCAGGAGCAGAATGAAAGCTGCTGTCTTTCCCCTGTGGAAAAAATGGGACCTGCAGGCTGCCCTAGGGATGCTCCTTGTCCTCCCATGTAACAGGAGCAGAAGATTAGGCAGACGGAGCCCTTGCATGGGCTGCTCCAGGGCTGCTCTCATCCCAGGCTGGAGAGCAGTGCTCCAGCGAGGAGGCCTTTTGTTGCCCTTGCTTAGTTATTCCTAATTCTCTGGACAAGTCCCCAGAAAATTTGAGTTTTTTCCTTTTACCAGCCTGCCAACAATTGCTGTTTCCCATGTTAATATCAGCAGCAGGAGCGACGCAAACTCAGCTGCCCTAATTCCGGGTGAGGCAGTGGCATGTTGTCCTTGGAGCTGGCCGTGGCAATGGGAGATGTGCAGCTCTCCTTCCACCCACACCAACTTTTAGCACTGACCCCCTAAATCACACGGGACCCATCTCCCCATATGTGAAATGCTGGGGGGGCAAACAGCCCTGGCAGCCTGAGGGCTGTGGCACTGACCCCATGTCCTTACCCCCAGATGGATGGGATGCGGCTCTGGGGAAGATAAGCATCAAAGGGGATGTTGACGCATCTGGAACACTGGGTCCAGTTCTGGGCTCCATGGTTCGAGAAGGACAAGGAACTGCTGGAGAGGGGACAGCAAAGGGCTACCAAGATGCTGAGGGGATGGAACACCTCTCTTATGAAGAAAGGCTGAGGGATTTGGGTCTTTTTAGTCTGGAAAAAAGACGGCTGAGAGGGGATCTTATCAACGCTTATAAATACTGAAAGGGTGGGTGTCAGGAGGACGGGACCAGGCTCTTCTCAGTGGTGCCCAGGGACAGGACAAGGGGTAATGGGCACAAACTTGACCACAGGAAGTTCCATCTCAACATGAGGAGGAACTTCTTTCCTGTGAGGGTGGCAGAGCCCTGGCACAGGCTGCCCAGAGAGGTGGTGGAGTCTCCGTCTCTGGAGACATTCCAAACCCGCCTGGACGCGTTCCTGTGCCACCTGCTCTGGGTGACCCTGCTCTGGCAGGGGGTTGGACTGGGTGATCTCCAGAGGGCCCTTCCAACCCCTGCCATTCTGTGATTCTGTGACACATCAGCTATTGATCCTGTTGTGAGTCAGACAGAGAGCCTGAAAGGCTGGGGGTGACTCACGTACCTGTGTGGCTGGGAAATGGCGATGCCGGGTGGGATGGGCTGGCTGGGTGTCAGGAGCTCCAAGCTGCTCCACAGGCACAGGGGACTTGGGTCTGGCAGACCTGTGATTTGGAAACTGGCTCGATGTGGGGTGCTTGGGGATGGAGGCTGGAAACAGGATCGCCAAATGCTGCAAATACCCCAAATATCCGGGCTGTCTACACCCAAAAAGCATCTCCAGGGACTCAGCCCCTAAGGCTGCTTAGCCTGATGCCATCCCCACTGTGTGTCACTTTTCTAGCCTGTGCGAGGCAAGCTTCATGTGAAACATAAAAGATAAAATTCAGCCCTAATTGCTCAGGATTTTCCCTTCCTAAATAACCTCAGCAACGCAATGTTAGAGGAAGAGCAACCAAACTGGGAACAAGTCGCAGCCGGGTTTGGTTTGAGCTGGGAGCATATGAAGTTGCAGAGCCCACTCTGAGCCCCATGGCATTTTCCAAGCGAAACGCTCTTTTTACTGCTAAAATTCAACATTTGACAAAAGGGCTATTTTTTTTTTTTTTTGAGAAGGTCCTTCCTGACAAAATATTTTAAAGTGTTTTAAAATAGTTTGCATGGAAACATGCAAAAGCTGAGGCTGGATGGAGTTGTGGAGGTCATCTGTTCTGCAGCCTCCC
>VYZM01005801.1:67559-80055 GCA_013398915.1 Dromas ardeola | reverse complement strand
TTTTTGTATCTGACTTAGAGCAGGAAAATTTTCTAAAATATTCAGGTCTGGAAGTGGGAATGAGCCATGGATGAGATGGTTTTATCTTGCGCTCCTCTGTGGGATGCTTTTGCTCTGCAGAGCCCTTTTGGTAGCTGTTGGGAAGTGACTGGCTTGGGGACAGTGGCACAGGGGGCCCCAAATTTTGCAGATCTGCATCTAACTATGCTCCAGAGTGCAAACGGGACTGGGTGTCACAATCATAGAATGGTCTGGGTTGGAAGGGACCTTAAAGCCCACCCAGTGCCACCCCCTGCCCTGGGCAGGGACACCTCCCACCAGCCCAGGTTGCTCCAAGCCCCGTCCAGCCTGGCCTTGAACCCCTCCAGGGATGGGGCAGCCACAGCTTCTCTGGGCAACCTGGGCCAGGGGCTCATGCCCCTCACAGCCAAGAATTTCTTTCCCAGATCTCATCTCAATCTCCCCTCTTTCAGTGTAAAACCATTCCCCCTTGTTTTATCTCTCCCCTCCCTGCTAACGAGTGGGTGATGGCACTGAGCATCACCAGGGGCTCAGCTCACCCCTCTCCAGCCCCCCAGGGGGATGGGCCATGGCAGATGCAGGTGGGGAGTGGGTAGATGTGCATGGCCGGACCCCTGCCGCTGTGGTTTGGGCTGGCTGTACCTTGTCCCTGTCCCCTCTGCAGAGCATGGCAGAGGTCACTCATCCCTTGCAAACCCACTTGCCGTTCCACAGCTCCCGCAAGGTCCTTGCACCCTGGCTGGTAATCCCTACTTTGATTAAAAATGAGAGGAGTTTAAACCTCTTCTCGCTGTGTAGGGTGAGAATGGGACTCCTAAAGGCAAAAAGACCAGTATCTGTATTTTATTACTCTCATTTTGTTGGTTTTTTTTCCTGTTACTAATCTCATTATGCTTAGGAGTATAAATTTAGGTTGGCACAAATCTGTATTGCTAAAATATTTTACCTTAAGTTCTTAGAAGCTCTCTCCATCTGTGAGGATAATACTAAGTATTAATTAACTAGCTAATCCTATGCAGTGCTTGGAAAAACATAAAACACGACATAGAAGCAAGTCCAAAGTGTGACTCCAACCTAATAAAAGCAAACCTGTCCCTTTTCCAGAGGAGAAGGCTTTGAGATTTCTTTTTTTCTTTTTTTTTCCCCCATTGAGAACAGCACTCAGCTTGCTTCAGCTATCTGCTTGAAGCTGCAAATCACTCTTTCAATCAGAGAGAGTGAAGCGCAGTCAGAATGAAAGGTGGCTGGGAAAATAGAAGCGCGCTGCTGGGTGCTTCTGCCCGAGGGATGCCAGCAGCTATTTCTCTGTCCTTCCCATGGCTCTTGCGGGCGAAGGGCTGGAGATCCCGGCTACGTGCTGGTACCTCTGCCCTAGATGGGCACCGATTTCTGCTCGCTGGGTCCTCTCCCCGGAATGTGTGGCTGCTCCCAGCCCCTCATCTTGGTGCGTTGCAATCATAAAATAATCCTATTTAGCAGCAAACCTGCTGGCCTGCGGTGTGAGGGCGTTTGCCTTTGTGGCTCAGAGGAGGGCCATGTCCCCGTCTGTGGCATTAGGATGCAGGCAGTGTCTGAGGAGGCAGAGGAGTGAGCACACATAAATAAGGAGCCGGGCTCTGTATTGATGGTCTGGCACCGCCTCGGCATCCTCTGCCGCAGCCGGAGGTGGGCAGGCAGGTATTTCAATAACGGGGGGCGTAGGATAGGGAAAATGAGTTTGGGGCAGCCCTAAAGCCCAGGTGGTGGTGAAGAAGGGGGAGGCTGGGGACGGAGCAGGGCTCTGCTGGGGGGAACAGGCAGCCCTGGCTCACAGGGGTCTGATGGAAGAAGCAGCAGGAGGGTGGATTTCCATTGCTTGGCGTGCTGGGTGATTGCTCATGCACCTGCAGATCACGGGCTGAGGGCCTGGAGAGCTTTTAGGGGTATCTTGAAAAATTTGGGGGGGTCTGGCCCCTATGTCAAATGCATGTTTTGGAAAGTCCTGCCTCTAGTTCTCATATTTGCACAGACTTTGCAGAAGCCTGGCCCTGCTCATCTCCAGACGATGCCAATTGAAATGATTATCTTCTAATATGCTCTCAAAGTGCCAAGTTTGACACAAGCAGGTTCGTTGCGCTCACACTATGTATTCACAGCTGCTAATCTGGTCCTTCCCTTCTCCCCGTGTTCAGAAGGTGGCATGGGTACAACCAGGGCCAGCACCTGTGCCCTCCGCCCCCTTAGCCTTGTCTCAATTTCTCAGTGCTGCAAAATGTATCTGTGCAGAATGGGAGGGGGGTAATTGAGCTGCTGGTTGCTGATGAAATCCATCTTCATGCGCCAGCGCGTGTAGCCCAAGCCCGGCGCTTGCCGAGGCAGCGGCTGCCAGGTGGAAGGAGGCAGGGTGGGATTTGCAGCCCTGTCACCACGCTGCAGGCTGGTTGTTATCACGTTGGCACAGGCACGGAGGACAAATCTGCCTCCTGTTCCCGCGTCGTATTGTGTCACCAAAAGCGCTTATGCTGAGCCAACCGTTAGGGGATGACAAGATCTCTTGGCTGGACTCCGCAAGGGACTGAAGTCGGGGTGAAGGGTTGGAGGTGGCAGTGGGGTCGGTGTCCTGCAGAGGGGACAGTGCTGGGGTGAGCACAAACCAGACTGTTCTGCATCCACCCAAATACTCCATCCTGCCCTTTCTAGTAGCCAAGTTCTCTCTAACACCTTTCTCATAGCAACGCAATTATTTTCCCATTCTCTATATCAGTGAAGGGTGATTGGATTAACTGGAGAAGGAGACTATGGACCAGCTCTGTTGGGACTGGTGCAGGAGGGGCAGGAGCTTTTGTTGTGTCTGGTAGGGATTAAAGAAAGTCAATAGATCTCTACGTAGCATTTTCTGTTGGGAACACAAACTCCAGAGCTGTGTGGTTAATTAACCTTGCTGCCAGAGCCTGGGTGCATCCCTCCTGTGGACACCTGCACTGTGTCCACTCACATGGAGGGAGTCCTGGTGAAGCCGTCCATGCCTCCAAAGCCAAAACCACAGCCATGGCTAAGCCAACACCACCCCTCTGAGCAGCGTGTGGATGTGGTGGCCGGGGAATTTGATTGTCACAGCCGATATAGTGTGCTCCTTTGGTGCTTCCAGCCCACCGGGGTTTTAGTCCATCAGATGGACTGAGCGATGTGCTTGCCATCCCCATGCATGTTGGATCTAAGCGTCACGGGTGGTTTCTAAGGTCCCAGGGGCTCCTGGGGTCCAGAGCTGTGTTAGCCATCTTGGTGTTGCCCTGGATGGCCATGAGCAGGTCAGGCCTAGGTTGAAGCTTCCCTACAGCAAGCGAGAGGGGCTCTCCGGGCTGTGCTGCAGGGAGGTGGGAGAGGGGGGAGCCAGTGATTGCATGGAAGCTGTAAGTACCTGCCAAAATATCAGGCTGGAGCGTGGAGTTTGGCTTGTTCAGGAAGCGATTTGGAGCGGGGACCCTGGCTGAGAAATGGATGCTCTTTGCTCCATCTCACGCAGCGCAGGGGCTGGTGGGTGGTTCCTCCACCGCTGCTCGAGCCAGCTTCACAGCCGGCGTCCGTCTCACATGAGGAGTGCTGCCGGGATGTCGGCTCTGCGGGTCAGTGTCTGTGTGAACGTCTCCTGGGCTGTGTGGGAAGCTGCTCAGAAACAGCTGGAGATGCTGCAGAGAAGACCAGGGGCTGGTGATGGGCTGGCTCAGCCTCATATTCTGGAGATTTTTGCAGAGACAAGTGATTTCTTTGTAGGTGTCACTCGGGCCAGCAGACTGATTTTTAGCTCCTCAGTTTGATGAGATGGTGTCAGCCACTGATGTGATGCTTGCCGGCGTGCGAAGCTTGCCGTGGGTGAGGGAGCTGCCAGCGCTTGTGCTCCTGGGAAGCTCCACACCCCTGGGAAGCTCTGCACCCCGTGTGTGTGCCACAGGAAGCCTCCCCAGCACAGCAAAGCCCGGTGGTCTCGGTGGTCTGGCTCACAAAGCACAGAAGCCCTTTGGGCAGCACGTGGCTGGATGGGGGCTGGAGCACTGCTGGCGTTTGCTCTTCAGAGAGGCAATGTTGTTCTGCAATTACAGCAGAGTCGTGAATGCTGACACCGTTCCTGACTTCCAATCAAACTCCCACACTCTCTCCTACTTTCAGTGGTTGCTGTTTTTCTTAACTGTTTTCAACCCTGTAAAATGCTGAGTGCAAGCTGGGATGCACGGGGCGATAAACCGAGGTTGGGGATGGAGGTGGGATGCAAACCGTGGGGTCTAGTGGTCAGCACAACATACGGCAAGCTGGGGCACCTACCCTCAGCCCCACCTTGTCAGCAGCCTTCAGCCAGCTGGTTTGTAGAATTGGAAGGGACCTTAAGGCCCGTGTAGTTATACCCCCGTGCCCTGGGCAGGGACACCTCCCCCCGGACCAGGTTGCTCCAAGCCCCGTCCAACCTGGCCTTGAACCCCTCCAGGGATGGGGCAGCCACAGCTTCTCTGGGCAACCTGGGCCAGGGGCTCACCACCCTCATTCCTCTCCCTGCACCCTTGTGAAACCATCCATGAAACCAGCACGGAGCGGTGTTGTGATGTGCAAGGAGTGGGAAGCATTGAGGTCCTGCACCCAGGGTGGACAACTGGAGTGCTGACAACTGGGTGCCCAGTTACCCAGTGCCAGCAAAGCCCTGCTTTTCATCGCAGGAACCATCTCTAGAACAACCTGTTGATGATGAATATTGTAGTAGAGTCTATTGGTCTTGAACTGGTGTTAGCATTTGAAAAGCTTGCATTACTCTTTGAAAACCCCAGATCAAAAGAAATATTTTAAATAAATCCAGCCAGGTATATCAGTTAGCTGGAAAAGGTGCTCCTCCGTAGCATAAACCAGAGGGTTATAATGCATGAAGTCAATTTTGGCCCTGAACATGGGAGAGCAGAAAATCGAAGAGCGTGAGGAATTTGAAAGGGGATCTGAGGGCAAGTGTTGCCTGTGTGCCAGGAGTTATAAAGCAAGAGACTATTCTATACAGTGCTCTACGAGGGGAGGCTCGCTGCCCAGACAAAATGCTCTTGATCTTGCTGCAAGCCAGGACCTTGATTTGCCCCTTGTCCTGGGGACAAGGCTGGGGCAGGGTCCCCATCCAAACTACCCTGTGCTGGGACCAGCTCTTCTCTCTCTCCTGTTTCTGTCCTTCGTGTTCAGGCTTGGCAAGTGACACCTGCTTGAAATTCCTCAGCAGAGCTCTGATAATAGCCCAGGATAGTCCTGTTCGACCTGCTTGCTCCACCGCCACTACCTCCCAGCAGAGTCACTGCTGCCCACCAACAGGCAAGGTCAATCCCAGCAACAAATGTGCTAGAAAAGCTGCTGCGTTCAACCTTCAGACTGGCTTTAAACCGTAAATAAACTATGTAAGGAGGCCTGGAGCCCCTGGAAAGAACGGTATCTCCTTGATGGCTCTTAGAGTTATGAAGCGCTGCTCCTCAAGGTTGGCAATGCCACCTGAGAAATGCAGCCTTTGCCCAAGACGGTCATTGGCAGAACCAGAGCTCGGAAACCCAAAGCTGGTGCTGTTGCTGCTGGACCGTGCCGCTTACTGTCTGCACGGGATCTCTGCAGAAACTGGAATATAGTCCCATATTTTGGTGTTGTGAGATTTTTTTTTCCGTTCATCTCGAATTATCAATCCAAGCAGTAAATGTCTGTTCTTCCATCATCCAGAATTGCGGAGCCGTGGAAAGATTAGATCATTGTTTTAACTCCCTTGCTATTGGCAAGGTTTGGGGGGCAGAAATACCCGCGCAAGTACGTGCGGTGCCTGGGAACTGCCTTGGGAAAGATTCTGTCAGCCAAGGGGCTGGGAGGGCCATCCGCAGCTCGGGGAAACGAAACAGCTCCAGGAAAGCAGCATCTCCTGGATACGGGATTTAGATGCTGTTGCACCCTGTCACTGTGCTAACCTTTGAGCAGGCAGCAGCGGGACCTTTTGTAGGGTAGTTCCCATCGCGGGGAGCCCTACACACAGTCTCGTCGCACGTCACTGCTCGTGCAGGCACGTTAGGAGTGGTTTAGCTTCACATTAATCTAATGTGATGCGCCACATCTGTCCCGCCCGCAGTGTGAGCGTGGCCCATGTTACAGAAGGTAGCGTAGACGTGCGAGCCCTCCTGGCATAGACTCACCTCGCACCAGCTGGAGGTACTTTTGTTGCAGGGCTTATGCCAGTTCTCTTCGAGACACAAGCTGGAAGCACTTTTTGCCACTCTAAATGCGTAAGGGTTTCTGCCAGTCCCGGAATGTCATATGGAAATCTGCTTCTGCGCGCATACCTGTTATTACCGGACAAGAAAATGAGCCTAATGCGAACTTGGCCAAACCTCTCCACTTTGAGGGATCAATGCAAAATTGGAGTGCGCGCTTCCTCAAAAAGCCTGGTTTAAAGAAACCTCTTTAGGTAGGAAAGCATCTCATCCTGGGCTTGGAAATAGCTGTCTCCAAGTGCAGTCAGGCAGCCCATACGAGGCACTGCCTCCCCCCAGCAATACCCGCACCTATTCATGGCCCTGGGGATGTCGTGCTGTCCATGAGGGCACCTCTGCTGTGAGGACAGGCTGAGCGAGCTGGGGGGGTTCAGCCTGGAGAAGAGAAGGCTCCAGGGAGACCTTGGAGCCCCTTCCAGTCCCTTAAGGGGCTCCAGGGAAGATGGGGAGGGACTCTGGATCAGGGAGGGGAGCCGTGGACAAGGGGGAACAGTTTTACACTGGAAGAGGGGAGATTTAGATGAGATCTGGGGAAGAAATTCTTGGCTGTGAGGGGCGTGAGCCCCTGGCCCAGGTTGCCCAGAGAAGCTGTGGCTGCCCCATCCCTGGAGGGGTTCAAGGCCAGGTTGGACGGGGCTTGGAGCAACCTGGGCTGGTGGGAGGTGTCCCCGCCCAGGGCAGGGGGTGGCACTGGGTGGGCTTTAAGATCCCTTCTAACCCAAACCGTTCTGTGATTCTATCTGCAGTCAAATCTGAAAGTGTTTAGTCCCTCAGCTCTAGTCTTAGTCCATCTCTATCTCCGGGGGCTGGTCCCCCTCCCGGGGCAGGGTGCTGCCTTCCACGGGGGTTTGCTGCCTGTGTGGCATCCCTGGCTGTGTGTGACACGGCTGGGGGATCCTTGCTGTTAAATGGAGATGTAAAACCCACAGCATAAATAGGATCCTTGGTCACGGCCAAACACCAGGAACAGCCCAAATTGGTCATGGGCAGTGACGGAGCCTTGCACTGCAGGGGTGTGGGTGTACGAGCTGCTTTGGCCGGCTCAGACACGGGTCCAGCTCCTGCCTGCTGGACTCAAACACCACTGCTCGGCTCCCTGGGGTGAAACCAGGACACAGGCTGTGTTGCCCACGCTCCCCTGCCGAGCTGCTTCAGATCTGTTTACAGACACCTGCGAAACCCTCACCCTGCTGAAGTCAAAGACTAAACTCCTGTTGCCTTCAAAGGCAGGAGGATTTCACGCTGAGCCTGCATCTCCCATCCCCTCCTCCTTAGATCCTGCTCCCAGACCTTTAGATACCCTTCTCTTTTAACTCGAGGTGATTTGTATAGTCTGGAGCTATATTTGGGTTGGTATAGGCTGTGTTTGCCCCCTTCATCATCATGCCTAACATCATTTGATGAGCAATTTTAAGCTGGGGTTTGCATCACTTGTCAAAGGGCTGTGTCATGCGTAGGTGCTGTCAGATGTGCTTCCTGTAGGGAGCTGCTCAGAGAGCAGATGTGTCTGAAGGCATCTGTGCCCTCCGGGTTTTTTTTTTTCTTCTGGATTTTAGATTTGTTCTCATGTGGAAAAACATCCTATTTCTCTCCCTGGAGAGCCATGAAGTTCTGCCCTGCCCCTACGGACCATTGGAGCCCGGGGAATCTGTTTCAAGGGCAGCCCCGACCCTGCCTGTTTCCAGCTGAACTTGATCAAAAACCTCCATGGAACTTCCCAGTTTTGACAAATCGCTAATTTCTACCTGAAAACTGTTTAGCTCTGAATTTTTCCAGCTACCGGCGTTATATCTAGACTCCAGCAAACCCCCAAGAAATGCATTCTCCTTTTCCTCTTGCATCCTGAAGACACCTGTGAGCCAGTGAGGGACGCTGGGGTGCCTCTGAGGAAATACAGCTTGTTCTTCTGGAATTATTTTGAATTTACATAGTGTCACTGAAATCAGAAATTGAAATGTTATCTCTAATTATAATGAAGTTTTTCTCTGGCACTTCGTATTTTCCTCAGCTTCACAATATTCTGATAATTGCAGCCTTTTCCCCATCCTTCTAGCTTTAATTTGCAGCCCATCACAACGTTGGTTAAGAGAATCAATCTTTAAGGTCATTACCTCAAGCTCTTTCCCGATATGTTCTCCTGTAGTTTGAATAGATTGTGGCGTTCTTCCTTCAGATCTTTATTTTTCTCCTCTGTGGCTGATGGAGACAAATTACCCCAGGGTGAGGAATGAGCCTGATGCTGTGTCCTCAGCGTCGAGCAACACCAGCGCCGCTTCCAGCGAGCACAAAGTGGCCCCAACAGAAGCGTGGCCTCTGAAGCCTTGCTCGCTGGGGATGGCTGGTGGTGATATCGTGGAGTTTCTCATTGCTGCTCCATGAGGGAGTCGGTATTCCTGCAGTGGTGATGCTGAAACCCGAAGGTGTGCCCAGGAAACAAGTGGTGCAGAGCATTCCTCCGTGGGTCCTGCTGACCTTGCGGGGACACACCAGTAAACCCACTGCTGTAGCTGGGTTTGCACAGGAATTTGTAGTTTTTCCTGCAAAATCCACCACGGTGTGTTCTCAGCCTGGGGAAGAGAAGGCTCCGGGGAGACCTTGGAGCCCCTTCCAGTCCCTAAACGGCCTCCAGGAAAGCTGGGGAGGGACTCTGGATCAGGGAGGGGAGCCGTGGGACGAGGGGGAAGGGTTTTACACTGGAAGAGGGGAGATTGAGATGAGATCTGGGGAAGAAATTCTTGGCTGTGAGGGTGGTGAGCCCCTGGCCCAGGTTGCCCAGAGAAGCTGTGGCTGCCCCATCCCTGGAGGGGTTCAAGGCCAGGTTGGACGGGGCTTGGAGCAACCTGGGCTGGGGGGAGGTGTCCCTGCCCAGGGCAGGGGGTTGGAACAAGATGGTCTTTAAGCTCCCTTCCCACCCAAACCATTCTATGATAAGCAAGTGCTGGAACACCAGGCTCCAGGGCTGGCCTGAGGTCATCCCTCCCTGCTCATCTCCTTGCGCCCGAGGCTCCAGCAAGGATCTGAGCTGGGGCTGTCTTCCGTGTCGCCATCTTCTCTGCCCGCAGGAACACAGACGTAGCTGCGTCCCCGTGGCCATCTAATCAGTGCGGCGTGATCCAAAGCAAACCGGGAGACGTCACTTCTCGTGGGTCAATTTGATGTCTAAGGGCGCTTGGGCTTCCCAGCGCGGTGCAGCTGCCACGGCACGTGGGGCTGACGTAGCATCAGCGCAACGTGAGAGGCAGGCAATGTCAGAAAAACGCAGTACGGCTTTTCATTCCCCTGCCCTTCAGTGTGTAGCAAGGGCAGTTCAGCGTAATATATAATTATAGCTGCACGGCAAACGGGGCTGTATATTGGAAAGAGTTTTCCCTCCTGCGTGCCGGCTATAAATCACCTCTCGATGCCGAGCGCTACCTGTAAAAGCCGAAGCTTTTCTGAGCACCTCGGCATCCCTGGTGGGCGGTAACGCTGCACGAGGCTCTGTTTGTATGCAGGCAAACCCTTCAATAATTCCAGATGTCACGTATTGATTATTTTTTTTTATTATTTATAAAGGCTCAAACTGACTGTTTTGGCCCAAAACTTGAGCACAACTGGGAAGCTCACTGCCCTTCGCCCCGCAGCACCCCGTCCTGCCTGGGAGGCGGCTGTGGGTCACGGTGCTGCTGCCGTACAGGGGTTATTTTTATTTTCCTGGTGGCAGGGCTGTGGAAGCGCCTGCGGGTCTGAGGCTCGCTGGTGCAGTCGCAGTCTTTTGGCTTGTCCCAGGGGCTGGGGACCACCTGGTGTCCCGCGGCCACGGGGAGGGACAAATCCGTGGGCCAAGTGAAGCCTCCAGTGAAAAACTGTCCACAACTGCAAACAATTATTTTTTTTTCATAATGTGTTGGCCTTTCACCGCAAATATACAAAAAGAAGGGAAAAAAAAAAAAGTTTAAAGACTTGAAATGTGAAGTCTCAAGTGAAGTGTTTGTTTTAAAGACACCCCCTTACCCCTGTTCCTTTTAAGCAAAGTGAGCTTTTATAACCTCGTTTGGCCACTGTCTAGATGGCGTTAAGGATGGCAATAACTGTCTTTTTGGGGGCGGCAAGAGAAAAAAAATTAGTCAATATGTGCTGGAGAAATTGCTGCTGTTCTTCTTCTCAGTGTCTGAGCCCGTTTCCCCGAGGACAAAGGGCAGAACAGGAGGAGCAAGGGAGGGAGCAGCAGCGGCTGCCTGGTCCGACCCATCCTCCTGCTCCCCAGACAACACCTTCCCGCTCCCCAGGAGGGGGGCAGCGGCACTGGGGTCCCCCCCGAGGGCTCTGGCCACCCTGGGAGGCGCAAGGAGCATTTGGGAACCAGGGTACTCAAAGCCCTGGGGGGTCCCTGGGGGTGGCTGCCCCCCAGGACAGGGCTCTGCCCTCCATCCCCTCTCTCCATCCTGGGGAAACAGCATGGATCCCCGATTTGGCTGCCAAAGCCACTGGGCACCACTAATTTGCTGCCTTTGCTGAAATGTCAAAAAATTGCACAAAATAGTAATTTTCCTGCCGAGTGCAAAAATCCCGGTGGATCAACCACAAAACCTGCAGTAAAGGACACATCCTCCCGGCCCTCCGATTTGTGCGCTGGCCCTGGCTCTCGTTAGTGGGGATTGATTCCCGCAGGGTGGGTGGCCGCCCCCCTGGGTGACTCTGTCGGCTCCGTCCCGGGACCCCTGCCCTCCCAGGAGCCGCTTCTCGGCTGGGTAAGAAATCAGCCTCGCAGCCCGTTCCCTGTTCCCGACTTAATTTGGATCCAGCAAAAGCAGGGCAGCTGAATTCGGGTGCCACCCCACGATGCTCACAACCTCTCCTGTGCCTGGGACCGGCGGTTGCTGCCCCAAAGCTGCTACAACCGCAGGTCCCATCCTGCAAACGCACCCACATCCGATGATTTTTCCATGCATACCCTGTGCCAGTGGATACAGGCGGACAAGGTTATTGCTGCTCCGATGGGCAAAGCCAGGAGGCTCCCTGGTATTTATTTGCTTTCCTTCATTCCTCTTGTTGACTTTGCAGGAGCAATATGTGCACGCAGGGGACCTGAATACAGATGTCCCCGAGCGGCTGCGAGCTGAATCACGCGTTGCTTCCTTTTTTTTTTTTTTTATTCCCCTTCAAACCCGGACCCCGCTGACATTGAATTAAGGGCTTTTATTATCACTCGTGCGGGGATTTTTCTTTTTCTCCCTGTTCTCCGCAGAGCGGTGGCTGTGCAGCCGCGTACAAGCGAGCTGCCGTCCCGACTGTCCCGCTATTAATAGCTGCTTTTCTCTTTCATGTGTGAGGCCCGGCACTTTCATTGCAGGCGAGAAGCGGCTCTTTGGCTGTACTTTAGGTGTTTCCAATTCTTCCAGCAATGTCTTCTCCTATTTCAAATTCTTGCTGCCTATTTTTATTNCAGAAATGATCCCGCCAGAGGGCAATTTTGTCAGTAATATTGCTTTTGCATTTTAGACTTTTCAAGGACTAATGAACTTTATTAGATTATAATGAACTTATTACTCAGTGCTGCTGACCTGCTTTCTAAAGAACTTGAATTATTATTTGGAACAGGCCTGTTGAGGGACTGTATTTTTTTTTTTTTGCAGAGCAGTGGGGGGATATTAACTATTCAGAGTCAGATATTTTTTGCTTGATTTTAATTATCTAAGATTCCTGTGAAATATAGATGCTCTGCATTGATGGAGAGCCGGGGAGCAGGAACGGGGGCTGCTCTGTCCTCCGAGCGGGCGGAAGGAGCTGTGCCCTCATGGGTTATTTGGTTCCCATCTCTCGCCTCCCTCCAGAGCATCGTTCTCCATCCCATCGCCAAAGCTCAGCCCCTCCAGCTTCTGGGCTCCAGCTGAGCCAGTTCCTACCCCCACAAGCCAAGGGATGCTCCTAGTATAAATCCGCCGTGGATCTTGCACCCCTGTGCTGGCTCTGAGGGTGCTTTGACCCCAATTTCCTCCGTGGGGGGAATCCCTGCCTGAACTTGAACTCAGCCAGGGTGCAAGGGTGGCTCCGGAGGACGACTGCTCCCCACCACCCCATGGGTGTCCCAGCCGGTGGGTGGGCATGTGCTGGGCAGGAGCACTGGGATAACTCAGGGATGCGGCACGGTGAGTTCCAGCCATCTCACATCCATCACTGATGATAAAATGGTGCTATCAATTCCCGGGTGCTGGGAAAGGCAGCCTGGGGGGGGGGGGGAGGGAAACCAATTG
>VYZM01005801.1:0-67552 GCA_013398915.1 Dromas ardeola | reverse complement strand
GATGATAAACCATTGTAGTCCACAGTGGGAGGAGCAGGGTCCGAAGGTTCATGCTGATTAACGGGGCAGCTCCAGCTCTAGGCACTTTCTTGCCCTGGGAGGCAAATTGGTGCCCCATCCATGGGCCAGGGCCTGGCTGGTGTGAGTGAGACCCCTCCGGACCCGCCGTTCCCAGCCTGGCAGCATGTCTGGCGTGCACAGCACGCAGGGCACGATCCTGGCTTAACAAGGAGACACAGCTGGAGCGTGAGCTGTGCGCAGGGCCCCATGGCTGTAACTTTCCGTCTTTCCGTCTACCAGGTGTGGGTCACTTGAGCACTTTGTTCTCCCCAGCCGCGCTCTTGCCATCTTCTCCTGCTCGGTGGGTTTTGGTTCCCAATTTTCACCTTTCGCTGCCTGCCTTCTGCTGTGTAAATCCTTGATATTGTCTGCTGCGTGCTGCGACTCATCAATCCTGCTGTGCGGCTTGGGTATGTGTCAGTGTTTTCTCCAGCCCTTTTAAAACTCCTGAATGTCTGTGCTCCCTCGCAGCGCTCCCTCCCCGCTCCATGGCACGATGGTTTATGAGCGGTGGGGGGGATGTATGCGGAGTGAATGGATGAGTCAGGCGTTGGCAGGGCACCAGTTCATTGCAAATCAATTTTCACCTGCCTGAAGCCTGCGCTGCCAGTTCAGAGGAGAAAAGGGAGCGTACGGGGGAGAGGAAAGAGCCTCCCCTATGCCAGCCAGCCGTCAGGATTTGGCTGCAGCCCTCTCTCGAGCGGCAGAAGAGAGGAACAACCAGAGCCAGGGAGGGAGAGAGGAAAGCTAGGTCCTGGCATGAATCCCCAGCCACTGAGCAGCAAGAGAAAAGCCTGGGCAGAAAAAACCAAGCTGCTCCTTGCTGCGTCACTTACATCGGGGCGAGGTGCTGCAGGGAAGATGCTCAAAACATGCCCTCTCCGGAGGTGTTTTGCTGGTGGGTGGAGGCTGAGGTTGCTTGTTGCTCTCCAGGAGCCCACAACTGACCCAAAAGATGCCAATGAGGTTGGGTATTACCCCGGAGAGCTAGCTATTGGACACCATCCTGCATCTCCACGGTGCCTGGGGCACCTTCTTACCCCTGTGGCATGGACATCTGTAGGGCTGGGGACAACCAGACCAGAGAGCGCGTGCCCGAGGGAGGGTGAGCAGGGGGTGAGAGGCGCTGCCAGGACAAGGGGAGACCCACAGCCCTTCCCTCCCTTCCCCTGCAGCGGTAGCTGACTCCTCAGATGCTCCTGTGCAAAAACCCACCCCTTTCCAGAAAATCAGCAAATATTGCTGTCAAGTGGCATCCCCAGGGCCAGCTGGAGCCCAGGGGAGCCTTGAAGGGCACGGTAGGAGGGAGGTCTCAGCCTGGCTTTGGGATTTGGATGCTGCCAACACTTCTGGGATGAGGACTGGCTCTTGGCATCTCTGCCTTCACCCCCTGAGTGTGGTACTCTGTTTCGCCCCTGGATGCTGTCTGCTGTCTTGGGGTGATGTAGAGGACTCCTGATCTCTTGCAGCATTCCCTGTTTCCTTTGTTGCATGAACACTTACCTCCCAAGAGTGCTCCCAGCTCATGCTGGGAATGGTCTTCCCCTACCGCTGCCCTGTGAAATGGAGAGCTGTGGCCACAGGGTGGATGTGGGGCTGGCACACGGGATGGTGGGGGTGAGGAGGGACTCGCCAGCTCCTGTGCTGCGGGCGGACAGAAGATGTTGCAGGGCAGTGGCGGAGCAGCGGTGGCAGGAGATCTGTGTGCTGTATGGGGACACAGCCCCCAGTAAACGTGCCCTGCTGCTGGGGCAGATCTCGCCCAGGGCACTGCCACCCCCATGGGCTCCGGTGGGGACCCAGGGCTTGACACAAGCCAAACGGCTTCTCTGTGGGGGGGTTTATTGTGTCTCTTCGCTGCCTTGGACCCATCGAGCTTAGGTGTCCTCGCTGACAGAACCGTGGCAGAACAAGGCACCCGGTGCCTTTCCCTGAGGCCTCGGCTGGCCTCGTGCTCCTGTGCTAACCTTCCTCTCCCGCAAGCCTTGAGGGGGACCGTGCCGAGGCTGGGAGTCATAAATCAGAGAAATGAGCTTCTCTTTTTTTTCCTCGAGCTGCTGAAGTTAGAACAAAAGGAGCAAAAAATCCTCCTTGCAGCATCCCTCCATGGCATCCTGCTGGTGGGCACCGGCTAAGAGCGGTCGGGAGGGTCTCACCCCTCCAGTTCGCAAACGTACCACCGTGCCCAGGCTGGCAGGACGTTGCGTTGTGGGCTTTGGGAGTTGTAGGGATAAAATACTTGTGAAATGTGTAAGCAGAGTCCCAGGCAGTGTTTGCTCAAGGACAGCCCAAACGTTTTTCATGTGCTCGTGGCATCCCTGAGCCGGTCCCTGAGCTGCCTGGGTTTTGATCAGCCAAGATGGGATGCAATAAACAGCTCGGGTGACCCCTAACAACGGAGCAAAGATAACAGTGACCTTTTCTTCTGTAATTATCTTTTCTCATAAAAACCACATGCTGAATTTAATAAAACAGAGGAGAAGGGAGGCGATGGTTTCATATATGCTGCCGAATCGGAGCCTAATCTGTCCCTCCAAACCCAGGGAGATGTGGGACCCCTCTCCGCTCTCAGCAGCAGGTGATGCTGGCAGCTGGCTCCGGTTTGCACGGCAGGGTGATGCTGGGTTTTGACATCTTACTGCTCACCTTAACATGGGAGAGATGTGAATCGTGCAGGTGGTTTTAGCAGCAGACACCTGTATATACAGGTGAAATATTTTTCGTTTCAATGCAAGGTGTGATTTGGCCATCACCTGCCTCCAGGACCTGGGATTTCACCTGGGATCCGAGAACCCAAGGTGCTTTAACGGCATTGCTGGCAGGTCTGCCTAGCGAGGGCTAGCAAATGGGGAAGAATTGCCCAGGATTGCCTGTATGCCTGCCCTGGACTCCCAGCAAGCCCCATTTCCACTGCTGGTGGAAACCCAGAAATTTCCAGCCTGTGCCCTGGATGCAAATGGGGTGTTGGGGTCCGTCCCCAGCGCTGCCCGTAACCGCGTTCAGCACAGCCTGTTGCTGCCGCAGGTGCCCGCCTGTGAAGCTCTCCACGCAGGCAGCGAAACACGGGCGGGATAATAAATAATGTACCGGAGATTTACATGACCCTGCAGCTATAAAGCTAAGGGGAAGAGTTAACGTTGGGCCACTTGAAAATTATGGGGTATCGTAAAAGCAGCCCCTTCCGCGCTGCGGCTGAGCTCCCGCTGGGGATGGATGCTGCTTGAGCTCGCCTCTGCTTGGAGACTGGTGCGAGCCACTGGGACGGGGTGGCCAAACTGGTACCCGTTAGGGGGGATGGCGGATGGGGAGAGAGCCCCGGGACAAGGAGAGGCAGCAGAGGAAGGGGCTGGATGGTGCAAGAAGCAGCGTAGGTGCCTGGCTGAAGACAACGGGAGCGGTGTGGTGGGTTGCAGAGATTTCAGGGTGCAGGGACCAGTGCTCCCGCAGCAGAACACGGCCCCGGACACCGCTCGGAGCAGCTCTGGACTGGGATGAACACCGCCAGTGCGACCCAGCTGGGTGCAGGCACCCCAGGTGGCAGCGCACCAGGGAAGAGATGCCCGTGGTCCCCCTCGACTTGTCAGCTGGGGCTGGGTCGTTAATGTCAGTGCCAGATTAGCACCTTGCAAAGCGAGTCGGCCAGTGTGCTCGCCCCCAACCTTTTTCATGTTTTATTTAAACCTCGTGTTTCTTCTTAGCGCTGGCGGGGAAAGAAGGGGCCTGTGAATCTCCAAAGGCTCGTGTCCTGATCCTGCCTTTCAGATGCCATTAGGGCCGGCGTAATGTTTACTCTGGGGTGGCAATAGCATCGAAAGCTGTTGGCAGGAGGAGGGCAGAGCTGCTGGGACAGCCCCTTTCCAACCACTGCTGCTTTGCTCTGGAGCTATCGCACCTCGCTCGCGTCCTTTACACAGAGCAGCTTTCATTAATAGCGCACCCTGCTCATCACTTCATCTCAGACTGTGCTCTGTTACTTAATCTAAAGCCTCTGTTCACTTTAAGTGGGATCATCACCTTGAGTGCTGTGTCCAGTTTTGGGCCCCTCACAACAAAAAAGACATTGAGGTGCTGGAGTGGATCCAGAGAAGGGAGACGGAGCTGGTGAGGGGTCTGGAGCACAAGTCTTTGAGGAGCAGCTGAGGGAGCTGGGGGTGTTCAGCCTGGAGAAAAGGAGGCTGAGGGGAGACCTTCTCAGTCTCTACAACTCCCTGAAAGGAGGGGGTAGAGAGTTGAGGGACAGTCTCTTCTCCCAGGCAACAGGCGATAGGACAAGAGGAAACGGCCTCAAGTTGTACCAGGGGAGCTTTAGGACGGATATTAGGAAAATTTTTTATGCTGAAAGGGTTATTAAGCATTGGAACAGGCTGCCCCGGGAAGTGGTTGAGGCACCATCTCTGGAGGTATTTAAAAGACATGTAGACGTGGTGCTTGGAGTTATGGTTTAGCGATGGTTTTTGTCAGTGTTGGGTTGATGGTTGGACTCAATGATCTGAAAGGTCCCTTCCAACCCGGGCAATTCTACGACTGTCAGACGTGCTGGAGAACATCACGTGTGGAGCAGGCAGCCCCTTTATATGCATCCCCATCCGTGCACATGTTGGCTGTGAGCATCCACGCGTGACGCAGGGGACGTTGGGGTCCTCCCCATGGCCAGCAATGCCTGTGCACCAAGGTGGGACCCAGCACTAGGTCTTTCCCAAAGGAGCTGGGACCTTGGCAAGGAGAAGGGGCGGGTGGGCAGAGCCAACCGCTCGGGCAGCGGCGAGGGGAGACTGATGCTGCTGGATGTGCATTTATGGATGGATATCGCTGGCAATTATGATAATGGCTGGGATATCCAAACTTGACATCTTCCTCCTGGATGATGAATAAGCTGTCTGACTCCTGTTCATTTTTTATTCAAAACTTCAATGCTGGCTAATCCAGAGCTCCCCGTGCTAAATGCTAATGAGAAACGCGTTGCCTGCCTCCCATACTTAACAGCAAAGCAACTCCTGGGATCAAGGGGGTTAAGTATTGAAATTGTCTCCAACATTAAATAATTAGTAGACAAACAGATTGACTTCTCAAGCCATCACCAGCCCCATCTGTTTCCTGTGCATTTGCTCCCTCTCTCTTTGCTTGATCGGATAATTGGGTAGGGCTTCACCGAGCAGCACTTTCCTTTATTTGGGCAGTTGCAGTGTGTCAGGAGGGGAAACACGATGTTGTGGCTCTAATTGAGGCTGGCTGTGAAGCCGGAGTGTGAGCACACTGCAAGGAGGTGGTGGCAGTAAAGCTGCGGCGGGACGGCTGGCGTTGGCTCCTGGGTCTGGTGCAAGGGCTGAGGTGGGAGGTAATGAGGCAAACGATGCGAGGGAAGTGGCTGGGCTTGGTTCAAATCTTTGCTGAAAGAAAGTCTGAGCCCAAATCCATGTGCACGGGTACACGTGTGCGCAGACACATGCTCGGAGGGAGAAAGCAAGGGCAGAAACCCGGGGGAAATAATCCTGATGTTCTTCAGTCCAGTGTACGCCGAAATAGCACGAAATAAAACTCCACGGCCCAACCAGAAGGGAATGCTTTAAAAGGCCATTTGCTGCACCGAAATGTTTTTGTAAATGTTTCAAATGGGGGGTTGAAAGCTTTTTATTCTTTTATTTCCTTTTCCGTGCTAATGCTTGAAGGTTTCCTGTAATTGCTTCCCTGTTTTTACTGCTCTGTGGCTTTTCTGAAATATTTTTGTTTTAATTACAATATTGATTTAGATACAACGCTAAGAAGACCCCTGAAAAAAAAGTAAATGAAAAGCAATTACTAGAGAGTGCTCTAATGGAAAGGAGGCTCACGTGGGGAATCAGCCCAGACCTCAGCAGTTATTATTATTTATAGAGCCCTGGAAACGAGTACTTGGCCAGCCTGGCATGAAGAGTTATAAATGGGTGGGCTGTTTCCATCAATAAAACAGGCATTGCCCGGTGCCTGCAGGCAGGGACCTGCCAGTGGTCGCCATCCGTGGTTGGACTAGATGATCTCAAAGGTCCCTTCCCACCTAGGCAATTCTATGATTCTATTACTCTGTTCATGTCCAGCTGCTGGAGGAAGGCTGCCCGTAATGAGAGAGCTGGGGGTGTTCAGCCTGGAGAAGAGAAGGCTCCGGGGAGACCTTGGAGCCCCTTCCAGTCCCTGAAGGGGGCCTACAGGAAGGATGGGGGGCGCTGTTGGCAAGGGCATGGAGTGACAGGATGAGGGGCAATGGCTTTAAACTAGAGCAGGGCAGGGTTAGATAAGACATTTGGAAGAAGTTCTTTACGCTGAGGGTGGTGAGACACTGGCCCAGGTTGCCCAGAGAGGTGGTAGAGGCCCCATCCCTGGAGACATTCAAGGCCAGGCTGGATGAGGCTCTGAGCAACCTGATCTAGTTGAAGATGTCCCTGCTCACTGCAGGGGGGTTGGGCTAGGTGGCCTTTAGAGGTCCCTTCCAACCCAACACATTCTATGATGATTCTATGATGGTAATGCTCCTCTGCATGCGTGGAGCAGCATTTGCACCCAAAATGAGCCCCAAACCACTTTGTAAAGCCTTGGCTTTGACAGAGCACGGTGGGTCCCAGCTCACGGGAGGTCAGGAAGGTGCCCACTGAGGGCAGAGCATCCAGGTTAATCCTACCGAAGGTGATTTGAGCACAAGGCCACTTAGTCCACCTTCTGTGGCATGTCTTGTTTTGATTTTTTTATTTTAAAAACTCTGCCATAAGGCTGTTGCCATGACAGATCATTATTCAGCTGGAATGCCGTGTGATGGTGATGTGGGCTGGGGAAAGAAAGGCAGGCGTTGAGAGAGGAGGCGAATGTTATCTTGTCAAGGTAATAAAAGAAATGAACCTGAGGCGTGCCGTAAAGAGGAAGTTGCCTTTTTCCTAAAACACATAAGACATATTGCTGGGAAAACTCTATTAAGGATTTTAAAAGGTGAAAACCTTTCATCCAGTTGACTCTTGAGAAAGGTTCCTTGGCACCGAACAGATAAATAGAGGCTTTTGCCCTTAGCTATTCTAGCATGAAAGGAAAGTCTTATGAATACTTGCCAGATTAATGAGACAGAGGACTCATAAATATGTCAGAAAAACACAATAGTTGGAGATGAAATAGATGCCTCCTTGGGATGCAGATTAATATTCACGAGGCTGAGGGCTTTGCCAGAGGTCATCCCCCCGCCGGCGTGGGCTATGCCCCTGGCCAGCCATGCCAGGCAGGGTGCCCGCTGCCCCACGCCAGGGCTTGGCCTGGAGGAAGGAGCTCATCCTCCAATGAAGGTCTCATCTTGCAAGGGCTTGGCCAGGGCAGGCAGAGGAGGTGGCCTTTACTGTTCTTCTAGGATGATAGGGCTTGACCATCCCACATCAGCAGGGTGCCGTATAGCCAGGTTTCATGTCTGCTATAAAAATCTGCTCTTTATGGCATGTAGATTGGGACGTTCACAGTTTGCCCAGGTAGGAGCAAGCCCAGGCTGCAGAACAAAGAGTAGCATCTCCCTTGGCATGGTCCCAAAATGTGCTGTAGCCTGTAGTGGACCACTCTTGTGGTCCAGCATCCTACAAGAGACACACCTTGCAGAAGCTGTCCCAGAAACTGGGCAAAAAAACTATCTTCTGGAGCTCCTGCACTGCACCAGGCATCTCTGCAGAACGTGGCGGGGGCTATGGGGTGCTCTCCTTGCAACAAGGAGTCGTTGAGGGGAGCAGGGGGTGATGCCCTCTGTGCTCGCTCAGTGAATGCTTGCGGAGAATCTGCTTTTCTGGGGAAAATTACGTTCTTCTCCTCCTGGCTCTTTTCCTCTTGCAGGAAAAACCACACTGTGGGTAGGTGACCCCCACAGCGACAGCTCCCCCAGGCTGCTCCTGCGAGCCCTGGGGAGCTGCACGCCTCAGGGGCTGGTGTCTCCACGTGTTCAGGCTGGGAACAGGAGATGAGGAGCTACATTGGGCTCTGCAGCTATTTCTCCTGTGGCTTGCACAGAAACCATGTCATTTCTTGCTGACAAATGCCCACAGGCTTGTACCAGGGGCAATCCCGCCCGGGATCCGGCACGCGGTCCCCTCCTGCCTCCGCATCCACCAGGAAACACCCAGCAGCGGGAGCAGGGACTGACAGCGGCGTTGGCCTCATAAATACTGAATCAGGGCTGCCGGGAGGAAAGCGATCCTGAAAGATGTTGAGTGTATGACATGGCGAGGTACTTCATGTCGTACAAGTGTGGTGGGGCCACGGCGGGAGTGCGGCCTGGCCCGGGGAGCATCGCTGCAGCGAGGGCTGCATGCAGGCGGGTTACGCTGTGCCACGGCCACGCCGAGGTTATAGAAAGGTGTTTAACAACATCAAGCTGGATTTTTAAAGTGCAGGTTGAAGGTGGTGCTCACTGCTGGCCCGAGGTTTGTGGGTATCTCGCCTCCATACACCCACTGTGCAAGCCCGTAGCTGCGAGGACCGGCATGCGGGGTCAGCTCTGGCCTTACGTTCTCCCTCCCGCCAGCCCCTCCGTGCTCCAGGGATTTTGGGAAACCCCCTGGGGATGTCAAGTCGCTGCATGGTAAAATAGAACAAATCCCTTCGGCGGTCACCGTGGTCCTTTCCCGGGGCAGGGGATGGGCAGGAGGGGGATGCGGGTGAGCGCGGGGTGCAGGGAGAAGCCGTGGCACGGGCAGGGCGAGCCGGGCGAAGGCTCCCAAGGGTGTGGGGAGCTCGTCCCCGCTGGAAACAGCCCCGTGTGTAGGTGTTTAATAGGACTATCGCATCGAGCGGCACTGCATTAATCGCCATGGCAACACGGCAGCGGTAAACAGTCTGAAATCATCCCGGAAAATATCACGCCGGTGTTCACATCGGCCCTAATATGAATTAACAACTAAGTTGGCAATGACTCAGTGTAGCATAAACCGTGGCCATGGCGTTGCGGAAGTCCCCCGAAGGGTAACTGCGGAGTGTGCCGGCTGGGGAGAGAGCCTTGCACCTCCAGAAAGCAGGATTTGCTCAGTGCCGTCCCGCACAGGTATCCCCTTGCCTGCGGACAGCTTTGGAAAAGCTGGAGTAAAGCAGCTGGCCGTACCCCGAGAAGAGCATCTTCTCCTGCCTGCCCCACGGGAGGAGCTGCGGGATGCGGGCAGAGCCTCGGGGCTGTGGCAGGACCTGCCACCGGGCAGCTCAGGTAGCCTTGTCCCCCTCGGTGTCACTCATTGTCACTCGACATCTGTCATTAAGCTGTTTTCCGCAGCAAAATTGGCCTTTCCCAGTGCAGCAGCTGAACCGGCCGCTCGCTTCTCCAGCCCATGCCTCCAGCAGCAACCCCAAAGGATTTACACTGTGAAACCTCCTTCCTAGCACACGGCCTGGATTTCACCCTGGTCCCCGGCTGGATGACAGCCCACCATGTGCTGTTTCCCCCTCCGTCTGTGCCTCCCTGGCACGTTGCATTTGGGTCCCTGAACACCCTGCCCCGCAGCAGCATCCTGTCCCCCAGCCCCCGGCAAGCAAGAGCAGCAGCTGAAATATGTCCTCAAGAACAGCATGTGCTGCTGGTCCCCAAAACTACCTCCCTTGGGGATGTCCCTAAGCTCTCCTGAGATGTAAGTCTTGGCAGAAAGCATCACACAGGCTCCCGAGGCGTTCGGGGTGTCCTGGAGGGGAGCATCTCCACAAGCCCCGGTGGCAGGGACTCGCATCTGATGGCAGCTTCACCAAACTGGTGCCTCAAGTCTTTTATCATCTTTAAAACATTGCTCCCTGAGGCCAACTCCTGCCCTGGAACATGCATGGAGCGTGTATTCCAAAATTGCGGGCAAAGGGGAGGTGGGGAATTTTTGGGGAGTGGGGTACCAGGCACAGGGAGCTCCATGCAGGGATCAGCACAGGGTGGGAGATTGCAAGGACAGAGGGATCGCACCAGGGCGAGCAATTTCATCAAGCACTAACAGCAAAACAGAGAGAAGGGAGGCCTGGAAACTTGCGACTGGAGGCTAAACGAAGGCATTGGGCCCCAAACATCCCCCCGGGCTCTTTGGTCATGCAGTGCTAACCCCAGCTCTGCTCTCTGCGCTGACCCTCACCGCGCGGGAGTGGATGATGGTTGCAATCCACGGCCAAGCCTTTCACTTGTCCCGTTTGCTCTTTATAGGACCCTCCAGGCATCCCCCTGGAGGCCACAGAGACTGAGGATGCTCATGACACCTGTGATTGCCTCCAGATCTAACTGCTTTCAGCCTAAATCGCTGCAGTCAGGTGCCGAGCTCTCAGTCCTCGAATTCAGAATGTCAGATCTCATTCGCCACCATAAAAAAGTATTCCGAAAGGGCAGCCGTCCCCTCCTGAGCATTGACTGACTTACTCACCTGAGATCCGCTCTCAATCCCAGCCAGGCTCCGGGGCAGGTATTTGGGGTCTCGGGGCTGCCTGGGCACAAGTGTGCTGGGTGTGTGCTGCAAGGGCTGCCCCAACCATGGCTTCCTCTTGGGTTCAACAAGGAACATTTTGCTTTTCCTGTTACGTTTAATCCTTTTTGGTCCAATAGACGCATGTGTTGATTTGTGTAGTTTCATCCTCCTGTGCTCTCTGCCTCCGTCCTGGGGTCTGGGTGCTCTGAAAGATGCTAGGTAAATTAGCACAATATAGTCATAATACTCGTGCAGCACTTGCGTTACCCGGATGGCAGAAGGTTGGGTCTGCGACTTTTCCACCAACCTTGCAAAGGTACCAGACTCCCATACTTTGGGATCATCTTCAGATCAGCTCCACCATGGAAGCAGGACGGCGCCCACTGCATCCCTACTGTGGGTGATGCTCGCCCCCAAACCAGCATCTCGCTTGCACGGAGAAAGGAAACACCTGTAACACGCTGGCAGATGCTGTTGCCGGGCCTTCCCAGGATGTCAGCCACCCTGTTAGTCATCGTCATGGAAACCAGGAGCTGATGGTAAACAACAGGAACCATCCCCAAAAAGCACACCCTGTCACGAAGGTCTGTGCAGCAGGAGTGGCCACCCAGGGGGGAGATGACTCAGGATGACGTCGGACCTAACCAGAAAAGAGCCCAGCAGCTTCCCTCAAAGTAAATTCCTGGCACTGCTGAGGTAGAAGCAAGGAAGGATGGGGACCTCAATGAGTCACCTTGTCGTGCAACAGCTCACCTGGGCATGGAGCCAGGGGAGCCACCAGTGAAACCCCAAGACCGCCTCATCCCTCCCCACTGGATCCAGCCCAGCGTGTTGCACCAAAGAAGCCGGTTTTGGTCAAGATGTGCAGCAGACGATGCTACGCACCATGAGAAAACAGCAAAACACCCCCCTGCAGCAGCTGTACTGTGCACTGCAAGTCTCATTCCACTGGGATGTGGCTGGGCGCGTGTCCCCGCGGCCATCAGCCAGCCCTGGGAGCCTGCTGCACCGCCAACCGTGCAGCCAAAATCTCGAAGCGTCAGCAGCGGGGCGAGGTGGATGCAAAATGCAACTTCTTCAGGTCATCTGCAGTTTCTGGGAGGGAAAGCCCCATAAAACCTCCTTCAAGTGTAAAGGGACACTTTCTGCCATCGGCGAGTGGAGGGGGCCAGCAACACCCTCTCTTGCAGACTAGCTTGGGGCTGCGGGTCCCCATCAGGGTGTCACGGGCAGGGTCACCACCTCCATCAGGGCTTTTGCACCATGTCTTGTTTCCAATATTTCAGAAACCTGCTGGTTTCCTGATGCCTTCCACAGGGTTTTGGGGTGGAAAGGAAGGACATCTTCCCCGTCAGGCACCTGGACTGCTCTGCACCACGGCCAAGAGTTGTTGATGTCTGCGTCGCATCCTCAGGCTTTGTGCTGATGAGCCCTCCGGTCTGGTGCAAGGGAAGGTTTCTTTCAGAAAGCCTTTTTCCACATCAACTTTTAGTATTTGTCTTTTCATTAAGACCCCAAATCTCCTGCTTGCCCCTCTTAACTTCTTTTGCTGAGTTTCTTCGTGCCATAATTTCAGAGGCACTTTCAAGGTTAGAGCAAACTCCTCACGCTGCAGTGACTGCAGATCTCCAGAGGAAGGTTAAAGGATGCAAATTGTTGACAGAGGGCTTTTCAATTTAGCATGCAAAGATCTGATGGTTGAAAGGTGAAGCTAGACAAATCCAGGGTAACAGGACGGGTGATCAGGAATTGGAACAATTTGCTAAGGCTCGTGATGGATTCTCCTTCACTGGTGATTTTAAAATTAAGATTGGATGCTTTTCTAAATGATGTGGTCACGTTCAAAAAGCATTAATTCAGGGAAATGCTTTAGAGGAGATTGGACTGGTCCTACCTATGAAGCTGTGAGCCCCGCATCCCTCTTAGACTTTACTGTATCTCTTCTTTCTCAGCCTTGATCATATATCTATGACCATGGACCCCCCGCATAGGTCCATGGGGCTGCCATGGGCCACCTGGCAGAGACTTGCTAACCTCCTCAGATGCTTGTGGGTGGCCCAGAGAGGTCCCAGCCAGCTCCTTTAGCCCCCACCACCACCACTGCCCCGACGCAGTGATTCCCCCAGCTCCCTCCTGCCTCGCCGATGTCCTTTGTTGCCAAAGCCTCCGGGAAAGCCGGCTCTCCTGGGCAGGGTGGGAGCTCTGGCAGGCCACTGTGCTTGTCAGCGGCACCTCACTGCTGCTCAGAGCTGACCCCAGCCATCCTCACAGCCTCAAATGATAGATGGCATCTCTGCCTTGGTCCCTCTCACAGACTGATCCCACTTTTTGTTAAGTATGACTGCCAGCAGTAAATACCAATTTTTCCCCCCTGTGAATATTACTGCATGGGAGCACGATACAGAACATTTTGGCTCAGCGGTACCCGTGCACGTACCCGGCAGCTGGCTCCTCCCTGCTCTCACTGACACTTGGTGCTACAAGGAAACCGGGGAGTTTTTATGTTATTTTTATTGCTTAATGTTTTCAGCGCACGGTCTCCAGAATGACTGTCCTCTTCCCTGCTCTGTAACTCGGATGTGCCTCTTGGGTTCATTTAAACTGTTTGCCTTGCTCTTTCATTTCTTTTTTTTTCTACCGGAATTTAGTGCCCGGCTGACAGATCTTGAAAACAGCATCCAGTCTTCCATCCTCCCAACAGTGCACGTACTGCTGCCTCCGGCCCCCCAGCACGCTGGGCGGCCGTGCCCACGCCAGGGCCACCTTTACCACAGGTGGTAAATGTGTTTCCCTCTGGTTTCTCACTTGCATTTTTGGCTTTTCTACCTGTTTGATGTGGGTGCCTGGGTTCTTAGCAGTGGTGAGCGCTGGTTCTCCATGCTTGAAAATCGGTGGGGCAACCAGCGCCTAGTTACCATTAAGAGGTGTTGCTCTTTATTAGCAATAATTGCAATTGTGCTCATCACATTTTTTGTTACTTGGGTACCATATGGGCATCTGCTTCCAGCTGTACGCTGAGACTGAGAGGCAGTTCAGCATCTCCTGCAAGCGTGCCCCAGTTGAGCACCGCCAAAGTATCTCATGTGAAATGCAACAGCCAGGGAGCGAGAGTCTCTATATATTTTCATCTTTCCCTTGCTTTTCATTTAATTTAAAGCTGTGTCCTTCATAACTCGCGAACAAACCACTGCGTAGCCTTCTTGAGCATTCAGATCTAAGAATCCTTGTTTTGCGCCGTGTGTATGGAAAGAAAGTAATGAATGTCTCTACCTTAATGGTCTAAAAGTCTTTCTTACTGTGCAAAAAAACCCAGCATCTCCAAATCCATTTTCATTTATAACATTATGAGTAATTCTACTGGCAGCAGTTTTTCCTTCCCATAGATATTTATTAGAGGGAGAAATTCCCCATTCTCAAATAATGTTCTTGCTTGGATCAAATAGTTTTCAAACTCCGAGTCCGTCTTTAACCCTTTTATTGCTTCCCATGAGCTGTTCTTCTCAAGACAGATGATGCCCAGGAACATAGAAAGCGGCCTCAGCAGATGTCTGAGAAGCAGACAGAGGCAGTGCTCGGAAAACAGAATCAGAGCAGCTTTAGAAGAGCTGTGCCACTTTTGCAAGAGAAGGAAGCCATGAGGACTAGCACCCCTCTCCCCAAAGAGCGGAGATCTTCTGCCCGTGCTCCTCAAGTAATGACCATGAAGTTGTAATTAGGGTATTACCATCTGCATGCAGGCACCCTGATCTCGGCTGGGCTGCTGGGGGACAACAGGAGGATTCCCAGCCCACCTACGGGGACTCTGCAGGGTGGACCGAAGGTGTCTCTGAGCTTTTACGGACCTCAACGTGGTGGTAATTGCACAACGGTTCATAGCTGCTTCTCAATGTGGTGGTAATGGCACAATGGTTCATAGCTCCTAAGACCAAGTTGCCTGTGGAGGGGTCACCCCCCAAGATAAGCTTGAAGGTAAGGGGCATTGAGATGAGGGATCCCCCCTGTTTTCTGATAAAATATTCCTGTGGTATCTATTTCTGGTAATTCAGGAAGGAGAGGGAGAGAAGTGGGTGCTGCCTGGGAGGAGGAGGATGAGGCCACCATGGATGGGGCTAGACACCTCAGAAATCTTGGTCTGCTCCGACCGTTTGTTGGTGACTGGGGGCACCGTCTCCTGATGAGCATGGTATTTTTCATCATGTCGGTGACAAATGGCTCTCGGTTGAGTAGAAAAATGGTTTATTGATTAGCTAGCAGAGGTGCACGCGGGGATTGTGCCGCTAACGAACTGCGCCTGTTCTGCCAGCTGCTCTCTGTGGGGGGCTGCTGGAGAGAGACTTGGCCAAACATGACCTCGTGCTCCTGTGGCCATCGGTCCTGTGAAACAGAGAACAGGGTGCAGCTGAGCTTCAAGGAGCCTCATTGTGCTCCTTTCTCCCACTCCCTTTTGGGACTTGCCAAGCAGGGACATGTCACTGTCCCCAAGGCAGGGGAGCACCTGTCTTCCAGGGACTGTCGGTGACAATCACCAATACGTGGTGGGACCATCTTTGCGGGTTACCTCTTGGCAGCCAGTCCCTCTGCTTTCCCACCTCTCACCTTTCCATGTCCCTCCAGTCTAAACCCAGCTCTAGCAAAGCACTCTGATGCCGGGTTTTGATCAGGCTGAACTGGGCTGGTCTATTCAAACCAAAGGCGTTTGGATGCTGTAGGGTGGGAGACCACACCAGTCATCTGAACTGCCTGGGAAGACCACAGTTTTGAAGGATTTCTCCCTACTCAGAGCTTCATCGCTGGAAAAAAACAGGTCAGTTACTTTGTTTTCCGTTTGTTTTTTTTTTGTTTTTTTTTCATTTTAGCCTCTGTGTGTCTGCCCACAGCACACCTTGAGCAAGCTGAGCATAATTAATCACAGTTTGCTTCCCTGTGTTCGCATGGGATTCCTAATACGCAGTAAATCCTTTGAGAAACAGATGCAATTATGAAAGAAATGCTTATTAAAAAGAACTATATGTGCCATAAAAAAATGTCAGGACAATTGTCCTTTAGTTGTTTGTAATGTTGCCAGCTGTAATATACGATCCCAGTGCTATGTCCCAGCTGTCTGCGTCCCCTGGTACAGTGTTCTTCGGCAATAGCTTGTGCTGGATTTCACGTGCAGCTGCACAAAGCCCACGGATTTCAGCTGTGCTTCCTTCTCTCCCTCCATCCTGCGAGCACCTATTCTTAACTCAGCCAGCAAAAGCCTGTCACAGCCGCGAACCTCCCGTAGCAAACACTATATTTGATCTCTCCTGACTGAAATGGATGATGAGCAGCTTGGAATTAATATCTTCTGCACGTGTCAATGTGACCAGCCACTGGAAGAAGATATATCTGACAGTGATTTGTTGGTTTGGCTGGCTCGATGGAAGAAAGACCACAGCAACTGAGCTGCAAATGTGTGTTGTGCTTTTCCATCTTTTTCTGTTTTCTTGCCTGGGTAAGGAGTGAAGGAGGAGGTTACAACCAAAATCCTCATGCTGGGGCCTTGTTCGACACTTCCGAGGTGGCATTAACCACCTGAAGACAGCGAGTCTAAGGAAAGGACAATTCTGGTGTTGTGCTCTTGGATTTGTGGGTTGTGAATTGAATTCTTGGGTTGTGCTGCATCAAAAGAAGTGTGGCCAGCAGGTCGAGGGAGGGGATTCTGCCCCTCTGCTCCACTCTGGTGAGACCCCACCTGCAGTACTGCATCCAGCTCTGGAGACCGCAGGACAAGAAGGACGTGGAGCTGTTGGAGCAGGGCCAGAGGAGGCCCCGGAGATGCTGGGAGGGCTGGAGCCCCTCTGCTGTGAGGACAGACTGAGAGAGCTGGGGGGGTTCAGCCTGGAGAAGAGAAGGCTCCAGGGAGACCTTGGAGCCCCTTCCAGTCCCTAAAGGGGGCCTACAGGAAGGATGGGGAGGGACTCTGGAGCAGGGAGTGTAATGATAGGAGGAGGGGCAATGGTTTCAAACTGAAAGAGGGGAGATTTAGATGACGTATGGGGAAGAAATTCTTGGCTGTGAGGGCGGTGAGCCCCTGGCCCAGGGTGCCCAGAGCAGCTGTGGCTGCCCCATCCCTGGAGGGGGTCAAGGCCAGGTTGGACGGGGCTTGGAGCAACCTGGGCTGGTGGGAGGGGTCCCTGCCCAGGGCAAGGGGGATGGAAAACGATGATCTTTAAGGTCCCTTCCCACCCAAACCATTCTATGATTCTATGATTCGGCTGGTTTTTCACATGGTAGCTTAGATTTTCACCCACATGACTGGTGAAGTGATGCCAGTCTTCTTGTGGCAGCCAAACAAATACAAAGAGATCTCCAGGAAAGTTCTTTAATAGCATGGCTGGGTTACCCATGACTGAGGCCAAGTTATTCTTGTGCCTGGGATGGCGTCAGAACAGGAGCAACTCATCTTGGAAGAAGAAACACAGGAGAAGGGAGATGGTTTTGGTATATGTATTAAGGATGTGCGTGCTTGCTGCAAGCGCTAGAGAATAAGAGGATGTGGGACCTACTGAAAGACTATGAGTGACTCGTAAATATGGTCACATATTGTGAGACTGTTGATCTGTGTGACTTAAGGTGAAGCAAGTCTTTCTGTGGGCAAATAGGAGACCCATCCAAACCTTAGGAAAGAGGAGGATGGGAAATAGAGCAGGGGCTGTCTCAGGTGAGCTCTAGCTCATCACTGGCCTTTGGGAGAGGAGGAAAAGCTGCAAGGACTAAAAGCCAGGTGGCGTTCCCGACGGCATGTCGGGTGGCACAAGCAGGCAGGGATGAAACCAGGCAGCTCAGGGTGCGAAATGCTGTGCCATCAGCAGGCGTTATAAAGGGTAATAAGGATCAGTTGCAGATAAGAAAAGTATTTTCAAGCGGACCAAAGCCAGAACTTTGTTCGCAGTTAGTCAGAGAACTGGCAGAAGCCATCTTGGGGATGTTACAATGCTTCAGGAGATTGGCAGAGGCAAAGGTAAAATGTGTATTTACAGAGAGGTAAAAGGAGGAGGTATAGAGAATTATTAGCATTTTAATCCAATGGGTTTAAATTAAGTTCCTAGAAATGCATCATTTCTAAGTACCAAAAAAAGAGAAGAGAATCCCCCTCAAAAGAAAAAACACATGTGTGTCAAGCCAATCTGATTTCCCTGAGTGATGAGACTAAATATTTCGGATTGAGAAGAAGCCAGAGATGTCAGACATCTTGGCTTTGCTAGGATTCTGCTGTGTTTCACATGATATTCCTTTTAACAAGGTTGGTAAGCAGGTCTCCATAAAACTACTGTGGGAGAGGTGCAAAACATGGTTGGAAACCAGACAAGAGAAGTCAATGATTTGCTGTCAACCGAAAGGATGGATTGAGTGACTTTCTGCAGGAATCTGTCCTTGATCTAATAGGAGTTGGTATTTTCCCTAACGATCTAAATGATGCAATATTCTCTGTTCAATCTGCAGAGGTTCAAGACGGGAATTAGTGCTGCAATTGCAGAGAAGGAGATTTCTAATCTTGTAACAGTAAGGACAATTAAGCGCTGGGATGTTTTGCCTGGGGAGGCTATGGGGTTTCTATCATTAGAAGTGTTTAAGAAGTGTTTGGAGGAGCATCTCTTGGGAATAATACAGAGCTAACCCTACCTTGAGGCAGGGCCAACGCTTGAGGTCCGTTCCAGCCCTATTTTCTGTGATTCTGCATCATTCCAAAAGCAGTGTCGCATCTCCTATGACTTTTAGGGAAAAGTATGAAAAACACCACAAAAAGCTGAAAACATGAGACAGCTTTAGCCTTAAAGCCTCGTGCTATTATTTACCAAAATCTCAATGTATTAACCCAGTCCTCCAAGCAAGTGGCAGGAATCGAGAGGCCTGGCTTTTAAGCCTCGTTGTCTGCAGATCTGCCGGAGCTCTTGCCAGCTTCCTACACCCTGAATTCGGAAAGTCGGGGTGCTAAGGTCTTACTGCTGTGGAAAAGCATTTCTAAAACAGAAATACGAACAAGGGTATTTGTATGAAATGGGAACGAAAACATTTTTTTCCATCGACTCCTCTGGCAAAGACAGCTGGGCATTTGGAGTGATGGCGTTTGAAATGCAAAATGCACCTCATTGGAGAGTTGTTTTGTGCAATTCATCTTCAGAGTACGCTCTTACTGCTTGTTTGCAATGTGCAGCTATAAACCACGCTTTCTGGAAGTGCTCTGGCTGGCTCAGTGGTGAGGAAGAGGGGAAGGCTGGTAATATCAGACATTTCAATCCCCACTGCAGCCTACATTGCTCAAAGCAAGATGACTTGCAAACATCTAACAGGAATGAGGAAGATGAATCGTATGCAAGGTCAGGCGCAACGCCAGAAAACTGATAGAGGCAAAAGCAGTTAATTGCTTTAGATTCCGACAACCCCAAAACGTGCCCTGTGTACAGACATCTGTTCCTTGCACAGCGGTGGACCTCACCGTCCAAACCAGCAAATGAAATAGGCAACGGAGGTGCTCGTCATGATTTCTAATGTCAAAATCAGATTCACTGTTGCCTTATGGTCTCTGTAATTACTAGACATCACTCATCATTTTTCCCAGCTCAAGGGATACTCTGTTATTGACCTCAATGGGAAGATATAAATACATTACTGAATGGAAATATCACCATTTACTATTGTGGAAAGGTCTACATCATAGCTCAAAGGACTCTGAAATCTTTATCTCAGTGTACCTACAGCAGAGGAAAATGTCCAATACTGTTGATACGATGGCAAACCGCTGCTGCTAAGGTCTTATCTTAGAGGAGAAAAACCTATTACAGGTTATTAAAGGAGAGCAACAATAGCAAACCATAAGCTCGAAGGAACTTGCTGCAGTCAAACGGCTAAAAATACCATGCTGGGCTGCCAGTGATGGAGGTGGCCGGAGAGCACGGTGGCCTCGCTGGTCCTGAGCTAGTGGGGCCACAAAATCTCTTGGGAGCATGGCAGGACCACAGAGAGCCACAGAAGACAAAGGGATGTTATTTCCTCTGAACGTGACGAGCACTGAAAGCAGGGGGAAGCAAGCGAGATGCTGTCATGAAACCACGTGTGGGGCATCGTGGTGGCATGATGCTCTCATGAAGCAGTGCATGGTGCATCATGGTGGACATTCAGTCCTGTGGGTCACCCCCGAGGTGACCTGTGAGGGGCGAGTGGCTTGCATTTGTCACTCCAGAGCCTGTGGGGGGGGTATACCCGACTGATGCCTCCCTGCTGGTGGCAGCCCTGGGAGACATCCTGTGGGTCTGGCAGTGCTGCCTGACCTGGGTCTCCCTCCTGTCTGCCAGGGCCAGGTGGCCCTTGGGGACCATCTCCTTCCTGAGGAGCGAGGTTGTCGCCAAGGTGGTGTGTGCCAGGGGCTGCCAGCTCTTGCCAGGGAGGCTGCCCCTGCTCCCCGCCTCTTACTGCTGGGTGAGTGGCATTGCCCACGTCAAGCCCCCAGCGCCCCGGAGATGGGAAGCATCTCTGAGCCACAAAAAATGTCTTCTAGGTAGGGACCTTTGGAGGGCATCAGCTGTCCTCATCCATGGGAGTCATGCCCCTTGGCTTTCCGGGTCTTTAGGCAGCCGCAGAGTAAATGTCTGTGCAGGGAGGGCATGTGCTCAGCAGGGGACAACTTCTTCCATGCCATCCCCATCACCCTTTACATGGGAAATGATGACCAACAATGCTTCAAGCTGAGAACGCATCTCTCCACCAAAGGGTTTAGCCCCCAAGACTGCTACCCCCATCACCCCCCGCATCCCTGCCCGGCACGGCCCTGGCGAGGCAGGGGGGGAAGGCCACCCCTCGGAGGGGTCTCACCCTCCTGCCTGGCTCAGCTTTCTGCCCGAGGGTGTCTCCCATGAGAAGGAGAGCTGCTCTGTGCCCCGGCAGTTCGCACTGACCCACATGAGCATCCTACCTTCAGCACGGCACCCCTACGGCGAGATGGGTCACACGTCCAGGAGCTGGAGGGCTGTTAGCCAAGGGTCGCTGGGACAGCGCTGGCAGAGCTCCTTCAGCATTCCCAAGCTTTTTAAGAGGACCCATAAAAGAGCCCCATCCATTTTGAAGGGGAAGCGGCTGTTTGCAGACAGGCAGGGCAGCGGCAAAGTCAGAATTGGATCCACAGATCCTTCCCGAGGCTTGGCAGGCATTGGGTTGCTGCTGATTTTTGGGGATTCATAGATTGCACCCAGGAAGGACCAGTAGCTCAACACATGCTTGGCTAAAGTATGTCCCAGCTGACAAGGACACTGGGACTGGATGGAAAATAAAGAGATGGTGAATCCCACCATCTCTCAGTGGCTTGTCACCATGGCTCATCACCCCCGCTATCTCATTCGTTTTTGAAATGGTGTGTCATGTAAATCTCTTGGCTGCTTTGGAAAATCCCTGCTTGTACGCATTGGCTGCTTTGGAAAATCCCTGCCTGTACTCTTAACCTCCTGCGGGAGCCTCTGTGTTTGGAAAGCCGCACATCTCCAAGAGATGCTTTAGGCACCAGAGGGAGAGAGGACCTGGTGCCTGGCAAGCCAGAGCCCTTCCCAGGGTGACGGCCACCACAGGGATGCTCGCTGTGCCAGGAGACGGGTCCCTAAACCTCGTGGTGCAGCATTGCTGATGGGGTAAACAAACCATACTGGCAGGTCCTGCTGTCTCTCCCCGCTGCTCTCCACCCCAGGGCAGAGCTGCCTGGGGGCCATGGGGGCCGTGGGGGACTGTGACCCGCTCACCCGTGCGTCCCGGAGGAGGGGCAGGGAGTGAGGGGGCTCCTCCATGGGGAGGAGGTGGAGGAGAGCCCTGGCCTTAGAGGGGCACGGCAGGATGTGGGGAAGGAGAAGCAATGTGCATGCAGGCACTCGTTTTGCCTGGATTTGTTTATTTTTATGATGCCTAAAGAAACAGCCATGACTGAGCCCTCTGCAAGGGCTGCGCCGTGAGCGGGTGTCTCTGCTGCAGGGAGCAGTAAATCGGCTGTGCCTTCGGCTTTGGGCAGGGACACGTGCGGTGGAGGAGACCCCCAGGGATGCGGCAGGCTCAGCCCTTTTCCCCAACCCAGCCCTGGGCAGGGACCAGCCTCCAGCCCCCAGCATCGCCGGGATGAGGAGCAGGATGGTCTGGGAGAGCTGCTTTGTGATCAGGCTCCCTCTTCCCATCCGTGATGGACCGTGATGAAGGGAAGCCAGCCGGAGCCCGGCCGAGCCTGCATCCCGTGGGGAGAGCTGGCCGTGCAAATTACAGTTTCTCTGCCTGCAAGTGCTTATTATAGTTTATTGAGCTAGGGAGGTTTTCTCTGCTTTCTATTTTGGGCCAAGCTTCCCTTGTATTTATTTACAATCAGCAGAGCAGCTTGTAGCCATTGGAGTTGAAGAAAATTGCTGTGAAAAGCAGGAAATTGGCTTCTCACCTTACAGGAGTGGGCTGTGTGCGCGGGGGGGCTGCGTCTCCCCCCGAGGGACCCCAGCCCTGCGCTGCGCCGTGGGGTGGCCTTTACGCCCAGACCCATGGTGTCCGTGTCTTGTCTTGGTTAGATTAGATGTTAAGAAGAAATTCTTGGCTGTGAGGGTGGGGAGGCAGTGGAACGTGTTGCCCAGAGAAGCTGTGGCTGCCCCATCCCTGGAGGGGTTCAAGGCCAGGTTGGACGGGGCTTGGAGCAACCTGGGCTGGTGGGAGGTGTCCCTGCCCAGGGCAGGGGGTGGCACTGGGTGGGCTTTAAGGTCCCTTCCCACCCAAACCATTCTATGATTCTCTGTCGCTATGAGTTCGTGTCTCGCAGCAATGTCTGACGTAATGTCCAACGCTGGCTTGAGGCCACGTGGCAGCGTGTGCTCAGCGCTGGCGGCAAAACCTTCCTCGGGTGGTCGGGGCTGCATCTCGTGTCAAGACACAAGTCACCAACCTTAATGTCAGCTCATGCGTGTCTTTGAAAGGTACCTATGTCTTTCAATGGTGTGGTTATCCTCGGGGATATGTCTTGGGAGGGTGAAGGAGCGGTGAAAGCCCCCGCAGAGGTCCCTGGGGTGCAGAGCCCCGCACACTCCATGTTCTGCGCGGTTCTGCGCCCTCTGTGCTGCAAACCGGGGTCACCGGCAGCGCTTCACACCCACCCCAGGCATTGCCGCTCTTGAAGTCATAGCAGTTTCCAAGATGAGAGATGAGAAAGCTGCTGTGTGCTGGGGCGACTGTCCCCAGTCCCCTTTGGGTCAGGAAATGGGGAAGCTCTCTGGCTTCACCCTGCCAGTGGGTGCCGAGCGCCCGGCCCCCCGGCAAGCCCCAGCTCCGAAAGCAGAAGGGCTCAGCGTGGCTCTGGCTGTCCCCAGCCAGACCGAGTCCCTCGGCAGAGGAAAAACGCGTAAGTGCCTGTGCAGCATCTCTCCCTGGACCTATTGCAAATGTCATGGCAGTGTCTATAAGTGGCCTAACATATTAAAGATCAGGCAGCGAGGGGAGGGAAGATGACCTTTTGCATTTTGCCCAGAGCAGGCAAGGGTAATGTAATTATAATTTCATGTAATTCATCTCCTGACACTGTAATAGCTGAACTTCGCTTGGCCAAGCCGGGCACAGAGTGGAGAAAGACGGGAGGAGGGGAGCCCCTCATCCCCGCCAGAGACAGAGCCCCCCACCCTCGCAGGGCTCCTCGCTCCGGCCAGGGTGCAGATGGATCTCTCCTTCTGGGGGGAGGCTGCCAGGGCTGTCAGCTCAGAGCTGCCGTGTTTGGAGGCCAGCAACGAAAATGCTTCCCAGCCTGCAGGAGCATCTGGCACGGCCAGGGCAGCTTGCTCCCCCAGCCTCAATCTGCTCCTCTGCATGGTTTTAGCTCTCCTCCTTCCCTTCCCGACATTGTGTTCTGGGGTTCTGCTTTTCCAATCGCACCAAGCACAAAACCTCTCTCCGGCGGTAGGGGGGAGGCGAGGGGCTGTGCTCCCCCAAATCCCAGACCTAGAGGATGGAGCAAACCCACCCGCAACAAAAACCAGCCCTAGTGGTTTTCATAGAATGGTTTGGGTGGGAAGGGACCTCAAAGCCCACCCAGTGCCACCCCCTGCCCTGGGCAGGGACACCTCCCACCAGCCCAGGTTGCTCCAAGCCCCGTCCGACCTGGCCTTGAACCCCTCCAGGGATGGGGCAGCCACAGCTTCTCTGGGCAACCTGTTCTGGTGCCTCCCCACCCTCAGAGTGAAAAATTTCTTCTTTTACCCTTAAGTAAGGCTTTTCTCTTGTCCAAGCATGCCATACCTCAAGTCTGCATAGTGCCATATTATGGTTAATTAGTTCCTTGTTGATTTACTCTGCTGTCCCTGGGCTGGACCACTTTGCTGAGGTCTACTTTGGCTTCTCTGTAGGGAATGGGGTGATGGACCAGAGCACTCGCAACCCCTCTGGGCCGGTAAGGGGGAACCGCCACGCTTGCTGAGTGTCATGCGAATTTGAGCAGGTCATGTCTGCAGGATAGTTTATTAGCAAAGCAGCTACCGTGTTTTCAGAAAGAAAGTTACACCTATTTAAAAGCTGCCACCATCTGAAATTTATTTTTCATCACTAACTGATTAAATTCTGCTAGTCGAAGATTTTTATCTGTGAGAAATCCTCCAGGAAGCTCTAATAGCAGAGTCAATCTTTATAATATCAGGAACAATAAAACAAGAGACCTCATTTTGCTGCAGGTTTTATTTGCGGGTACGTGGCTCCGCGTGCCTACCAGCCCCGTTATCATCCCAGCACCCAATAGGATTCATTAAATATTTATTTAAAAGGTTTTCGTTCCTGAACGGCGAAATAGAATCGGGCAAAGATTAAATCGTTTTGTTAAGATAAACAGTCTGGAGGAGAGAGCGCCATGTTGCGTGGTTCAGGGGACCAGGCAGCGGGATGCAGGGGCTGGGGCTGGATGCTGCGGGTTCCTGCAGTGCTCCGGGGAAGATCCCGAGGCAGTCGGATAAATTAACCATGGGGTTTTGCTGCTGGATGAATGTGGTGTTGGCTGATGCTGTGCCCAGAGGAGCTGTGAGATGTCCATTAGTTGATGTGGGGGTCCAGCACTTGCAGCGTGATGCCCTCGGTTTGCCATGGCAGTTTGCCGCGGGAGGAAGAAGCAGGGATACTGGTTAGGGGGTTTTATCATCAAATCTGCTGCTCTTTGGACTCGCAAAGCCCAGAAAAATGCCCCAGTGCAGGTACCGCAGGAGAAATGCCTTCATTAGCATTGGGCTGCGTGGGCAGCACTGCTCTCCACAAAGGCTCCATCAGCCAAAACAATCTCATCAATACCAGCCTCTAATTCATCTCCCCTGCCTCTCCCGCGTGCCTCCTGCAGGTCCCTCACAGCAGTCATCTTGAAGCCCTCGGTAAATGTACTTTTTCTTATTAAAAACTACACCAACCTCCGCTAGGTGAGAGATTTGCTGGCGTTTCCCACCTGGGTGGGTTTGCCTGGGTTTGCCTTCCCAGTAGCAGGGCAGGATGTGTCCATCTTACAAGTTCTCTGTTCCTCCCGTTAAAAAGTCTTTTGTGATTTCTCTACCACCTAAAAAAAGACGCTTATGGGCTCCCTTCTCCTCCAGGTTTCCTGTGACAGCAGCTCCAGAGGCCACCAGACCTACGTGTGTGAAATGGGCTGCACCTCGGCATTGGGATTGGGCACCTTTGGTGCCGTGGAAGGAGCTGGGTTTCCACCGGCAGGCTGAGAAGTGGGCACCGCATCCTTTCTGCTAGGAGGAGCTTTCCAGTTGTATCCCAGCCCGTGTGAGCAGGTAGAAAAGCGGGACGGCGCTGGGGTGGGGAACTCCAGCAGCTTCAGCTGCAAGGCAGGAGCGAGCCCGGCGCTGCTTGCACCCCCTGAGCCCTTTTAAATGGGGAAAGAAAAACTCATGTTTTCCACCTTGCTGCTGACAGCTAAACTGATTTGCTTTTCCGAATCTATATCAACACCTAAGGCTTTTATTGGGATGATTTTTTTTTTTTTTTGGAGCAGGCTGAAGGGGAAAGCATAGCTGTAAACATAACGCGGCGCCTCCCATCTATGGATTGAATATAATACTTACCCTATTATTTTATAACACTAAAAAAGGAAGCGCCCTACTTATTTTCGAAGCATAGATTTTTCTGCATGATGAATGGGAAGGAGTTTTTTTTTGGTCGATGCGATTTAATTATGCTACAAAGTGTTGAAGAGCTGAGCTGCTGTCCCCGGCCTCCCATCGCCCTCAGCTCTCTGGGGAGGACAGGGGCACACAGCGAGTTTGTCACCGTCCTGCAAACTTCTCTCCCCCTGCTTGGATTCCTTCAGTTTTTGTCATTGTTGCGTTTTAGCAGACGGTTTGCCAAATGGCCTTCATCTGCTCCGAATCGAGAGCTTCCACAACACATGGAGATGATCCAATTCCTCACTGCAGTCGTGGCAATCCGGGTCCTGTGCAGGTGGGACTCCCCAACTCCTTCTCAAGCTGATCCAAACATCCATCCGATGTTGGAGCCTGGTCCCCTTGTCCCAGCAAGACCATGGTCCCAGCTGGCCTGGACCATGAAGTCCCCAAAGCCCGTTTAACCTCCGGCAAGACCAGAGGTGCTGGCAGGAGCGATACACGCGCCAAAATCAAAGGGCGCTTTGAATGCCGCAGAGCATTTCCATTCAAAAGTCTTCGAAAGATTTGGGATTTATCTCCATCCTGGGAGGGAGCCTTATTAGCGGCTTTTGGGCACACCACTCCTGAATAATGAGGACAATCCTGTCTCGGGAAGATAAATCCCAATATAATGATGCCATTGTCTCTCCTTATTGTAACTCTCCTTCAGCCCCTCATTTAACTGCTGTTTTACCCAAAGATTTTGACAGCCTGTTTTAGCACAGGAAGGATAATACAATGCTTATTAATTGCCACCCAATCTAAAATTAGCCCTTTCTTCCGTGGCTAATGAGCCACCGTGCAGTCCTTTGGGGACGGCGGTTTGAGTGTGGCCGGTTACGTCTCCTCATCCTCATGGCCATGCTGGATCTCCCACTGCTTTTCCATGCCCTGATGGGTCCGGCACATCACCCGACGCCCCCAGCAAAGCAGATGCTTTGCTCAAATCTCTCCTTTCCCTACGCCTGTCTGCTTTGCACGGGAAGAGCAATAAACAGGGAAAGGTTTTTGCAGCTTTGCAAATTCTCCTAAACTTATTGCATGAAGGAGGGTAGCTGAGAGAAATAACCTCGCTGCAGAAATACTGCTTGGAAATAAATTTGTGAGAATATATTTCTGCCGTGACAGGTACGGGGAGCGCCGGAGCCGGACTAAGCAGGCAGGCGGCTCATAGGTCATTATGAGTTCGAATCAGTTACCAGGGGGATGCAAAGGGAGCTGGAGATGGATGTGTTGTAAGAAGGTTTTCTGGAGAGGATTTAAGCAATTTCAACTAGCTGACATGGTTGAGATCGGCTTGAAAGTTTCCTAATGAATTTCTTTTTTGGGAGGAAATTGGGCTGTTGAGTGGAGGAATGCACCCGCTTGGTGCGGAATAGAAAAGCAGGCTCTTTCTGTTGAAAATCCACCAGTGAAAAGACCAAATAAAGCTAAAACTCCTTAACCTTTCAGCACAGATCCCCCGGGAAGTGCCTCCTGGGAGCTGTAGTTAGCCATCTTTGTGTCTGTAATTCTTCTCAGGTGCTCGGGGCAGCAGTGGGCTCATCCTTGCTCTGCAGGGGAGCAATGGGGCGTGGGGGGCAGAGACCTGTCCCAGCTCAGTGCAGTGGTGTGGGGAATGTCCAGAGCCATGCTGGGATGTGCAGGAGCACAGCTCGGGCTTTCCTTCACATGCGGCATCCCCAAAGTCTTTATCCCTGTGCTAAGGGACCTGCGACACACACAAATCCCCGGGCAGCAGCATCCCTGAGTTGCGGGCTCTTGGCTCCCAGGCATTACGGTGCAGCGCAGCCGAAAAGCTGCGTGTCCCCCAGGAAATTTGGGAGAGCAATTTCTTGGTACAAATTTTCCAGCAGTTTGCAGTCAGCGGTAGGCAGAAGCCTCTGCCCTGCACACTGTCCCCCTGGGGCCGGCAGTGAGGAGCACTCACAGATGCTGGACTGGCATCTGGAGAGGGTACGAACGCTGGGGCACACCCTTGTTTTCCTCCACCCTAATTCGCTGTGGTGATTTAATTTTGCTTTTGTTTTTTTTTTTCCCCCAGAGATTGGTGTCCCAATGGAGGAAATCTGGAGCAGCCTTGCAGGGATTCACACCGTTCCCAGGAGCATGTCTTGGAATCATCAGCGAGGTACATCCCCCAAACTCCAATGATAGTAGTGCTGCGGTTATCTCTGTTTTGTGCACAAACCTCCTGGTCCTCAGCCATTACCTGGTTTCTTGGTGTTGGGGTCCAAAACCTGCTGAACCTTTGGAAAGGATCATATGGGCTTTTTGTGTTTTGGAGCGAGACGGTAGTTGGTTAAAGGAAGATCCCTAGGGAGTCTGAGCCGCCTTTTGTATTTATTGCAGCTCTGGTGCTTTCAAAACAATTCAAAGGTCTAATTTTCCTGCTGGTCTCTCCATGATCCAAATTTAGCGGGGACGGGGTGATCAGCAAATAGCCACGAGAGATGCTGCTTGCCTAGCAATGGTTTTGCTGTGTAGGTGCTGTGTGGTACCTCACTGGTACGGAGGACACATAAACTGGTTTAAGCAGTGAGATGATCTCCGTGGCTTGGTGCAGAAGATAACTGAGCAAACGGTCAATCTGGACCCCTGCCCAGCTGGGTATGCCATTAGCAGGTGTGAGATTCATCACTTCTATGGGAAGGTCAGGGTGGACCCCGTGATCGTGTGTTCGCACCCGTTTTACCCCATCTGTACCGCGAGCGTCAACCCCACCGTGCTGCTCCGTGAGCGTGTGTGAGGCCTTTGATACCAGCCACTGTCTGGACATAAAGGACATAATTTGTGTTGGGCTGCCCACGTCCTCCTCAACCCAGAGCTCTTCAAAGTTAGAGCAGAGTGACTCGTGCTGAAGCCGCTGGCGGCCGCAGTGTTACCCGGAGCTGGGTGCCGCAGTGCTCCCTCTCCCAATTAGCATGGCTGTTAATCCAAAGGCTGGGCTGGGCAGCCACCTGTGAGCCCGTAGAGCAGTGGGGACATGCAGTGGGATGCTCGGTGACAGCAGGGCTTTGGCTGGTGGAGCCAGCAAAGGGGGTTTGTAAAGGAGCTGGCTACTGTGGCATCTGCCGGTCCCCGGTCCAGCCAGGGCTGGATCCACCAGCAAGCATTGGGGGACACATTGTGCCCAGTCCTACACAACCCCCATGATAGTTGTCACCCGTGGTGGCCGCCCCATCACTGGGGTGAGCGGGATGCAGCAGTAATGTTGTTCTCCTAATTCCCAGTACCTGCAGGTGGGGATGCTGGGACCTGGGGTCTGCTTTTTGCCTTGCCCCTTCACTGAAGGAGCCATGACCTGTGGCTTTCGTGACCTGGCAGTGGCATTGATTTGCCACCAGTTTCCACTGGAGCGGGCATAAGGCACTGCTGGAGGTCTCTGCTCAGGGTAATGGGAGGTGGGAATGCTGTGGGAGGGTGAGGAGCAGCCGCACGCCCGCAGGCAGAACCTCATCTCCCTGTCCTGCCCACTGGCTGCAGACACAGACCGAAGGACCAGAGGAACGCACAGATTTTTACGGAGCTGCCCTGCTGCGGGCACAGGCAGGATGCGCTCGTGTCACGGAGCCAACAGCTTGGAGAAAGAGTTTGTCCTTCCGATGCAGGAGTGGTCTAGAGGCTCCTCCTGACTCTTTTCTGCCTGTAATGTGATGCTCTCTGAATATTGTAAGAATGAATACAGTTATACCCTGAAAAAAGAAAACTCATTTATTTATGAGGCTATTTGATTTCCTCTGAAATGCCTCATCTAACAGCCTCTCTCCATTAGAAATCCTCCGAAGCTATGCAAGGAAAAGCCATATCTTATTATTTAAATTAATAAAGCAGTTGCAAATTTTTGCTTCATTTTAAAATATGACTATAGAAAATATCCTTCCATGGACCATTTTTCCTGTGGTTTTCTTCCTGAATATTCCTAATTATGGCCATAATTAATTTTAACGAGTCACCCACCATCAATTCCACAGTAATTTGTAAGTGTCCTGTAGCTGACTTAAAAAAAAAAAAAAAATTCAAAGCGGTGCCCTCCTCTGGCTGCCTCTTTAATGAAACCTGGGATTACTTAAGGAATTGGCACTTGGCCCCAGCAACACAAAATTGTCTGGTCTTCAGTCAGAGCCGATGCTGTCCGCCTGTTGATGGATGGCATCATTCAGAGCTTTTATAGGCACAGCAAAAGAGGCCAATCTGTCCGGACTGATAAATCTAAATCTCTTATCATATTTCATAGTTCTACCAGACATAGGTATGAAACCAATGTGATGCTTCATTTTCCCAGGGAAACAGCTCCTCTGAGTTGGTCAACACCACCAAAGTCCTTGGACAACCTTTGGCCTCTGGGAAAGGAGGTTGGCAAGGTCTGGGAAGGAGGTTGTGAAGGTCTGGATGGAGGTTTCGAAGGTCTGGATGGAGGTTTTGAAGGTCTGGATGGAGGTTTGGAAGGAAGCTGGGAAGGTCTGGATGGAAGAGGTGGATGGAGAGAAGGAGGAACAGTAAGTGCTATGGAGTATCCATCTCCCACACCGCAATAATGTCAGATATCTCTACAGGAAGAGATTCTAGCTGCTTGTAGATACCCAAGAGCGTGGGAGCCCCCAGAGGGCACCTCGGACTAAACTTCCTCCTGTTATTCTCACAAGAGCGAGGAAATTAGGTGAAATACCAAAGTAAAGAGAATTTAAGAGCAGGGCTGGCAGGTGGGATGAAAGGGGAGGGAGGGAAGGGTTGATCTGCAGAACAATCCCACATCTTCGTGAGGACGGTTGCTGACGGAGAGCCCCCATGACAGCACCCATGCTGCTCTCTGCCGGGACTCGGGGTCACCCTTCTCTTGCCAGCAAGCGCCGCATGGGCTGGGCAGCGGCGCGCTGCCTTCAACCATTTGTTTTAATAAAGAGAGTTGCTGATGTCCTCATTAGAGCCTCGCAGCCGCAAAGCCAGGGCTGGAGGCCAGCAAGCGGCTGCACGCTCACGGGGGCTTGCTGCTGACATTTTGGAGCTAATCAGGCCTGCCGCTGCTAGCCAGGGGTTTGACACGGAAAATAAAAAACCAGGTAGCTACAAGATCTTCTGTATTATGGCATGGCTGGTGGCCAGGTCTCTCCTTTAATTCCTGTACGAGTATATTAGTGGCGTTCCCGTCCTTTCATTGCCTTTGCAAGTGCACCCAGAGCCGGTGCGGGTGGCCGCGGGGCTTGGGGTTGTGGCAGCAGAATTTGGGACGTGTTGGTGTCTGCTCCCATGAGTCGAAGCGTGGGCTGTTGCCACTGTGTGCGGCTGGTGGGGAAATAAGTTTTTGCTGTTGGGGTGTTGCTGTCATCCTCCTGCGGCACGTCCCCTCGTTTGACTCCCCCGGCTGCGCTGGGGGCGACCCCCGGTCCGAGCGCAGAAGCGGGGCTGTGTTGGTAGAGCTGGGAAGTGCCGCAGAAAGATGGAGTTGGGAGGTGTGCAGCAAATCCTGACCTCTTATGGCAGCAGCTATGCCAACCATCCTCGATAGAGCCCCTGGAAAAGCACTTATCGCTGGGTGTTAATCTGCAGTAGCTACAAAAGGGATAATACGTGTGTCTGGGGAGCGCCGGGAGGCTTATCAATGTTTATAAAGAGTAGCATGGAGAGGGACAGGGTTCAGAAACACTGAGTCTGTCCCCGGCGTTCAAGGGACTGGCTTGAAAATTGTGAAAATATTGAAGTATGGTCTATTTTTTATCTCCTGGTCCTGCGCTGCTGACAGCCTGGGTCATGTTTGCAGAGCGCTGTGCGCAACCGAAGTGCTCCCGGCTGTTTCTGAACGATGTGCTGAGGTTTCTCTGCACCCCATGGCTGGTGTCCTGGGGAACGCCCGCCTCTCCTCGTGGGCTATGCATCCGATACAGGCACCTTGGGGCAGCAACAGTCCCTGAAGGAGAAATACCCAGGCTAATATTAGGAAATCAGAAGTAAGAGGGGGCCCAGAGCCATAATTTCCCTCTAAATGCCTAATTTCCATGGCGTTTGATGGACGTCAGAGGCTGCAGCAGACATCCCAGTGGCAGCGTGCCTGACTCCCAAGCACAGGGAAGCGCGCGCATTAGCATCACGAGCAAGGAAAGCGGGGAAGGGAGCGTATTAAAAGCATTCAATTGACTGAAAAGCTCATGAGGATGTAAAAGACGCTCTCCCTTTACATATGCAAGGCTTAGCAATGATAGCATGAAACCGTGAAGAAAACGTTTTCCTCTTTACTGCAACTCGAAATGGTGAAATACGGGCTGACCAGCAGCTACGGCAACCACTTTATCCTCCGATTTACTACTCTCACTTCCAGCCTGGCCCCGAGAGCCCGGCTCCCTTTGTACCGTTTTTCTATTAGCAGGTTTTATTTGCAGTCGGGAGCTTTGTAGTCACGGAGCGAAACCCATCTTTGCTCCTAAACCATCCGGCCTGGGCACCGGTCCAAGCCCCTGCAACGAGGCCGGGGAGATATGCTGCTCCCGCACGGCACAACACTGGGATTCTGGCAGATTCCACTGCTGAGAGCAGGGGTTCAGCCATGGGAAGCTCCACGTCCCACCGCCATACCAAGAACAGGTCAAGAAGAGGAACTGGGGCCAGTGGTGCCTCAGTTTCCCCATCCTGGTTCCCCCTTGGGGACACGGCAGGTTGAGGAGGGATGCGAGAGGCTCGGAGACCCCATGTTGTGGCGTGGCCACCCAGGAGGCACCCCGCTAGCCCAGGGGACCCCGGGGACAGCTGGGGCTGCCTGACAGAACAGCGGGCATCCCCTGTTTTCAGACAAGCTCAGTTTTCCAACAGACTCCAGTGAGATTTACTGGAGTAAATATCTAAGCATCGTTTTCCAGCCCCTGCCCGGCCAGGGTCTTCTGCCGCTTTCTCTGGCCTCATTCCCAGTCCTCCCAGTCCCCAAAGAACAAACCCAGTTGAAGTTGCCTTGTGTATGGCTGAAGGCGTTTAATCACTGTCTCAGCCTGATGGAAATACAGGCTACTCCTGTGCCAGTCAGGACATGCTCTTCTTGCACGGACGAAGATGAGCAAGGAGCCATCCGAGCATGAAATAGTTGTCAAGCTTCCAGAGGGTCACAAGATATATGGATTATGAAGTAGAGACTCCCACATATCTTAGATTATCAAATATAAAGACTGCAGAAGATTGCTTCAACGTGTTAGATCGCAGGAGCGCCGTCCTGAATTCAGAGCTAGGCTGCAGCTGAGTCCGTGGGACTCTTGCTCCCAAGCTTTGGGTTCGCCCCAAATTTGGCCGTCCCCGCACAAAGCTTTTCGGGCGTCAGAATTATATTCTGCCTGTTTCCATCCCCGGCTCACACGAACGGGCAGGTTTTGTGCCTGTGTGTGCTATGTGGAACAGAACCCATCTAAAGGTTAGAGCACTTGAAGGGCTGGAGATGGGGATTAAAGAGGACACGTGGAGCAAGTTGAACAGAGGATTAGGTTTGACATCGGTGGGAGCTGCCTCCTGCGGGTGGAACAGGGGGCCTTTAGAAGAGCAGGCAGTCGCCGGGGGGAAGTCCAGCAGCGTGATGGCAAACCCCAAGGGGCTGAGGGAGATGGGGAGCCCCTCCTGAAACCCAGGGGGATGCTATCGCGGGCAGAAGGACACTGCTCTGCCCTTGAGCTCCTCTCCTGAGCCCCAGAGATGAAGAGTAGCACTGCCACAATGGGTGTTAGTGCTCAGAGGCTGAGGAGGGCTCGCTGGTATTTTGACGAAGGTGGGTTTCATCATTGCACTTGGCTCCAAGCTGCAACGTGTAATGGCCTCCCTCTCACAGGCAACCACTGCCCCGTCCCCCTTTTCCAGGTTCTAGGAGGTGCAGTTGAGGGTCACCTCCCTGTTCCCCTGTCCCAGAGCCCCATGTGCATTGCCGGTGGCCAGAAGCATAGCTCTGGCCAGGAAAGCCATGGCTCGATGGACCACTTTCCACCAGGAGTAGCTGAGCCACTGACACAGATGATGCCTGTGAGATGCCAGGTCTGCAAGAGCAGGGCATGGGCTCGGTGACCCAGGAGGTCCCTTCCAGCCCCGGGTCCCTGTGTCCCTGCCGGCCAAATCCTGAGATCACCCTTAGGCAGCCCCTGTTCCAGATTTAGGGAAAATGGAGAAAACTCTGGGTGTAAGCCAAGGATCCAGCAGAGAGGTGCAGGCATGCCTCCCTCTCTGTGTTCCTGCCTGTGCCCCCTCTCTTTATTTCTCCAGCCCCCCCAAACTGGGGACTTTCACTGATACATTCCTACAGGTCCTGAACGAGCCTGTTCATTAAACCCAGCCCTAATAGGGACCACGGCTACCCGCCACCCTCCAGCTCGTTACACGACTGCTTATTCTTCGCTTTCACTACCGCCCACCAGTTATTCTTCCCCAAAGCCCAGGCTCAGCCCAATTTGAATTAATTGCAAGAGTGAGACGTCAGCTGCTTTTATGTAACGCTCCTGTGTAATTCCATCCACTCGTTTCCGCTCCCCCACTAATTTATTCACTCCAGGTTTGTTTAAATCAGTCCAGCCTTTTTTTTTTTTTTGGCTTCTTCACAAGGTCTCTTTGTAAACCGTGTTCCTCATCCAAGGACTTGGCGCTCCCCAGGTAGCCGGGGTGAGCGGGAGCAAGCCCCACGGGACCCCACCAGAGGGACGAGCGCCTTCGCGTGGGCTTCGCTGTGCCGAGCACGGCTCATGGCTTGCCTCCTTCCCTAATTACTTCTACTCCGCTGTTTTCTTCTACTGCTTCAGCAAAGAGAGAAGCTAGACTTTCAAGACGGGGGGGTGGGGTTTATTATTATTTTCCAAATATATATTGAGAATTTTTGGAAAACGGCTATTCTTTACAGTAAGAGGAAGAATGATCTTACATACTTATTGATCTCCAGGAAGTCTAACACTTCGAAAAACAACGCTGCCGGAGGAGTGGGACTTGCCCTTCATCTCCTCTCCCTGGCTCGGCACTGCTGTGTGCTGCAGGGTGCCGGGACGCGCCGGTGGCGCAGGGCTGCAGCCCGCGGATGCCCCAGTTTGCCGTCAGAGCTGCCATGGCTGCTGGCCCCGCTAATGAGCTGCCTGGTGCCGCACACTGAGAAGGGTCTACCTCTCTGTTATAGCCCTCCTTCACACAGAAAATGGCTCTTCATTTAGCTCTCGTGTTGACAGGGCTGAAATTAAGAGGCAATTCAGGCAGCGCTCAGAGTAAGAGATGCGCATGAGTCCTCCTGAGGAGGCGGCAGGGCTTGTAGGGAATCCAGTACCCCAAATTCCTGCAGAACGTAGTGGATAATTACCTTGGGCTTCATCTTCATGTCACAGTTAACCCCATCTCATACTCATGACTTAATCCAACCTCACCTGCCAGCAAACGCCCTGAGCAGGGTCAGACACGGGCCATCCGTCATGACACCGTAAGAGTCTCAGGGTGGGTTTTGCAATACCTGCAAGAAGAGCTATGGAGGACCAAAGAAATCACCTTATTTGCTTATCGATTTCCAGTAAAATCTAATAATTAGAAAAATAGTCCTGCTGGCTTACGGGTGCCCTGCTTACAAAGGAAGGAGGCAAAATCATTCAGAGGATGACAGTGCTTCGATACTCCCCCTGTAATTTCTCTGGGCAGACAGACAAGCCTCCCTGCAGCCGGCATCAGTCAGCGTCCCAAGGCAGAGAAGGGAAAGCGTCAGCCTGTGGCATCCCTCGGGCACGTGCGGGGCCGGAAAAGGATCTGCTTGTGAAGATGGGCTGCCATAGATGGGACCACGAGGCCAGCACTGTGGCGTGGGTACCGGTCCCCTGGGCAGGCTGCGGTGACACTACAAGCCCATTCACTCTCTCACCCCTGCCAGCATCCCCCGCAGCTTCTGTTTGTACAGTGATGCTGCCGTGAAAAAAGATGATGCCGCGTCTCCGAGCGTGTAGAGCGAGGACCGTCCTGCCGCGAAAGGACCATCCCCACGGCCAGTGCTGGCACGGCGGCGAAGATGACACTGCCAAGGATCAGATGTGCCTCCTACTGCAAATAAACAGAATATTTTGCTCTCCGCAGGTTCTTAATATAGTGCCTTCTACCACCTGTAAATAGCACACTTAAATAGCATTTTATCAAAAACAAGTCTCGGGGAATTATCTGAAATCAGCCCCTGTGATGAAAGGCATGTGAGCTGGAGGGCCGCATCCTGCACGGGAGTCTGTAACCCACAGCTTTGCCTGTGATCAACAAAGTAATCGGGAGGTTTTTGCAAACGAGCTGCTATTTTACCTTGGGAAAATCAAACTTTGAAACATTCTAATCCCAAACAGCTCGTTGTTTGCTTTTTTTCTGCTTCCCAGCCTTGCTTGCCCTTTCCTGCTGAACTCCGCTGCCTTTTCTCACAGCTGCTCTGTTGACCTGTTCACTCCTCTACGCCTGAGAAAGCTAAAGAAGCATTAATGCTGGAGTGCATTTCACTTGCCGGAGATTTCAGGAGTCTCGGCAGCCCAGCACAGCATGCAGAAAGCTCAGGGCTCTGTGTTGCACGCGTGAGCCCCGGCATCACACCCTCCAGCCATGATGGGCACCATCCTCGGCCTCCAGAAACCGTCTCTCCTGTTTGGTATGGAGGGCAAAGAGATAAAGCACCATGGCTAAATAACAGGCAGATGGATTCCCAGTGCCCGGCTGCTGACCGTTCCCGTGGTGGTTTCACACTGCGGGACAAGGACCACGTCTCGTTCAGCACGTGTGCCGTGCTCAGCCCCAGCCAGCGGTCCCCAGCGTCTTGAAGCTCACCTTGTGTCCTTGGTATTTATCAGAGGAACAACAATTGGGGAAGGAACTGGGAGGAGGCGTGCTCCGGGGTAGGAGCAGAGTCACTTGTAGAGAGCCGGGCTCTGGGGAAGGGAGGCTCCTCTCCTTTCGGCTTGAGTTAACTCTTGTGTGGGTCAGGAGCGATAACTTCATCTTGCCAAGTCTCGCAGAATTAGCATTCTGCTCCAGCCCGGGTTTCATAAGCTGGTCTGACTTCGTAAGATAAAAAAGTAATAACACTGCCCTCTATTATTTATTAGCAGCCTTTATGTCTCCCGGCACAAAAAGTCCTTCCTCCTCCACGGCTTCCTTGCCGGGCTGCTCTAAACAATGTGCGATGCTGTCACTGCGCAGCCGCCGTCACCCAGCATTTCACGAGGCTCCAGAAAACCCATCTCGTGGCTCAGGTGCTATATTCCAGACACGGTGGGCACTCGTTCGGCTCCTCTCTTGCCTTCCTGGATGCCCAGGGTGGCCTCGTGCTCCAGCAGCAGGCAGCCTGGGACAATTCCCCGCACCCGGCAATTGGGGTACTGCTGGGTGTCCCCACGAGAGCTCTTGCCTTTTGCCCTGATTTCAGGGTTATTAAGCTCTTGTGTTTTAAATTATTTCGCCTCCAAATTCTAAAATCACGGCTCCAAATGAAGCACGCGCTCGTCGTTCAACCTGGGTTGCATGGGTATCACAGAGGAAGCTGGCTGCTGGATCCGTGCTGGATCCCTTGGGGTCCTGTGGGTGTTTTTTGGGTAGACAGGAGTCCCTGGTGTCCCGGCCAAGTTTTCCTGGGGTGTTTTCCCCACGTGGGAGCCGTGCACAGTGTCCCCCGCTCTGTGCTCAGCCCAGGCACGGGCCACTCGAGCTGCCCGGCGCCGGCGTCCCTGCAATGCCCGTGGTTTGTGTTGACTGTATTGACTGAATTAATTACAGCCGAGGTTCAATATTGAAATTACTCAGAACTCCGGATAGCCAAGCTGAATCAATTAGTTTATTAGCAAGAGCCAAAGGCAGCCCAACAGCGAAGGGACGTCGCACCCTGGGAGAGGAGGCAGAGCAGCCACCCTTCCTCGGAGATCGGCCCCACGAGGCACATTTGAAGCAGTCCTTGTGGTTTTGCCCGACACCATATCTTTGTTTTAGCCCTAATACCCCAAAATTGGCAAGCACATAATTGAACCTCTGCTGTTTGCTGAGACGGCTCCTTGGCCAGCACACAGCATCCTCACGTACGGCAGGGCGCTGGGGGTGCCATGTAACTCACACAGAAGGGAGGCCTTGATGTCTGTGATGTCTGTGACTCACGTATATGATATTTCTAAGCCCCAAATATGCATGTGAATAACAGCAATAAAAATATCTCACTAACTAATATGAAGATGCAGGACTCGGGCTAACGTATGGATATACGCCGTTGGCATGCTTCGTCAAGCATCCTGGGACTGCCGTCAAGGAAAGACTTTCTCTAAGACACAAATGTTATATTCATCTTCCTGAGTGCAGCATACCCTAGCCATGACACTGGGGATTAAATGACTATTTCCAGTTCTCTTCAACTCCAGGTATGTCTCTGCCAGGAGATACCAGGTAGGAGTTTGGCTCTGCCTGCAGTGTCCTTGGTGCACGGCCCATATGTGTGGCTCAATCTACCAGCTTTAAAACCCGTCTCCTTTTCACCGTCACTGCTCTGGCTGTAGAAACAGCGGCACCTTTGCACGTGCAAGCATCTGGCTGGAGACAGACTGGGTTTTTGCTGGAGAAGCACCTGGAGGGCTGGCCTTGCTGGGGCGTAGCTGGCTCCTCGCAGGTGGCAGGGGGTGGCATTGCTATAGCAGTTGTCACCTGGGAAATGGAGAGGTATAGAAGTGTCAGAGCAGCGGTATTCTCTCACATTTCTTGAGGAGGTTGGCTCAGTTTGGCATCCAGCCGTGGCGTGGAAACCCAGAGTAGAGCCCAAAAGTAGACCCATCTCCATGCCTCATCCTAGCAGTTGGCTATGGCACGTGGATGGCACAAGCCACCCTGCAGCAGATGGCCACCATGGCCCATCAGACATCTCTTGTAGGCGTGAAAGAGGCTCAGGACCAAATGCGATGGGCTGTGCCCAAGGGAAAAGATCCCAAAAATGGAGAAGGCTAAGACCCGCTGAGGTCAAGACTTCAGCTCCTCTCCAAGCGGATCCTCCTGCTTTGGACCAAAAAGCCTCTTTCCTCCTCCTGAAATCTCTGGGAGCAGAAATTTCCCAACCTAAACGGGATCAGTTCCTAAGCTGTCAAGATGTGTCTCACTTAAATAAGATCTTCACAGGGGTGCTTTTTGGATCCTTGCAGTTTTATTTATTTAGTTGGTTTAGTTTAAGATTAATCAGAAACGGGGAAAGAGCCAGAGACACACAAAAGAGGCTCTAAATAATTCTGAGTGATTGAGAGCACCGTGATTAATGGGATCTGCCAATGCCATTCGGGTGGAAGCAGCCTTCCGAAAAATAGATTTATGTTAAATGGAAAAATACAATAATGTCATTCACAACAGGAGAAAACATGCGGTGGAAGAACCTGCCTTGAACGGTCGTCACATATAATTCAGGCTCACGATGAACAAAACTTAACTTCTCTAAGCTCTGTGTGTCCTGATTCTAAATTCATTCATTATATTTGATTATCTTCAGTCGTCCCCAAGTGTAATATATTATTTCTTACAGAATTCACCATGCTTCATGTCAGGCATGGTTTAATATTTCATACAGTTCATTAAATAACACATTCAGTTCAGCTCACAATGCCTTATTCATAATCCCATATACATCCCTGTGAAACCACAGAGAAACAAAAAAAAAAAAAAATTGATGTATGGAGAAACGGAAGAGCAAATTGAAATGGTTCTGTAAAAGGACCCTTTGCAACCTCGGCAACTGAAGGCGCTTTGCAAAACAAGAGGGAGAGAAGATGGTCCTGGGTCTCCTGCCTGCTGCATGGGCGGGAGAAGCAGCGGTGGGAAGCGTGGCCGTGGGGCATGATGGCTCAGAGGAGGACATCTGGGTTTTGCTTTCGGCGTGGTCACGCTGAGCAGGCTCGTGCTTCCTCCCTCCTCCCGCACTCCGGGCACAAACTGGAGAGAGCTGCCTCTCGTCTCGTGCTGACCTCACAGATTTGATTAAAGCCGTAAATACACATTGCCCCCTTGCTGGAAGCAAGCTGGGAGGATTGTGAGCTGGTATCCAAGCTTGCTCTAGGGATGCGGACAGTGGAGGCTTTTTACGGGCTCTGGGTGGTTTTAGTGGCCTGATTTTAGTTTGGGGTATACAACTGAACAAACCTGAGCGAGTCCACCACCGCAAGGCACTCTGCCTTCATCAACCCGCCGGGTGTGCATCCCTCTTCCATGATCTTCAGCTCGAGGACAGCTCGCCCACAGCTTCGCCCCAGGAGCGTGTTATTGCAATATGGGGTGCGCAGGTTGCCTCCGCGGAGCAGGACCATCGGCTGGGACGATGCGGGGTTGTGCTTGGTGGTTTGCTCTCTAAAGCTGACGCCTGCACCAATCTGAAACAGCAAAGCAAAATCTAAAGGCTTTCTCGCAGGCTTCCACGCGGCGAGTAGTGTCTTCTCCTACAGTTGGTTTCCTTGATTTCAGGGCAGGACTTTGGCAGGTAGAGACCAAGGGGAAATAATTCACTCCAAGAGCAAGAAACCTTTTTTGGTAGAAAGTTAGAAATATCCAGCAGCGGGTGGAAATTCCTTCCCTGCTCCAGAACACGACAAAATACTGCAAATATCTCCAAGGAGGGTGAGTCTAGTCATTGCGTCTGCAAGGACACTCTGTCTGACGGGCGAAGGCTAGTGTGCGGCAGAGTCTATTATTCCTTCATGTGATTAAAATTAATAATTTATACGGCGACGAAGTGACTTCCTCGTAATTTCTTGTGAGCCGCGATTCCTCCTCAGCGGCACCAGGGATGCCGGAGGAGACCCAAGGAAGAAATAATGGGAATGGATGCCCCTGCGAAGGGCAGAGTGAGCAGCCCTCATCCTCCTGCCATGCACGGCGGCGGCGGCTGCCCCGTGAAGGCACGAGCTCCGCCTGGGAGCAGACAGTCGCCCCAGCAATAAATATCACCCGCTAAACCGTGTGTACCAAATGAAGATATACATTATACCAAGTCCTCAAGAGCTGCAAATGTCATCCACTGTTCCCTACCAGGATTGTTCTGTCCTTGTCAGGTGGACCCTGAGCTTAGAAAGGAGGACCTCAGGGGATGCATCATTCAAAGGCCAGGAAACAGCAGCGCACCAGGCTGGCACTGTCTGCGCTGATGATCGGTGTATGATCTTGGGCATGTGTCTCCACTTCTGCATCTCCTTTTTTCCCCTCCAAGACCTGGTTTCTCTGTTTATGCCCAAGCTGTCGAGGTGAGGATGGTCTCGTTGGTTGCATTGCACCCAGCGGAAGGGGAGCCTGACTCTGTGGACGCCTCCGGTTCCCAGTCCCCTGCCACCCTTCCCGATGGCAACGCGCCACCTGCCAGCAGCAGATAAACCGACTCCTGCAAAAATGCTGGGTTTGAGCTGTTTGCTTATATACATGTTCAGGCTCAATTTTTTTTCTCCCTTTGCAAAGAGAATCTGTGTTCACTGATAATGCAAAAATAGTCGGGAGTGGCTGTATTTAGACATCAGAGCCTGTCTGCAAAAAGCATGCCAGCCCTCCAGGTAGAAGAGCAGAGACAACATCACGCAACGGAGCCGGACGGTTTCAGATAACTGTTAGAAGAAGCATAGAACCATAGAATGGTTTGAGCTGGAAGGGATGTCAAAGCCCACCCAGTGCCACCCCCTGCCCTGGGCAGGGACACCTCCCACCAGCCCAGGTTGCTCCAAGCCCCGTCCAACCTGGCCTTGAACCCCTCCAGGGATGGGGCAGCCACAGCTTCTCTGGGCAACCTGGGCCAGGGGCTCACCGCCCTCACAGCAAAGAATTTCTTCCCCAGATCTCATCTCAATCTCCCCTCTTCCAGTTCAAAGCCATTACCCCTTCCTCCTATCACTATATGCCCTTGTGAAAAGTCCCAGCTTTCTTGTAGGCCCCTTCAGATATTGGAAGGCCACTATAAGGTCTCCCCGGAGCCTTCTCTTCTCCAGGCTGAACCCCCCCAGCTCTCTCAGCCTGTCCTCACAGCAGAGGGGCTCCAGCCCTCCCAGCATCTCCGGGGCCTCCTCTGGCCCCGCTCCAACAGCTCCGTGTCCTTCTGCTGTTGGTGGCCCCAGTGCTGGAGGCAGCACTGCAGGGGGGTCTCCCCAGAGTGGAGCAGAGGGGCAGAATCCCCTCCCTTACCCTGGTGGCCACGCTTCTTTTGATGTAGCACAGGATGCAGGTGGCTTTCTGGGCTGCCAGGGCACATTGATGGCCCATGTTGAGCTTCTCATCCACCTTCTTCTCAGGGCTACTCTCCATCCATTCTCTGCCCAGCCTGGATTTGTGCTGGGGATTGTGCCAAGCCACATGCAGGACCTTGAACTTGGCCTTGTAGAAGGCCAACAGAAGCAACAGCAACAAACTGTCGTAGAAGCAACAGCTTTGTTAACGTCTCACCCGCCTGACTCCGCTCCTCAGTCCCGTCTGGTGCTCCTTCTGCCGCAAGGGCAGTGGTTTTGCTCCGCATTAACGCGCTCCCACCAGCAATTGCTTCTCGGTGGTAGTGCTGCACTACCTGCAGCACATGCTGCACATGTACGACCTGGGCAGACGTGGTGGCCTGAGTGATGGGGATGCAGGGGATGCTCCTCACCTGTGCCACCCTGGCTGGTGACAAGTCCCCAGAGTGCATCCTACATGTCCCTCTCCTCGTTAGTGCCACCTTGCACGAGTGTTTCCTTTGCACAGGTGTTGTCTTTGCACAAGTGTTTCCTTGCTCTCGTCCTCCTGTCTTTCCGCATCTCTCCCTCTCTTTTCAGCCGCCCCTTGCCCTGATCCCAAAGGTCAGAAGGTGTTTGGTCTCATCCCCTCCCTTTATAAAGGTGAAAAAATCCCCCAGTGTCTGGCATACCCAAGAGTTAGGTCTGGGAAGTGGAATTTGGACTTGAGCGTGTCAGATGGTGGTGGATGGGTTTAGTTCCAAACTCTCTTGCTTTTTTTTTTTCCTTTCCAGCGCAATAATCCTGCCTCCATCAGTGGGCTGGATTTTCTGCCTTTTTTCCTTTTCCTCCTCCCACCAGATTTGCTAGCACAGAAGAATTACAAGAACAGAAGGTGAAGATCTTCCTCCTTTATTTTTATTTTATTTTTTTTGGCATCTCTCCCTTGCTCTTTTGCCAAGACACTCCAATTCCTCTTCCCCAGCGCCCACGCTGCCTGCCCAGGCGGGGGACACGTGGCGCCCATGGAACAGGGTGCCATGTGTGGTGGCCATCAGCTCCTCCATGGCAAGAGAGGGGGTGGCAGAAATACCGACCCAGAGGAAGCACCTGCGTGGGCTTGAATGACCCTCTGATGAGGAGCCGTTGAGTCAGGGGCTGAGCCGTGGCTGCCGGCTGTCTCCCCGCAGGTGGGAAAGGCTTGTCATCACGGGTGGAAGCTCCAGCCTTGGAGCTCCCCACCTGCGTGCTCATTCCCTGCACAAAAGCCATTCAGCATGTTTAATCACCCTTCCCACATTTCTTTGAAGCTTTCCCAGCTTTATCGCATCCCTTTTTCACCTGTGTGGTGTTCAACATGTAGGTGCACAGGGGATTTATACAGCAACAGCGTGATTTTTTTCCTGTTTTGCTCTCTGTTCTTCTTTGAGTAATCCCTAACATTCAAGATGTTTTTATTTTATTTTTTTTATCTCTGCTGAGCAATGAGCTGATGTTTTCAGAGAACTATCGATTATAACCCTGAGAACTTGATCCTGAGAGTGAATCGTCAGCTCAGAGCCCATCATTTTACTTCCCAAGTTGGGAATGGTTTCTCCCACATGCACGACTGTTCATCCACACTGAATTCCTCCTATCATTTTCTTGGCCAGTCACTCATCACAAAGTCCTTCTGCAATTCCTCACAGTCAGCCCTTGTCCTTAATATCCTAAATAATTTGGGAGCATCAACAAAATCTGTCGTTTCACTCTCCACTCTCTTTCTTTCCTGTTCCAGTGAGCCTCCATGTAGGGTCTAGGAGAAATTTTGGGGAAACCTAAAGGAAAACCATGACCTGTGGAAGGGGACGGGAGAGAAGAGGCCCTGTGGCTCCTTGTGGTCCCAGTGGGCATTGAGGACCTGGGAGCAGTGGGGACAGGCTCCAGGCAATCCAAGCAACAGATATCTGCAGGGACAACTTCTTTCGATACCTTGCCCCCAAGATTTATCAGGAAATAGGATTGAAGGGCTTTTAATGACCATAAGGAGTGAAAACTTCCAGTGGAGGAATGGGCATGGTTTTCCTGCACAAGCAGATGCTCGGCAGAATCGATACTCTCCAGGGAATTGTTCCAGAAGGTGGATGGAATAAAGTGATTCACAGTATTAAAAAAAATAAAATAAAAAGAGAGACATCAGAGCTCCTGGAAGCTGTTCAGTTGGCATCCCGAGGTCTGCGAATAACAGACGCCCAAGGGAACTAATGTTTTAAGCCAAAGCAATTTGGGTAACAGGACAGGCTTGGGGGGAAAAAAACTCATGGTGCCAGATTCTGGATTATGCTGCAGCACATCAATGCTAAAAAAGACGACACACATGTTGTGAATGTACAGCCGAGGAACACATTTTATAATTCCTAATGTGGCATGTGCTCTGCTTCTTCTTATTATTGATAATAGCTAACTATAACTTCTCCTGTAGCTCTTCCTTCTGCTCTTTCCTGTTCAACTGTGAGATTTAACAGGCCAGTGATGACACAAAAACATGTGGTCCAGGTTCTGTTAAAGAGTTTAAAAAATTTCCAGGTGAATATATTGGCTATTTTGAGGGTTTGCCTTGAACTCGCAAGGCTTACCGTTGCAGAGCAGTTGTGTCCAGGGTGGGATGAACCCATTCATTTCTTATACTGGCATCCATAAGGGAGGGCCAGAGAAGCACCTTCCAGTGAGGTACCCCAGGCATCAGCTTTATTTGATCAATAAGGCTGTGTGACAAGAACAGCAGGATTCAATCTGCCCAGAAGTACTTCTCTTAAAAATGTCAGAGGATGCTTCAAGCCCCCCCAGAGCTGAGAGTGTGTGTTTTCCTTCTGCAAACCAAAATCAAACCTCTCTGTTCACCTTTATCCCCACTCTAAGCCCAGAGGAATCACTGAGAACCTGATGATAAATCACCTTTTCTCTGGGAGGGGAGGAAGAAATGTTCCTCCTCTTCCTGACCCCTAAATCCAGCCTCTGTGCTCTCCGTATTTCTGTGCATGTAAAATGATGAGGGACACGTCACTGCCCTGACAGCTGGGCCAGCAGAGCCACCCTGGACAAAAAAATCAGGAAGTTTTGTACATTTGGCCAACCCTTAGTGTTGTGTCTGCTGGGAGGGAAGCAGTACGAAATGATTGACACCTGCCGACGTGTCCCGCGATGCTTTATTACCGTGTTGGTCTCATTCGAGTGCAACGTTTTTTCACATGGCTAGCGATGTCCTTGGTGCCATTTCTGCGTCTGACCGCAATTCTGTCTGAAACTTCTAAAAATTTATTAAAGTTTTGGGGGAGGCTTATCAGGCTGGTAAAACGACTCCATCTGTATCTGTAATTCATGTCCCAGCCCTCAGGGACCTGGGAGATCGCTGCCCAAAATGCAGACGGTCCATCCCCGCCGGGAAAGCCCAGGTTAGTCGCATTGCCACCGAGGGCTGTGCTTCCCCCGAGAGCAGCTGTAGCACCATTCCCCGGGGAGATCCAGCACTGAGACAGGCTGCTCGTCTTCGCTGACGAGCTGTCTGCAGCCAGGTCTCAGTGCAAACCACTCCTTGGGGGTTCCCAGCGTCGTCGCTGCCGGTGGTGTCTTTGGGTTATCAGTACGGGTGGTTCTCGTAGCTCATGTGGTGTTTCTCCTGGAGCTTTCACACGGGAACATCTCCCTTCTTTCCATATTCACAGCAGTCCCCATCTGCTACGGACCTCTGTGGCATCACAGACCTGGTGCTCTGTTAGTGTCAGCCTTGAAGGGCAACAAAAATTCATGTATCTCTGCATCTAACCCTTTCCACTTGGAACCCAGAGATGTGCTGGGTGATTTGCAGGCTAAACTGAAGAGGTTTGGTGGTTCTGGTCCCTAAGAGCTGATGTACAAGCCACCGGCTGGTGGGGTGGTGGGAGCATCCGAGGAGCAGCCCCTTGGCTGGCCATGGGCAAGGTTTTGCAAGTAGGATGATGAGTTGGCCACGAGCTGTGGGGTTCCCATGTGATGGGGAGGAAAGGTGCCTGGGGCAGATGGAGCAGAGCAATGCGGGCAGAGTGACCCCAAGCTGCGTGTCCACTGTGGATAGTAAAAACACTGACAGATCTCAAATTCCGCCCCAAAACTCCAGTTCTTCTATTTTTTGGCACCCTGCAGAGGAATCCACCCCATCCATTTAATCAGGTGCCACGTTGGGCCATCTGTCTCCGCTGGCCGTGTCCAGATGGGGCTGGGCACCACCCTCGAGAAGCGCAGCTCTTCCTATCACTGTAGGAAGGCAGGCTGGGCAGCCAGCTCATCCCTCTCCCCGGAACATCCCAGGAGGGAGGCGAGGAGCCAGGCTGGAGCTGGGTGCCAAGCCGGGGGGCGGCGTGGGGGGACGGAAGCGCGGCTCACCCCCGTCCCCTGACTCACGGCGGGTCCCCGCAATGCCGCGGGGCGCAGCGTGACAGCTCGGCTGCCTGCGGTCGTCTATAGCAACTGAACCACCTTGGAAGGCTGCGCTGCCTGTGTGGGCTTGAAATTATGTGGTTGTTTTTGTTCCCTCTCGGAAAAAAAAAAAAAAAAGAAAAAAGAAAAAAAAAGACAATCTGATTTGTATGTAACTCTGAATAAATTCCTTGTTAACCTTTACAGCCATCTGGAGGGAGAGTCACTCCTCGCCGCAGAGCACACCGCGGCTGTAGGAGGGAGCGATGCTTCTGCCGGCAGATTTTGCAGGAGCTGGTGTGCAGGGGGCCGGAGGCACTGCACTGGGCGGGAGCCCAGAGGCCCAACTCAGCCCGGGGAAAAGCTGGGAGGTGGAGGATGTTGGGGTTCAGGGTGTCCTGGGGCTGTCAGGAGACAGCTGCTGTGTTGGTCTGCCCCTTTGGCTCCCAGCCCTGAGCGCAAAGAAACGGGAATAGCTTCTCACTGCATGTCTTAGGTAAGAATAGAGATGGAAAACTTCTTTCTGAGAAGCCCGGGCTGAGAGCATGCTGGGGGTGCTCCACTGAATGTTTGGGTCATGCTACCCCAACACGACACTCTCTGCATGCCCCCGGCCCCGCTGAAGACCTGAGCTTTGGGGTTTGCATTTGAGGGTTGAGGGTTCAGGACCACCCCAGGTACTCAGAGAGTCTCCCATGTTACCTGGGAAGAGCTGGATCAGACCATCCGATCCCTTCATGGTCCCCAGAAGCATGCTGCATCTTGCCAAAGACACGTCCCTCCAAGACTTCTCTGCCTTGGAGCAGTCCCCTAGTAAGTCTGCTTTGAACCTGCAGGGCATTCGTTCACCTCCAAGTGCTTCTTGCAGAGTCTCATCTCTCCTGGCACCGTGCCTGGCAGTCGTTACCTGCCATCCTTGCTATTCTGTTGACTTTCTGGACTGACAAGACCGGAAAGTTCATCACCTCTCAGCTGCAACTGCAGCATCCAGCCGGGTAGTCACATTCTGCGTGGGACTGGTGCCTTGCTAGGTGTGTTTGGTGCCGTCTCCTCCCACAGCTCAGCACCCTCATGTATCCACCATGTAGTTGACAGTTCTTGAAATCCTTCCTGTGGATTCCTCCTGGCTGAGCTCGTGTCCTGGGTGCAGCACTGTTCTGGGGACGTGGGGTGAACCTACACCTCTTAACCATGAGGCTACAGCAGAAGTCCCACAGGACCCACCAGTGTCTGGATGCAGAGGCTTTCTGGGCTCCTAAAGCTTTCTTGGTCGTTCACATCTGACTATGTCAGGCAAGAGGAAAAGACTGCTCATCCCTGGCATTTTGGGGTAGTGAGGGACCCTATGGAGGAAAATTGCCATTCTCCGGTACAGGAATTTCCAGTAGCTCCTCTGGGAGGTTTGTGCGTTGGGTTGGATTCATGCCTGCCCAAAGAACTCAAAGCACTTCCCAAAGCAACTCAGTCACAATAACCCCCTTTAAAGAAGACCCCCGAGGTACGGGTCAGTGGGCACACGGGTCTCTGATCCTTGGTGTGGTGCCCCTTACCCTCAGGCAGGCTCCCTTACCCCAGTATAGCACCTCAGGCTTGGCCGCATCCTGGCAGCGCTGCTCGGCGTGCAGGGATGAGCAGAGAGGAGAGGGGACACTGGGCATCCATCCGCCTGCTGAAGGCAGCCCCATGGCAGCTGGGACAATAGGATGAATTATGGTTCCCGTGGATAAGAAAGAGAAAGGGGAGCGCTAGCCAAATAAACACAATGCAACTTTATTTTCTTTCTTTCTCGGCTCCTTTTAGAATTTATAAATATTTTGAAAACTTTCCAAAGGGAGGGAAAAAAACAGCAAGTTGCACATCAGTGACTCAATGCAGTGTCACACTGTTCATTAAGAAAGAAGGAAATCAAATCATTACTGGAATTAATAAAGAAGAATCTCTTGGTTGACTAGGAGAGGGGTGGCACTTTAAGTGGGTCGGGTATAACACCACTGTGGCTGGTTCCCAGCCACGCTGAGCTCTGTCTGAAGGTCTTAATTATAAGCAGCTGAAAAAAAGCCGACAAGAAAAGGAATTTACAGCACAAAAGAAATAAATTAGATCTCAAATGCCTCTATACATATTTAATCGTCGGGATGCTGATGAAGAGGAATCTTTAATGCTAGTTGCCACAATCCAGCCTTGCTCGCGGAGGGCTCTGGGGCGGGCGCTGTGCCCGGCCGCCGGCAGATTTGGCCGGTGGAGAGGATGCGGCTCGTGAGGCACAGCCGCCAGCCGGCAGCCGGAGAGGAGAGAAACACGACCTTTGGGTCTGGGAACTCGGCTGGAACAGCAGCGGGATCGAGCACCTCCTTGGAGCACTCTCCAAGCATGATGACTTGGCCTTCAGAGATGCTGAAGGTCAACAGGATGCTCACTAAGTCCAAGAGCATGTAAAGCCACGCAGGCAGGGCGCCCGAAAGCCCTGGCTGAAGCCTCGGCTGCCGTGAAGCACAATGGACCATCTCAGCCCTCTTTCATTTTTAAGCCTGTCTCGCTAAGCCCTCTCTGAACTCATTTAATTCACTTTGCCACCTTAGCTCTGATAGCCGCAAAGATTGTTCGACTCTACCCCATGGTGAATTCTGACTCTTCTGAACCTTCTTCGCATTTATTGATCTCCCGCAGCCTCCTGGGTAACTGTATCTTTTTAAGGTTCGGTTTAGATATTATCTCTCCTTGCTTCTGTTTGTGTTTGCGTAGCGCATCCTCATTAATTAGGATGTCTTGTTGGACAGAGTGTAGTCTTTGGGGAGTTCCTCTAGTGATTTGTTTACAGATGTCAGGTTAGCAATAAATTGGGAGAAATAATTGACCTTTCCTGTAAGACTTTGCTAATCCTGTTTCTTCTTAACTGTTTCCAATTTTTAGGGTACTGCGGTGTTTTTCTTAATCAATTGTTCCGACTGTGAGAACATTAAGGGAGATGCGATCAGGAACACGTCGCAGTGATGCAATTTTAATGATTCATTCTCTGTTTCTCATTAATTTATTGCATTTCGTGTTTCTTCAAGTGCTGACTTCGGAAGTTTTCAAGACTTTAAATAGGTTTTTTTTTAAAAAAACACAATTACAGTAGCCTTCTCGGTATGTGTTGCTGTAGCAGGCTGTGGGCAGGATGCGCTCGGCAGGCACGGAGCACGGAGCTCATCCCAACCTCCAGGACCTGATGTTGTGCCGAAACAGATTCCAGCTAAACGTGCAAGGAGAACAGTCAGCAGAATGTTTCTATTAAAAAACTTTAACTTTTAAACAAGTTAATTTCCCCCATGAATCAAGCCACTGTACCGAGCAATCCCAAGAGGCAGGCTAAGTATAATTGTGCTACTCTCGTTAGAAGTGCTCAGATGGAATTTTTATATTTTTTTTTTTAAACTGGAGAATTCAAACTTTTGGAAGTTGGACGGCTTGGAAGAGATCCAGCTTTTGTTTTAGAGGAAATTGTGCTGTTGCTATATTGCATTTCGGAAATTATGAAAGTGTTTCAGATTTTGAAAACAAAACCTAGGGAAACGGAACATCGCCTTTCATGAAAAAATGAAAATATTGGGGCTTTTCCACCTCAATTATTTTAAGAGAGTGATAACGTCCTTGTTAAACCAGCTGCACTAGCATCTAATGCTGCTACTAATGTGCAACGGCAGGTCCTTACTCCTGATCCTTGACAATTAGCAAAACAACGATTAAGTGTTTTGCAAGGAAATCCTTTTTCCGGCTAATCCCCTAATTAGAAATTCAGAGATTGACTTAAACTTATCAGATACAGTCGATTCAATGCCAAACTGTCTCTCCTACCAACGGCGATAACAGCCCAGCGGTTTCTGCTGCGGCGCGGGCAGACGTGCCACGGATCAGCCCCAGGTAACGCATGCCCCTCATCTGCCCTTACACAGGCTCTGGTGTCACATTAAAAACGCGGTTGGACCCACCGGTTTATAAATCACACGTTCATTAGTACAAGGCGTTATCTTGTTGCACACAAAGCTGTCAATTTACGGCAACATTGCAAATTACGTGTTATCTCTGGGCTGTAATTGCCTTAGGGATGCTCTGCGTTACCATTTTGCGGGGTGGGAGACGCCGGCAGTGTCCTCTGCGGGGAGCACTGGGATGAGGAGGTGTGGGGAATTTTCCAGTCCCACCGCTCCCATCACCACCAGTGACCTCCTGCTCCTGAACAAGCTGCACCCAGGATGCCCGAAGACACATGCACATCAAAACCATTTAGTCTTCTTAACCCAACTACGTCCTGCGTGAGAAATATTAACATGAAAAGCCAAGCCAGTGGAGTAAGACACAGCATCTGCCATTCATCAGGTGGAAGGAGACTCTGGATGTTTAGTTTAGAATTAAAAAGTCATGGTTTTAATTTAAAAAGACCCAACCCTACGCACATTTCAGGCAATCTCTCGCCAAAGGCACTCTTGTCCGCTTGGGTTTTCGAGCAAGCCTTGGGAGGAGGAGTTGGTGGCTGAGCCTTTGTAGCCAGGAGGTAAATCTGGTTTTCTTGCTCTCATTCAGGAGTTTGGGGCTTATGGGATGCAATTTTTTGAGTGCTGCTCCCCGGAGCACGGCAGCATCGCCCAGCCAGGGGCCAGGCTGACACGTCACTAAGCCCCTCTGGAGACCCACTTCCCAAAGCGCTGCCTTACCTGGTCTGCACGGGAAGCAGTACGGCTCTGTGTGTCTGTCTGCAAACTCCCAGCCCGCAGAAAGCGAGTCTCGAGGGGGCCGAGCACCCCATCGCTCCGGTGCCCGGGCAGACACTGCTCACCGTGCCGCGGCCCGCTGCTGCGGCTTGAGTTAGGTATCAGGGGGAGACAGATGTTAATCAGCTAATCTTGCTTTGCTGGGCCTTCTGTTTGGTTTTGGTTTCGTCTTTTCTTTTCCTTTCTTTTCTTTTCCTTTCTTTTCTTTTCCTTTGTTTTCTTTTCCTTTCTTTTCTTTTCCTTTCTTTTCTTTTCCTTTCTTCTCTTCTCTTTTATTATTTCATTTTATATTTTCCTTTTTCCTTTTCCTTTTTTTCCCTTTTCCTTTTTTTTTCCCCCCTTTTCTGTTTTTTTTTCCCCCTTTTCCCTTTTCATTTGAGACATGCCTCCATCCCACGTAGCAGGGCCTTTCCCTGCAGCATACACGCAAAGCCAGGGCTCAGACGGCACCTCCGCGGTGGCTGTGCCCTGTCCCCAAGGGCAAGGCAGCCTCCGGGGAGATGGTAGCTCTTCCTGCAGTCCTTGTACACCAGTGATGGTCATCTTGCTCTGCCCTGGGAAAACCTTCTGATCTGGGAATATTTCTTGCCCGGTCAGGTCTGCTGTCACCGCGCACTTTTGTGACAGACTCTCCCCCTCTGACCAAAACCACCGTGGGGAGGGATAGGCATCACCGTGTACGTACTCACAGGGACAGATGGCACCATGGTCACAGAGATTTATGCTCCTTAGGACAAAAGAAAAAAGCTAACCGTGTTTAAACTGAGGCCATTTCCAGCTGTCAGGATAACAGAGCGTGCCGGGGGCACTGCGAATGCCTGTGCCTTTCCTCGGTTGCTCACGGCTTCGTCACGCTGCTCCCTTCCAGCAGGAACAAAACTCCTCCTCGCCGGCAAACAGCCTGGAAAGGAGCTCCTGCTCCCTCCCCGTTTAAAACGTGTCCTCTCACTCCCATCCAAGAGGGTGAGTTTAATTAGAAACTAAAACCAGATCTGGCTGGTTGGGGCGGGGGGAGGTGGGTGTCCCAAACTAAGGGGGTTTGGTGATTTTTCTCTTAATTTTTGGCTCAAAGAAATAAAAAATATTAAACTCTGGCAGCAGTGAAGTCTACCACAAACTGTCCCTCGCTGAGCTGCTTTATCAGCAGTGACGTCTCTTCTGCTTTGGAGATACGAAGTGGCAGAAAAGGGTAATGATGCCCCAGTCCCACCTCTCCATCCCTTCCCCGGTGTTAATTCTCCCCCTTCCAACCCCATGTCCCAGTGAGCCGTCAGGTTCCCATGGGCTTTGCCTGGAGGAGCACACCGGGAGCCATCCCCTTTTGGTTTTGGGTTCATTCAGGGTTATTTTTACACATTTCTAGTTCATGCCTGTTTATATGTTACCCTCTCCCCACTCCCATTGCTGTATGCACTTAGTTGTGCCATGATTATTAAGGTTTGTTTGAACTTCTCTCTGTATGATACGAGTTCTTTAATGGAGGGGAAAATCAAGCAATTGCACAAAGCTAAGCAAAACTTAAGGTAAAAGAAGTGAGTAATAATATAGTTAAAATAAACTCAAAAGAACAGGATAGGCAACAGCCATCTGATCGCTCCACAGCTCGGACAAGCTGCGCGAGCCATCTGACCCTAGAGAAAGTGTAGTTATAGCAAAAGTTTCTTAAATAATTTTTGCAAAAAATATTAAAGCTAAAGTAAGCATATTTTAAGCTAAAATATGTTCAAAATCAGACAAGGCCTGAGAACTCCTGAACTGGTGTGGCTAATTACTGAAGATGCTTGGCAACTGGCCGGGGTGGAGGGCTGCGCTTCTCGGGGAGCTTCAGTGAGGGATTTGCCATCGCCGTGCAAGAGCAAAAAGCTCCGAATAGGAGCCTGGCAGAGACGCAAAAGGGTTCAGGCCCAAACAATGCAAAGAGAAATGAGAATATTTAATGGCAAAAGCCTTTATTGACAGGCTTCTCCCTTGTCAACATGCATCTTCCCCACGTAAGCACCGATGCATCTGAACTCTCAGGTCTACCCAGCTGTTTTCACTGCTTGGAAACTCCTTCATCTCGCAGGCTCTACTCCTGCAGGATTATTCCCATGTGAGGACCTTAGTGCCTACTTGCCAGCCAAAAAAAAGTGCTTCCAGGATGGTTGAGGAGGAGGATTTTGGCTGAAGAAGGCACTGCAGGTGGAGGGGTCGCTCCACCCATCCCTGGCCCCCCGGCAGGACTGACTGCGCTGTTAGGTGGTGGAGGACCGTGACCTCTGCATAGATTTAACCGTCTGACAAATGGAGGACCCGAGTTAAGGTATCTGAGTTTAGAGCTTGTGTTATGAGATTGACCACGTAATAAATCTAATAGTGCTGAGCTCAGCAGCCTTCCCCAGGCAACTGCGACTAATGACTACCTCCAGTATTGATACAAGCGCAGCACGGTGCGATGTCTGCGAGGCTGTAAAAGCAGAAATCTGCAGATGTAAAAAACTGCAGCCAGCCGGCGGCGGGAGCCAGCTCTTTGCCAAGAACTGTTAGCAGACCTGGGAAAAGTGCCTGAAACTTTGGGGCACGCATGGCAGAATAGAAAGAGAGAGGCAGATGGGCCATCCTGGGCGACGTTCAACTGAAAATCAGACCTGCATCCCCCAGCTCTTCCTGGCCATCTCCAGCAGAGAGAACGGTGCATGGAACATTCCCATCAGTGGTGACACTGTGACGGTCTCCACGCAGTGTTTAGAGCCAGACCACCTCCAGCGCTTTGGGCTGCAGCCACCCTTTAGGATGACCAGAGCCCAAGTGCAGAGCCCTTAGATGGGGGGCTTTCTTGTTGGGTTGACATGCTGCAGCTGCAACAGGTAGGAAAGGACAGAGGAAAGGACAGCCCTGCTGTGTTGCCGTTGCCTTGGGAAAACAGCCAAGAAACACCAGCTCCAAGCCACAGCTCCTTCAACCCCCTTCGCAACCCTGTTGTCTCCCGTTCAAACAGCTCTGCTGTCCCAGGGATGGACCTGAGGGGACCACAGCATCTGTGCTGGCTCTGCTACGACCCGTCATGGGTGAAAGTCAAGGCTAGGCACATCGTAGCTTGTTTTTTCTGCTTCCTTAGAGCCCAGCAAAGTCTTGGGATTACTCAGTAGTGTTTGGAGCGGATGTTGGCGGAGGGAAAGCTCTGTCCTCGTGATGCCTGTGCTCCACAGCTCCTGCTCCCCAGTTAGCCCCATCTGAGAAATGATCTGAGCTTGACCTGCTTGTGGATCTTCTGCTGATTGGAAATAACTGTCTGTTGGTAGCGGTGGTGGTAGGAAATGTACTGAACTCCTCCCATCTCAAAATGCCAACAGGCTTTTGGTGGGATGTGTGTTGGGGCCTAAGATGATCAAGAGACTGGAGCACCTCTCTAAAGAGGAAAGGCTGAGAGCCCTGGGGCTGTTCAGCCTGGAGAAGACTGAGAGGGGATCTCAGCAATAGCTAAAAAGGGCGGGTGGCAAGAGGATGGGGGCCAGACTCTTCTCAGTGGTGCCCAGAGACAGGACAAGGGGCAACGGGCACAAATTGGAACACAGGAAGTTCCATCTCAACATGAGGAAAAACTTCTTTCCTGTGAGGGTGGCAGAGCCCTGGCACAGGCTGCCCAGAGAGGCTGTGGAGTCTCCTTCTCTGGAGATATTCCAAACCCACCTGGCCAAAGAAATGGAGAATCCCGAGGGCAGAAATAAATTACGAAAACCCAGATACCCTCCATGCACAAGAAGAGGGCATGGCAGGGCTCCTCCCTGGCTCGGGTACAGCTTCTTCACTAAAAAAAACCAGCTAAAACTCGCATAGTGTCTACTAAGATACTATGATATCTATATTGAAGATCTAACGGGCTTCCCCTTCCTTTTCCAATCTAAATTTGCTCATTTATACAGCTTCTGAGAGCTGACAATCCCTTGTGACAGTTGCTTGTGTTGGAGGAGAACATGTCCATCCAGCACTGCTAGTCCTGGCCCAGAAGCTCTGACCCCGCAGAAATAAGAGAATTTGTGCTTCTTCGATTTGTACCATGCCTGGCTGGGAGATGGTCTCACCATCCCTCTGTGTCGCGGGCAGAAATAGTAATTGGACAGTTGGCAGGCAATCATCATGCATTTCACATTTTTAATAAGCACTTGCAAGAGAAACGATCCGTTCATCTTCTCAAGCTTTCCGTGAGGACACATAAAGCTGTAGAGAGCCTGCAAGCCCCTTCAGCCAAATGCCTGAGTGCTGAGGCTGCACAGAGTGGGCCTCCTTCGCTGGTGGGTCGGAGGAACCAAACCAAAACGGCACAGGGGTCGGTTCAGTACAGCATCCAGAAGCAATTACCGGGGTGAGCTCATCAGGTCTTGCCCACCTAGGTGTTACTGAAGAGATGACTGGGGTAATTGTGTCTTAAAAAACAAGATAACACTGGGACTGTTTTTAAGAACAGTCAGCAATAATTGCATTAACGGAATAGGTGCTGATGGTTTCCTAGAAGATGTGGAAATCCCCCGGTTATAGTGTTTGAGGGTCATGGCATATTGGGTCTTCAGTGTTGAGAGTGCGTAGCCACAGGGCATGTTCATTTTCTGTGGGCATGACAGGACCACTCTAGGGATGTTTTGATGTAGCACCATGGTTTCAAAAGGTCCTTAGCTACATCCACCTCGGAGCCAAGACTCTTTCCAGCTCCTTGTTCTCATGTGCTTTGCTACCTTTGCAGGGCATTCCTGGTTGATGGATGACCACAATGCCGGCTCCATGACACGAGTTGGACTCTAAGCTATTGTGACACTAAGAAAAAAGACTTAGAGTCATGAGTAACTTTTGGGAGGCGTTCTGGCTTTTGAACTGCGTCTACCCCTCCATTTGCTGGTGCGACAGTGCACGAAAATTGGAAGGTGAAAACGTAAGCAAAGTTGAAATGCAGAAGCAAAGCTGAACTCTGAATCGTGCAGAGTCATCCCTGGAGGGGTTCAAGGCCAGGTTGGACGGGGCTTGGAGCAACCTGGGCTGGTGGAAGGTGTCACTGCCCAGGGCAGGGGGTGGCATTGGGTGGTCTTTAAGGTCCCTTCCAACCTAAATCATTCTGTGATTCTGGGACTGAGAGTCAGCTTTTCTCCATGCCTTCTGCATGGTACGACCTTCTCACCTTGCTTATCCTCACTGCAAAAATGAAAACCAGGGCACATTTTTACTGTCCTGTCTTATCTCATGCACTGCACAGAGCTTTGGTAGAAGTGGCAAATGGGTCTTATTCTGCTCATACAAGGCTGGATCTGAGGTTGCCAGGAGCACCACTGTGCATGGCTTGCTTTCATCACCAGTTCTCACAGTTTTTGGTTTTCTCTTAAGACTCACCCCAGCCCTTCGGTGAGCTTGTCCTGTGTGTGCAGGAGAGGACCAGAGAAGTGGGGTGGAATCTGTGGTTCCAAACAGCGTGACTCATAGGGGAAAATTCACCTGCCTCTGCCCCTGCCCCTTTCCTTCTCCTCCTGAGCTCCCTTTTGAGCTGCTGAAGGTCTGGCCACAAGTCCTTGGTATTCCACAAGACTCAAAACCAGCCTGGAAAAAAAAACCACTAAAAAAACAGTATTACATCCATACACACATATGCACACCACTGAGCGAACAGGGGACGTTCAGGCTCAAGCCCAGTTCTATTTGCTTACAAATGGGGAGACAGTCATGGCCACGTTGCTTGAGGTGCTTCACGGGTTTTCATTCAAAAACGTGAAAAAGCACGTGAAGGAGAAGAGCATGTGGTCTAGGAAACAAAAACCAGTTACAAACAATCTGGGGCTCCCCACCCATTTGGCCACAGTTCCCTGGAGAAGGGAAGGCGTCTTTCTCCAGCAAAAATTGCACAGGATGATGGACAAGCAGCGGTGTTTGCAGAAACCCTTGGGCAGGAGCGATGGGACGTCAAGCTGGTGGACCAGGGGCCATCTCCGCAGCGGAGACAAAAATTAGCGTGCAAGGAAGCAACTGCAGCAAAGATGTGGCCACACGGACTTTGCAGTGCTCTGGCAAGGACAGCGCGTCTCCAGGGTACTCGGAAGAGTTTCCATCTGATGCGATAATGCTCAGCGAAGCCGCTGCGCTCCTCTTCCCTGCCAGTGGTATTCTGCTAGCGTAGCTCAGCAAGCACAGGGACCTGGCATGCCTTGTCATCAGATCTTTCCTTGCTGTCTAGATATGGCCATGTACCTAACAACACACTTAAACGGGCAGAAAATGTGAGCAGAGAGCGGTGGCAAGAAGCACTTCAAAGGTTAGGTGGCTGATTTTGTTTGCTCATGAAGTCTCAATATCTATTTAACCCTTTACACTGGAATACAATGGTCCTACACCTGCAGGAATAATACATCGGCACAAAGGGACCCGAAGTCAATTTTTTTTTTCATCGCACAAATCAAGAGTGACATAAAAAATGCAGAGACAAAACAGCAGGCAGTTCCTAAGAATTTGGGGACGGTATTTTCAGAGGAGCCTCATGGAGCTGCGATGCCATACACTACTGGCACGTATCCTGCTGGGCACACTTTAAAACCCTGGCCTTAAAACTCAGCTTGAACAAAGTGCTGCTGTTAGTACTTTTAGTAACAGCAATAAAGTTGTTTTTTTTATTGTTGTTTCATATAGGAACTTCACAGCATGTCCCTATTGTTACTTTGAGGTCACTCCTCAGATCCACCTGCTACAGCTGCAATAATGGAAGAGGCCAACGCCAAACGTGTTCTGCACAGCGTCGGGATGGGCCGTAGCCATCAATGAAAAGCTCTGCTGGAGCAGAGAACGATGCTCATATTCCGATGCTCATATTGCCCTTCTGCTCCACTCTGGGGAGGCCCCACCTGGAGTCCTGCGTCCAGCCTTGGAGCCCCCTACATCAGAAGGACATGGACCTGTTGGAGCGGGGCCAGAGGAGGCCCCAGAGATGCTGGGAGGGCTGGAGCCCCTCTGCTGTGAGGACAGGCTGAGAGAGCTGGGGGGGTTCAGCCTGGAGAAGAGAAGGCTCCGGGGAGACCTTCCAGCCCCTTCCAGTCCCTGAAGGGGCTCCAGGAAAGCTGGGGAGGGACTCTGGATCAGGGAGGGGAGCCATGGGAAGAGGGGGAAAGGGTTTAAACTGGAAGATGGGAGATCTGGATGAGATCTGGGGAAGAAATTCTTGGCTGTGAGGGCGGTGAGCCCCTGGCCCAGGTTGCCCAGAGAAGCTGTGGCTGCCCCATCCCTGGAGGGGTTCAAGGCCAGGTTGGATGGGGCTTGGAGCAACCTGGGCTGGTGGGAGGTGTCCCTGCCCAGGGCAGGGGGTGGCACTGGGTGGGCTTTGAGGTCCCTTACAACCCAAACCATCCTGTGATTCTGTGCAGTGATTTCTCTAGCAGAGAGCCAGAAGCATGGAGATGTGTGGTAGTACCTGTGCTCCCAGTTGGCTCCCAGTCCCTGCCATGGCCCCGACTGCCCCACGGTGGCACAGGGAGCTGATGGTGGCTTCACAGCATTCATTCCGCCTGGGCATTCAGCGACTTGGCTCCTTCGCCGGAGAGGTCGGGGCACTGCGTGAGCTGCTGTTTTATCATTCCTGAACATAAATCCTCCTTCTAACACGCCGACAATCGATGTGCGCGCTGTTCCTCCTGTAGCTCTGCAACGACGCCCATCTGCCGGGGTGGCAGTGTGCCCACCGGGGTGTCACGCCAGGACCGCGGGCTGAGGTGCCAGCGAAACAAGCGGGGAAGGGGGAACAGCCTGCGCCACACGGGGAGCCAACACATCCTCCTGTTTGCAAACAGTGCCAGCTCCGGGCAGCTTGCTCCGCCACGGAGTACGCAGCTGGAGCGGCTCGCGGGCACAGCAGCCCCGGCACCCACCTCGGCACGGATGCTCTTCTGCCCGCGTTTCCCCACGTGGGCGGGCAAGCCGGGAAGGGAAAAATATGTTGCTCGCTCTTCAGAACAAGGGCAAATGATAACTCATTGGAGCAGAGCTGCTCAGGCAGCTTTTGCCAAGCGCTGGCTCGTCAGATGTTCCCAGTGCTTTTCCTCCCTCGTTTCCAGCTGCTGAGCTGCCTGTTCTTAGCACTCCCTTTCACCATGAGTTTTTTATGCCTGGGAAAGGGGAAAGGTTGACCCCTGCGGTCGCAGAAGGTGGATTTGTTGCCCGTTGTACAGGCTCTACACTAAAACACAGTCTTCCCCAGGGAGCAACTATGGAAACCTTTAAAATATAAACCTTGATGGGAAATTTGCTCAGGTCCTCGTGCCGAGAGCAGCCCACTGCTGAGGGAATTTCGAGATCAGAAGGGGTGCAGGATGGCTGATGCTGTTTTGGGAGAGACCGGAGTTTCCCAGTGTGCAGATACCCTCTGCCAGACCTTTCAAGTTCCAGATAATTGGAAGGGACCATCTTGCTGACGGTGTTCGTTCATGGCCTGGTGCTCTTCACTGGCAACCGGAGATGGTAGGAGTCGGCGCAAGGATTTGTTTGTTATTTGGTGTCTGTCCCAAATCATTATTTTCTGCATTTGCACTAATAGTGACTTCTCGGAAAGAGGTAACGCTATGCAGACATGACGACGTTCAGATCATAGCTGGCCTTAGGGAAATACTTGTCATCACGGAATCTGTTTTATACGGGTACCAGTTAGCCTGGTCTTGTAGCTGAAAGGCATGAAGGATGAGTAGGAAAGCAACTGTGACTAATGGCAGCTTTTCTCAAATGTATATAGTCATAGGAGTTAATTGAAAAGAGGAAAAAGAGCTGGCTCTTGAACTCTCCATCAGGAGAAGTGAAGTGTAACACTACGCAGAAAAAGGAGCTATAATTTTCAGATTCCTTTCTAGCAATTATTTTGTATTTTCAAGTCTCCCCAGGCTGCCAGATCAGCTTAGGGAACTGTATTTTCTGAGTATTTCCTGGAAAGACCCCACACCGCTACAAGAAATCCCGCTCTCGCCACGTTCCTGCTCCTCCCTGAAGGAGCAGCGAGTGCAGGGGAGGATTAGCTGAACTCCTGTCCTGCTGGATGCTTATCCCAAAGAAACTATTTTATCACCCTAAGCCTGGCTCTTGCACCTCTGGCCGCTGTATCTGGCTGCCACTCATGCAATAAGCAGCTCAGCTACCAATTCAAGCCACCGTTATTCATTGCATTCAGGAGTATAAGTCCCAGCAGCTTAACTTTATTGCACCAGGAAAGGCTCCTCTGTGAAAGCAAACAGGGGAAAGAAAGTGCCGAAAAACCTCTTGGTTTATGTGAAAAGTTAGAGGTGGATTAATTATTTCTGGCTCTTTGTAAGAGATGGCTACATATTGGACAGTGGATTTTGAGGTCTTGGAAAGAAGAGCTCCCTTCCCACTCTTCAGTCCGGGCAGCAAGTTTGAAGAATTACCTTTTTCTACATGGATTTATCGGGACTTAATCGAGGCTCTGTCCTCGGCGGGTCGCCTGGCACAGGGACCGAACAGACGGCTCGCAGCCCGGGAGTCCCACCACTGCTTCCCGTGCCCTCTACACCCCGACCGTGTTGCTCCTGTCACGCTGATCATTTAGTCAGCATCTGCTTCAGACATTTAAATGGAAAAATGCCTCACATGATGCAGTTATTTGATTAATGCAAAATATGTCCTCCAAATCCTGAATCCAAACATCCCAACTGGGGCTTTGCGGCAACCCCCCTGCGCCAATATAAGCCTTGGGAGTTCACACTTTCCCAGGCTGGAGGCAAAGCGGGGTTTTCTCTGGTCGGGAGGGAGAGAAGCACTCAACCGCTCAGCGACGGGGCGAGTTTGCACCCCACAAGCCCGAAACCCCAGGGCTGCTACCAGGGGGAGAGCCACAGCAAAAGCAGAGCTCTTGGCACATCCAAACCCTCTGGTCTGCAGCAGGGCAAGGATAAAAGGGGCTTTTTTGAATTTGGCTCCCTTATTCCAGCTACGTAAAGCTATTGCCCAGCTTGAAGAGAGCTGGCCTGGACCCTGCTGGCTTCGGCTGGTGTCTACCCCGACAGATAAGAGCGGGGCTGCCTGCTTCCACCAGAAAGCAAACAACCCGGGTACAGCCAGTGCTGAAAATACCTGCAGGAAGAGAAATCAATTAAAGAAATGAAGGGCTGCTGGGGGAGGCCAGGTGGTTAAGGACTGGAGGAGGGCGAGGACAGGAGCTGGAAGGGCTTTTATGGGTGTGGGATGCTGGGGTAGGGAGGGATGGAATGGGTTAGGGATGATGCTGTGCTCTGGTGTTTCTAGCTCTGCATGAAGGAACTGTCTCCCTGCTCCCATGTGTATGCAGAGCCCCTGGGCTCTCTCTGTCCCTTTTATCTCCCCTTGATCCCCGTTTCAGATCTGTAAGGCGGCGTGTTTGTAACCTGACTGCCTGGGCTGCTGGGGTGGGAGTAGGGAGCCCTACAAAGACTTTCTACCTGCTTTAATTAAGCTGTTTTTTAACAGGAAATCTCCTTGGGTAAAATCTAGCCCTCATAACAGTTAATAGCAAAACTTTATTGACTATAGAGGAGCTCGAATTGGACCTAATTAGTCTTTGATAAGCCTGTTATTTTTTTTTTTCCTGGCTCTCTGGACCCGAGGGCTCTGACTGCAGAGCAGGGCTCACACTCATCCTCGGTACACCAAGGTTTGCTCTACTTTTGCTGGAGACGCCTGGTGCTGTGGCTGCCCAGCACGGTGTCCTGTCCCTGTGCTGTGGCAAACACATGGTGCAAGCCCCAGGTTGCCGCATGTGGCTGGGAAATCCCTGCAGATGTGCCGGGGCGGTGCGTGCTGATAGCTCCGCAAAGAAGGTGGGTCCAAGCTGGGTGAGATCTCTGCAACTTTCTTGAATCCATCCCTTGTGTTCCTATCTTCTTTGCCAATGTGGCTTTTACCTTGTCCCCTCGTTTGGGGCCTCAGCCTTAAAGTTGAGATCAGCGCTGTCTGGGAGGCAGGCGACAGCAGGAGCCGTGGGAAGGGCAGTGATGGGTGAGGTGGTTCTGGGGACGGGCAGGGCTCCAGCGCTGCTCCGGTTCCACGTCACCTTCCTTTGCTGCCCGGCTTGTAGTGCTGGCGAAAGAGCCAGGCTCAACGAGGCTGGGGCTTTACAGTTGGGGGTTTCTATTAATGTTTCTTCCTTTTTTCTTTTTTTTTATCAATAAGCCAACTTTGAAACACAGGCAGTGAGTTTCCCAGCTGGTTTCTTCAGGTGTTCTCAGTGATCGCAGTAGCTGTCAGGCACTTATATGGTTCTGCATTTTGTACAACTGAGCCTAAATCCCGCTGTATTTACCAGAAAGTGTGGTAGATTCTGGCTGTATATGTTATATTCTGGCTGTTCCTTGTTTTCTGTCTTTCAAATGTGTTGGAGATGCTTGTTGAAATTGATAGCAGCATCAGCAATGGTTTTGCTGTGGATTTCATGGTTCTGGTACCTTGGTAAAGCTCAGGGAGTCGGAGCAGCGTTGGACACGCACCCTGGGATGAGTAGCTGGCTGTTGGGTGGACCCAGGGCCACCCACCTCCACATCTGCAGGACCTTCAGGGAAAGGGGTCAAACCCTAAAGGCGCAGTGGGTTTGGTGCTCCCCGTGTGCATCTCCTGGAAATTATGGTCTGGACAGCAGTAATGAGCCTTTGTGGGTCTCAATGTGAAAATCTCAGTTGGCATTGGAGGAAAAAAATCCACAAACTGTTGCTAGCCCCTCAAATTAAGGAGGAAGGCCTGGCAGTGTGGCCTCCCTGGGGTTCAGAGCTGGTGAATGAGACCCAGCACTTGTTTAGGTTCAAACCTTCACTCTGCAAAGCAGTCACTGGTCCATGGGCCACCTCCGCCAATGGCCGTGTCCCTCCCTGTCCCACCACCTGTCTGTGTCCCCAGGTGGTTGCAGACCTGGGGTAACAACCCCGCGGTCAGGCTGGCAATGGCCCTGGGGAGGCACCCAGCGCAGTGGGGTGCGTTTGAAGAGCTTGCTGTCGCACAGAGCTGCTTGGTTGTTCAGAACCTCGCTGACCACCTGCTACAGCCTGCCCAGCAGCACGTTTTAACGACCGGGAATAAACATTTCGGTAAAATGCTGGGGTGAGCCTTAAGGACGTTTCAGCCCTTTCCTGGGGACATATTAAGCAGGCTGTTTGCTCAGGCAGCAGTTGATGCGGTGTTGGCCTGGCCAAACAAACAGCTGAATCCAGTCCAGACCTCCTCCACAAAACCATCCATCTCTCTTTTTTAAAAAAAAACAATAAAAAAAAAATATCTCTGCGCTTTCTCCTTGCTCTACAGCAATCCTTGTGCGCCTCGGGGCGGGCAGCACGCCCAGGCTGCAGCCAGGCTCCAGACCACACAGTGAGGGACATCTGAAGCAAGACCCTGCCTGCTGGCTTCACGCGGAGCCCACCTTCAGCCCAGCAAGCAGCAGGTGAGATTTGTCACCTTTACTTTCTGACGGTGTGGATCAGTCTGAATAGCGCTCAGCAGGCACTACTGGGTCCTGGCTGAGTCCTGCCGCTGCCCTGAGTCCAGGCAGGGTGTTTTGCTGGGGGTTTTCCCCTGTGGAGGAGGACTTGGTGCTCATCACAGCATCACCTGCGTTAGGTCATGCCCTCGTGTGCCCAGGACAATGCCCAGAGCTCACCAGTCAGCCCCGTTTGTTTAGGGAGCAATCCCAGCACAGTTCTTTCCCTGTCAGGAGCGACCACCGTGCACGTGTCAGCTCTTCAGAGATCACCAATGAATTCACTCCAGAACTTATCTCCCTTTCACATCTGCATGTTCTTGCTCAAATTACCTCATTTCTGGTCTGGGATGTCCTGCCGAAGGCTGAGACGAGCTGCAGGGGCTGACCCAGACGACTCAAACCCCTTGCTCTGGGGTGCTGCCTTCAGCTGCTCGGTGCAGGGGTCACCAGTGAACCAGCATCCTCCTCACCCAGGGGTTGACTCACAGTCTTGCTGACCGGGTGCAATGTTGCACACCTTGCTGAGTGTCCTGCAGCTGTTTTCCTGCTGATTTCAGACCGATCTCAAAGTTGGAGACCCCCAGGTTGGTCTGAGTCTCTACCATGGTGCAGGGCAGCACCAGGGATCCTCTGGAGTTCTCTGCTGGGACGGGACCTGCAGAGGACGGGACGGGACATTAACAGGAGGACTTCAGTAGGACATCCCTCATGAGCCACCGAAGTGTCTTCTGGCTGTTCTCAGGACCTCTCTGGACTGGAAGAATAAGGACGCTCAAACCCTCCACTATCATCAGGTGCCTCTGAAACACATGAAGATGCATTCTTCACTGACAGACCTACGGCAGTCTGGCTGGGAGACTGAGACCAGGACATCCCCGTGCCACCTCCTCTGCAGCCCAGCCAGCACAGATAGGTGCTGAACACCCCTTGCCATGCTCTGCTCAGTCTCCAGGCTTTCCTTGCAGGTCACCTTTAGGCATTTCTATCCAGATACACTCCCGACAGGCTCGTCCAACGTGCTGTAGCTGGAGTACAAGATTTTTGCCATTAGCCATGGATCTGTGGGTCACCAGTGTCTCCTGTGCCTCTTGTCAATCAGAGGCAGCTGCTTTGGCATCTGGCTCGTGGGCTGCTGGTGTCTCTGAGCTGCGATGAGCTGTGGCATTTGGGCTCTAGGTGTAGGTGAAGCAGATGACAGCAATCATGATGGACTTTGGTGGCCTGGAGAGCAGAGCAGGCTCCTGTCCTGCCCTCACTCCCTGTGCTGGTGGGGTGAGGGAACGGGCAAAGGGGTTGGTCGCTTTGGGAGAGGCCATAACGAAGTGAGAAAAGTTTCCTTTGAAGTGTCTTGTTGAATTCTTAGGGTATGATTAAGGGCTCTCCCTGAGGCAGTCAGGGACATCAGAAGCATCTTGAAAAGGGGAAAAATAGATGTAACCTGCTGTTACACTTAAGAGAAAAAATGATGGCTCCCAAAGACTCCTAATGCTCACTCTGGCCACTTTAAAGCCTCCGAGATGGCAACGTCATTAGCTACACAGTAGGACAAGCATTATCTCTGCCTTCCAGTTTCCCTGTCCGAGTCATCCAAAACCCCAGAAGCATCAGGAGATGATCCCAGGAGCGTGTTTCTGTTGCTGATCCCCGCAGCGGGAGGCGGTGGGCGCAGCTGGCTGAGGCGTGGGCTTTACTTGTCCTGCTCTCATGGCCAGCCCACCGCGTGAAGGACACCAACGCCCTGGAGTCACAAGGATTATTTCCGGGGCTTTTTTCCCCGAATTCAAAAGCTTCTCACAGTTTCGCAATTGCAAATCACAATCTTATTAAGGATTGTTTTTCATCAGTACCTGCACGGACTGTTTTGGAGGCTTACAGCATCTGTACCAATTGGCTGCCTGGGAGAATGTATGTACCCTGCAATTTTGGGACCTGGTGTGCAGGGGTAGAGTAAATATTTAAAGCCATCAGGTTGAGGTTTCCAAAGGGCTCTAAAGAGATTGATTTCCCCAAGCCCCTGTGACTGCAAATGTAAATTTCGTGCCAGCTTCCTTTCAGCCAGCATTTCCCAGAGAGTCTAAATGTGGATCTCAGATGTACTTGACGCAGTCGGGACTCGCAGTTCCCGCGTTAGCCGCTGTGCCGAGATCCCTCTCCTTCTTACCGGTAGCTGAAGCACCCGGGCTGCTAGCACCGACATGCTGTTCCGCTCAGACATGCCATACTGTAGGTTTTTCTGCAATTCAGGATGTCTGATCGTGTTTTTCCTGTTGGCTCCCTCCATGCATCCTCCATCTCCTTTTTTTAATTTCTTTTTCTTTTTTTTTGGCTGAGGGTAAAATCTAGCATCTCCAGCCAAGCTCAGAAGTGCCGGGATCTGGGGTAGGAGGAGGCTCCAGCTCCCTTTGGCAGGCTTGCGGGAGGCTCCGGCTGGGAGGACGCGCTCGGCAGCCGGGATTACACAGCGTGGTGGTGGAGCTCTCCTTCTTGAGAGCCTCCACCTGTGGACACAGTGCCAAGTTGGGCATGACGCCGCAACCAGCACAACGCCAGGGCTCAGCCTGCTCCCTGCCGGTGGGCACCTGGCCCCGGAGCAAAGCGTGACATGGGGATACGTGACCATGGTCCTTCCATGCAGACAGCAGTGGTGTCCTGGTTTGAATCATGCAGGACTAATTCGCCTTCTAATACTTGGGAAAACTGCACTTTTAGAAGACTCTAGTGTCTGAATTTGTGAAAATATTGACTTTATAGCCAGCTCTGGGGTGCGGGTTCCAAGGTCTCAGTGTTTTCGAGCTCGCCAGGTGCAGGGACAAGGAAGAGCGAGACCTGGGCACTTGCCCCAAGCTGCCAATGGGGCTATTTCATACCACGAACGGCACATTCCATAGAAATTAGAAAGTTCACTGAGGAGTTTCTCTCTCTCTCTCTCCCCCGTGCTGGCTGCCACCCTGAGCACTCCTGGCCCCGCTGCCGGAGCCCTGAGCTCTTCCCTTCCTCCCGCAGCCGCAGCGCTCGCAGGGTCCCACATTGGCTGTCCCTGTGGGGAGGGCACGGCTCCTGCTGATGGGATGGGCTGGGCATAGTCCTTGTCTGGTTTATATTGGTACGGGGATCAGTACTGGTTCTTTAGTGTTATTAATGTGAATTATCTAGTCTTGTCCTATTAAATCTGTTTATATTTCAACCCTCTGGTTTCCTTGTTTTTCCCCAGTTCCCCTTCCTGGGTGGGGAGGGGTCATTGGGTGATAGAATTGTCTGAACGACAATAAATTGTTGTTGGGTTTCTCAAACCGTAAGAAATGGCCACAACAAGCCCCCTCTTTACCCCCCATCAATTCACACGCACTGGGGTGATTTCACGGGGGGTCTCGCTGCTGCTTTGGGAGCCTCCTGCAGGGCTGCGCCTTGGGTGGTGGCACCAGGAGTTTGTGCTCTTGCTGTGAAGGTCCCTCTTCCCCTCACCACAGGCTGTCCCCAGGCTTTATGTGATGGCCGGTGCATCCCAGGCAGTGCTCAGTTTCTCTGTCCATCCCCAGCAGGTCACCACCAAGGGGAATAGTCCATGATGACAACTGTTAATTGAGCAGACGATGCACCAGCGGGGGATTTGGGGAACATATGTGTTTTTCCCTACTTGAGCACTGACCTGATACCTGCATTACTGCTGGTATCTCCCTCCCGCTCTGGTTTGTCGCACCCCTGTGTGTCCCTGCCCAAACAATTTGTGCTGTGTACAACTATGGTGTTTTTCCAGGGCTGGATATTAACATCATCGAGGAAGGACTTGATGCCAGGGAGCACATCGGTCTTCTTAAGCACATGCAGGAAGTGAGGACAAGAAGGACAGACACCCTGGAGCCTTCAGGTGACATCCCTGCCCACCCATCCTCCTCTCACCATTCCTGGTACTTACACAGAGGCGAGCAGCCAGGTGGCACCAGATGATCACAGCACATGAACCACCATGGCTATGGAAGGGGTGGGTGCCCCAGGGTTGGGGGGATCACCAGGGACCCCTGCCTGCGTGGGGCACACGGACCAGCTGGGCTTGAAGCCGAAGAATTATTGCATGGGAATTTGGGTCTCTCCTTGTGATGACAGTAAGCGTTCCTGTCTCGTGGCAGTGAACTTCAATAACAGTGGGACAGAGTGGTGATCCATAGAATCATAGATTCTCCCCCTCTACTCT
>VYZM01005800.1:16629-34250 GCA_013398915.1 Dromas ardeola | reverse complement strand
AGCTGTATATTTAAGTCGTACAACAGATCCTGGCCACTAATAGTTGCAACCTACCTGTGACTGCATTTACTGACAGCCCCAGTCCCAAGTGATGGGGCTTTGATTGAACCTTTATCACCAAAACCACACCACCTGTCTCTTACTAGTTGAATTAGATATTGTTAGATATAAGAAAGTAGTAGATTACAGTTATTGTGGAAAGCATGTCCTGGTCATGTAAACAAGGTTGGTATATCTTGTATTTCCCATGACTCTGAGGCATGCCCTAACTGACTTTATGGTCTTTAAGAGCACGTGTCACTTCCTGAGACCATTTTTATATGTCTTGGAAGGTGTGGGACCGTGATAGCCCTTAATTACTGTAGAATGACATTGCCCATCTTCTGATCAATGTTTTAGCTTCTCTCTTTCTTCCTCTGGCTGCTTTACATTGCCAGTGAGCTAGCTGTTTCCTACGTGCCTGAGGGAGAGAGCTATATCCATTGAGAAACACCTGAAGAACTTCTCTGCACAGCGGTCCTGGGCCACAGAGCAGCTTGAGGCAAAGGTCAGGAACTGCAACACAGCTTGTCATTCTGTAACAAGCTGGTGTCAAGACAAGGAAAAGTTTAATTATTTTGGAAGCTTGTGCTGTTGCGGAAAGACAGGGTTTTACTCCCTACTGACTAGGTTTTCCTGAAAGTTGACAGCTTTATCGCAGGCTCCTCCGTGCTTCGGAGCTGGTTCCCACTGTGGAACCTATTCCTGGCTCCATGTTCCCCCAGACACTGCGTGTTCCAAGAAATTCTTCAGGGATTGCTCTAATGGCCCTGTAATTTGTTGTGAGATGGTTTTAAATCAAACACATTTCTTTGGTAATTCTATAGCAAAAGAGAGAAAAGAATGAAATAACAGACAAAAATAATCTTGTCTGGGTGCATACTGTGGAAAACATTGCTAGGTAATGCATATTATGGAAAACACACCTACCAGGTGCTGAAATATTCACTTGGACATGCAGCATGCTATGAGCCAGTACTTTTCTCAGAATCTTGTCAAAGCAGCATGACACTGTCTGAAGGCAAAAACCACTCACATGGCTTGGCTTCAAGATCACCTGTGCTAACAGACTTTTGGGGCTTTTGGAGTCCTCACAGCATTTTAGGGTTGCAAGTGGGCTAGCCAAGTTAATTCATTCCTTTGGACCACATCATTCATAAAGACAAATGTCATTCCTTTTCAAACAGCTGAAGTCTTGATTTTTTTTTAAGTCCCTCAAATGCAGAGACATGAATACATTTCTTTTTTATGAGCCTTCTGGCTTTCACAGTAATACTGTTATAATGTTCTTTGACAACTGACATTACTAGTATACCCAGATCATTGTTCTTACCATATGAGTTTTCCAAACTAACATTAGGCAACTAGCTGCACAAAATGTACAATGTTATTAATTACATAAACTTTCCAAATCTATATGAAGAAAGACTGCAAATCACAGTGCCATAACTACTTATTTTCACTTACGCTTAAATACCTTTGACTTTTAGACATAATAACAATGGACAGTCAGTTTAATGACCCTGAAAAATAGTTATGATATTTACAGAAATAGTTGATAGACATCCACAGCTTCCTTCCTTCCAGTTCATTTGTAATAGCAGCAAGGTGCCTGCTCAGGGGCTGCTGAGATCCCTATCCTTAACATAAAATGTAGTGGTTTTGCATAAGTAGCTTGCCAGAAAGAGAAAAAATATCTTTTTGATAGAGCCTACCATGTGCCAACCATGCCACATTGGTGCCACATGCCTCTTTTCAAAGGATTATATCAGTCCATATTTAGCTACAGAAAATAGCTTACATATTTCTTGTAAACAGCATATTTTCAAACCAGAAGTGTTGTGTATAGCTGGTTAACACATAATAATAAGAATGGCAACTCCTGAATAAACAGCATATGAGTATTTACCCTCTACCCCAATCAAGAAACAAATAGGACTTGAGAAAACATAGGTGCACTAGATGAGCGTAATACATGCAATTAAACTCTGTGTAAAGTCTGTTACTATCCCACAATTGTGGCTAACTTGCATCTTCACATGCCTCTAGTTTTGGCGCAGTATCCAAATTGATACGATTCATAATCATTTTATGCAGATCTGCCTCTCCTTGTACAAGGAACATTCTTCAAACCTTTTCCATATTCTTACATGAAAAAATGAGCAATTAGCAAAACCTGTACTACTGAAGAGGGGTGCACGTGAATGTGTATGAGAAAAGAACCTTCTCTAATTAAAACCATACCAAAACAAAATTGTTCTTGGAAAGAGAATAAGAAAACAATTTTACCTATAGCACAGAGTAGTCACCCAGCTTAATGCACTACTGGATAGTATCCAAACATTTGGTGATGAGAGCAATTGCAGAAGTTACATAACAGGAATTGAGCAGGTCTCCTCCGACACTCAAAAAAAGTTGACCAGAGTTATGCCAATATATAGCACCAATGTAAGGCACTAGCCTTGTTATCAAGGTGTTATCTGCACATTATTTACCCAAATTATATAAATGTACATTTATATTCAGGACGAACACATTCTTGAGATGAATGAATGAATGAACATCTGAATGAAAGAATGAGTTACACTTATGTTTACGTCAAAAATCCAAACTTCCTGCTTAAAAGGCAGTGCATTTGAAACTGGGTTTTGAGTCCTGTCTGCTTTAATGCAGTACAAATTTTGGCTGGGCTCAGGAAAAAAAATGTTGTATTGAAGTCTACAATAAATTCTTGTTGGTCAGACGGAAGAAATATCAGATGCTTCCAAATAGGAAGGAAGTAATTTGTCCCCAGATAGCTCAATGTTTAACCAATCCTTTCAACATCACATCAACATGACATAATGATATAATTTCCTTTATATCATTACAGCTGTAACTGCAGGAAGATAGAGTATTTGTTTACTGAATAGTCATATAAATGCTGGCTATTGCGTTACATCTTTAATCTTCAGACCTTCTTGTTCCCTTCCTTCTTTGGCAGGTTCCCAGACTATCCCATACAGTATCTTGCAAAACGTCATCTGGCCCAAAACAAAGTTTAGTTGTCCATCTCTTCTCCAGAGCTCATGAAACTATTTGTCCAGGATAGTTTTATCAATAACACCCGAGTATTCTAAGAGTTAAGAATCAAGTCTCTAAAAGGCGCCACTATTTTTAGATATTACAAACTCCTATTACACAGTTTCAAAAGTATTAGCCTTATCAGCTGTTCTTTAATGGAAGCAGCACTTATACAATTATGTCCCCCTTCTCCTAAAAGCTTGCAATCTATACAGCGAGGGAAAAAAAATAACTCTGAAATGCTTGCTTTTCTTTTCCATCCAACATTCTTATTTCAGTACAACTGCATTGTACACTAAATGGCAACAATTACTGCATGCCACTGAAAGGGCAGACTGTAACCATTATTTTTTCAGCTTGCATTAAAATTTCAGAACAGGCACCTGAGCAAAACATAGGTTTGAAACTGTCACAACAGGTGTACTGTATGCAATGGTCTATTAAACTTATAAAGATTAGTAAAGTAAGTGCAAAATTGTATAATGCTGTAGGGCTAGTAAAATATCTTCTAAAAGTATAGCAGTCATGATGCTGTCAGCCTATTGACTGGTGTGAGATAATAACTACTTTTCCTGAAAGCTGAAAGTACTCAGCGTCTCACAAGTCCCAGCTCTTGGTGAGATAAATGACAAACATCTGGGTTCAGGAGCAAGTCTTTACTCCCTGAGCATCTGGAACATTAGTGCAGGGACTCCAGATAATGGAGAAAGGGTTGTTGGGTTTGGGATTATATTTTTTCCCCACGCAGAAAGGCACATGCTAGGCATGGCTGAAAACAACCCATATTAAAATAATGAGTGTGTTTGCTCTGCTTATGGCTAAGTAGGAAACCCATAAGACATATTCCCAACATAAAAGATAGCAGTCATGTTGTAAAAAATGCATCAGTACTCTCTACTTCAAATAACCTTGCTATGAGTATATTTACTGGAGAGTTATTTTCTTGTAAAAATCACAAGCATTTCTCTTTAGAAGTGTAATGACTTTTCTAAATGTGAGATGAGCTACATTATCTTAGTTTGTCCTAAACTTTGCTTAGGAGGGAGGAGCTTCTTAGTGAATCTGCTTCTTTTCCTGTTCCTCCCTTTCTGATTACTAACCTCTATGGTCACTTTTAGTAGTAGCCCCTTGTTATTATAATTATAACTTGATGCAGACAGAAGCAGCACATAAGAAATCTATGAAAGACAGGCCTTTTACTAGGGATCAGATGACTTCATAGGATCCATGCCAGAACAGCAACGCCTATGACACATAATTACCTCCAGCACAGAGAGCAGGTTGTGAGAGACATTCACCTTATGCTGTCCCTGCTCTTTTGGAGCAACCACATCATCAGCCTAAAGCCAGTAAAACAGCTGAGATATCCCACAGGTCCTGGCTAAGGCTTTTCTTCTTATTGCACCTATTCAGTCTGAAACTGCAGTCACAGTTGAGTATGGGACAAGGTGTAGAAAGCCAAGTCTCGTAAAGATAAACCAGCAGAGCTTAAAAAAGCTGACAATACTCTCACTTTATTTGAGCTCAGTGCTGAACTTGGGCTTTTTCAAACCATCTCTGACTCATCTCTGCAGTCACCTAGTTTCGAAGTGCTCGCTTCTGTGTTTATACCAGCCTTACCAGAGCACCACACAGATGTGAGACAGCTGTGGGCCACTCTATCAAAGTGCCGCCACCTGTTTCTGTGCCTTGCAACCACAGGTCCCAAAACAGGTTAGTCACTAAACTTCAGAGCCCTCTTTACGGTATAAACAGAGGAACGGGATTTCCACCAGAGAAAGTACCAGAAAAGATAAAAAAAAGTGATGACATGCTTCTCCAAACTGCCTCAAAAATTGTGTCCTGCATTAACTTAGCAGCATGATCAGTTGCTTGCTTTGTATAATATGGATGTACTTTTGTATAGGCAAACAGTCCAAATTTCAGAGGAAAAGCTGACACGAGTTAATATCCTAATGTTCAATCTATCATTCATGGAGCAGAACTCTGTGCACAAAAAACACCTTTCACCATTAAGGAAAGCAATAGCAAAATGGCTGATAAGCATAAATGTACAACTGTGTTGTTTCTTAAGAGCTATTATCATGCTTTCCAAATGTAGTTGTTTCAGTTGTTAGATTTATAAATTCTTCTGATTTTTTTAATATATAAATCTTGGCATCTTTATCAGATGTGCTACGATTCCCAGTAGGTAGAAAAGCCCTGAGCAAACACAAAATGAACTTTTAAAAAAAGTATATGAATCTGGGGAAAAAAATACAGCAACCCAGAAACGCAATTAGTGTTGGTAAGAGTCCCAAAGAAACTTTGGATTGGGAAATTTACAGAATTTAATCCAGTGAGGTTTTGTTATGCCTTAATACAAACTACATAAAGCAAATAATAAATTAGTCTATTCAATCTTTCAATTCTAAAATAAAACAGTGCCCCACTTCTTGTATAGAATGACCAAAAAACTGTATAATGATGTTCGTAAGACTATTCCCCTTCTAAAAAAAAAAATTAATAAATAATCAGACCATTATCGCTGAAATTCAAATGTGCCAATCAGCTGAATTCCAGGGACCTTTTCCCAGGAAAAGGCAAAGAAGCCCTGGCACAAGGCGTTTCATTGACTTAAATAGAACCACTTGAATAAGTGAGAATCTCCCGACTGGGCCAGAGCTTTCTCAGCACTACATTGTAAATTATAAAAAGATATACTGTACTGTATCTGTGCCATTAGGCATAGTTCAGCTGTTGAAAATTGTACTGTTGGTAACTCTTTTATCATCCAGTGAGAATGTATCTAAGATAATGAAATCGTACATTACCCTTTGAGATTTACAAATCTGACACCACATGCAATGTCTGCTCTCCCTTCTTTAAATTAATATAGAGAGACATATCTCTTTGTATGCTGAAAATCTTTTCTCTCAGCTCTCCATAATTTTAGAGGTCATTTAATGAACAGAGTCATGATTTGATAGAATCCTCCTCCCATTGTAACTAATCTAATAAGTATCTAACATTTTAGGTAGTACTGTGCTATCTGTATTACTGCTCAATGAGGCTGCCACTTATCCCGAAGACAAAAACCAGACTGGCAGGGAAGCAGCAGTTTGGCTTAACTTCACATACTCTCCTGTCGGAGAATTTCAAATCACTCTTCATATCTTTAGTGAGCTCATTCATTCAGGAGAAACAGCCTGGGTTTGGCAACTGATTTTGGGAGTACATATTTCTCTGATGTTCTAGGGAGTAGTATTTTGTGCCTTGTAATTTATACAAAGTACCTATCAAGCAGTAAATAGGTAAATGGAAAAGAAGGTCAGTAGTGTAGGAATGAATGTACTGATGAAGATTACCCCCTTGATATTTTAATTGCTCCCCTCTGATGCATTCAAAAGGCAGACAACATGATTATTTTTATTTTAATAATAGTGAAAATATAGTCCCTTTTCAACTCCCTCTGCTCCCTCAACCAAATCAAGTTCAAATTTTATGCACTCACCTGTAAGGCCCCCCCATAGCTCTGCCCTACAGTATTAACTTATTTCTTCTCTTTCTCCTCTCCTTGCCCCTTCAGTCCCATCATGCTGCTGAGGTTTTTCCTGATCTTTTCCCATTTTCCATGACCACCACTGCATCATTTTTCAGTTTGCAGAATAGTATTCGTAGTGTTTTTCTGATTCTATTCCTAATAATTTGCCTGGTGATTTACATGATATACACATGAGGCTCTGATATTGGATATGTTTTGCCCAGCAGATTAATGTTACCTATTGTTTCCACTGCTTACAGAAACCCTTTCTCAAAGCTTGATCCCATTTGCAGATCAAAGCGGCGTTTTTTAATGACAATAGGATGAAAGGAACAGGTTAGCAGCTGTGTTCAGATTGCAGCTCCCTAAATCCACTTGTACAGTTTACAACAGAAGATTGGAGGGTTTCAGCCAGTGGTTTGAATCACAGCTCATGACTCAGGGATTTTATAAGAAGTTTTCAGGAAGAGGCGACAGAATTTTTTTCTGGAAGACACTCACAGACACCTCCATGTGGGGATCAGTCCTAGGACAGAGTGAATTTTGTTTTGACTCACAGTCGTCATCCACTTTAAACAGCTTACTGAGCCCTGGGCAAAGACCCAGAACTCTGCAGGTCACTTAACTGCTACTACAGAGAGTAGCGGCTGAACCCTCTTCCCTGGAAACTTCAGAGAGATTTGTCTTGAAATTTCTGATTTTCAGAGTTTTTAAGAGGCTACTGGTTGAATAAGTACAATAAATTCTGTCCTTCAATCTGTTTTACAGATGCAGGTCTCTTTTCAGTAGGTTACAAATTAAATTCCCCAATACACACAGACTATTCAGTAATTCATCACAGCTTTTTAATCATAACTCACAGTATGTGAAGTAGTTCTCCACAGGAATGAAGGATTTTCAGAAAACAAAGTACAGATACAGTTTATTCTATCTTTGAGGAAAGGCTGGACATGATGGCCTCTTGAAGGCCTTTTTATGATTTCTTTAAAATATTTACTCATTTTTCATCCAGTATATTTTGTGAATACAGGACTTCAAAGACTACTGTTTCCCGATAGTAAAAATATTCATCAGGCAGCTTCCTTTCAAACTTGAAGATGTTACCCAATTATCACACTCTTCAGGACATCTAACTGGAGGTTTGAAGCCTGTAATAAAGATAATCTGCAAGACAAACCCTCACGCGTTCACCACTCACTGTAGATGACTTCTGCTGTGAGCCACTTCTATTTCTTTTGATGCGAAACTTCCCTGGGAGACAAAATAACAGGTATGCCTACTTACATGCTGATTGTCTACATCAATTCACTGAAACCTGTGGGAGATGTGCAGCACAACAAAATTGCTTACAACAAACAGCTTGTTAAAAAAGTCTGCATAACTTCCCTCTTATTTCTCATCCACTTCCCCACATACTCCCTTCTGGTATGTAAGTGGGGCCCCTAGATTACAGTGAAGGAGGCCGGAGAAGGTTTAGCAAAATCCAGGATGCTAAACGTCTGGATTTCTCAATTGTCTGCTCCTGAAGCTTGAATTCAGACAACAGCCAGCTCAAACTCAAAATCCATTCACAGGTATTATTATCAGTGCACAAATTGAAAGGGAACATGAAGACGACCTGCTTTAGACAGATAGCAGAATGAAGAGCAGAAAATGAGCAATAAAGCACAGCTTCAGGAAATGTCCACTGGTGGTGACTGCCTGCCCTGTGGCTGGTGCCTAGGTTATTTATTCCCAACCTCATTCAAAAAACATAATACAAATTTGAGGATTGAAATCAGTACCACAATTAGAGAGAAAGGGGAAAGAAAGCATTGTATCATTCAGACTAGACTGCTATAATTTAGTCAAATCAAGGCATTCCAGATGGTTTGGTATTGAGGGGAGGATTGCTGGTTTGTTTAAAGAAGGGAATGAGTTCTCAGCATTTCTTATTTACTTTGTACTTTATTTCCATTGATATGCACAAATTATTACATGAAAGTCTTATACCTGCAGTGCTGAAGATTTTTTGCCTGGGTTGGTTGAAAAATCAAGTTAAACCCAAATAGCTTTTGCTCTTATTAATCTTAAAACACAAATTGGCTAAAACATTCTGTGTTTGCCTCAAGACAGTGCTGTGTAAAGACTATTTAAAATGACATAGGCAGTCTTTCCTGGAGACCTCCTGATGGCTCCTGACATTTCAACCTCGTAATGTACGAGGCCGGTTTGTTTTGTTTGTGCAATTAGTCATGTTATTTAGCAATACAAAAAGTGCTTTTTACACTAAGCTCAAGGGAATAAAATATGCAGAATTCATGAGATACAAAACACATAAAAATTCATTTCCTGAGCAGAAGCACTGCAACATTGTATAGCAAAAACTATTACTTTTTTCATTGTATTTGTAATAAAGAACTCAAGCAACCATGCCCTTCAGGGCTGGGCTCCTCACCACTTCACTTGAACTCAGCCTCAGCATTCAGCCATGGCATGTGAAGTTAATTACTCTGGGCATTGGGGCTCTGAACAGAAGAATGACCCTATTTGCAGCTCCATGTACTATGTACCACGCTACAGTGAATTCTTTCAGTACCTACACATCGCACACTCGGTGACTCTGAATGGAGTAATAATTCTAGCACTCCAGAGGAAAGCTCAACTGTCATCTCATTTTCACAGGGACACTTGTCTTCCCAGGTAAGCATTTAACAGGGGCTGACATCAGTCCACATTCAGTCACTGTCACCTTCCCAGTTCAAATGGCATGAAAATCCAAGGGTTACAACTTTCAGAAACCATCATGCAGGAGGGCAGGCTTGAAATAATTTCTGAGCACAGATCTAATGATCCTGAGGCCTTCCTACCAGCTTTTGTGATAAGGCCATCAGAATTATGTAGATTCAAAAAATCTGCAGTTGTAAATGACTCCTCATCTAGAGAACCAAACACTGACTGCAGGAGATCTGGTTTACATAATTTGGCAAGATGGCTGACTCACTGAGGAACTGAATATTTTCATAGAAACTGCCTAGCTGGGGAAGAATAAAGTAATTTAATAAAAAAGCCCATTAGACATGATTGCTTGCCAAAAACCTAACTACTCGCAGTTACTGTTGGGGTGAGAAGTTCCAACAGCTTTGAAAAATACATGAAAAAATATACTGACCCTCTACAATTGAAGAGAAAATATCCTACATATGCTGAGATGACTGGCTTTATCTGTCATAATCAAAAATTATCTCAGATGGTGTGACGTATGTCTGGGCAACGGTAGTATTAATCTGGAAGGGGAATAAAATAAGTGAGGAAAGATCTGTGCCTGGTAAAAATCGGTTGCAAACCTGACTCAAAGAATAGAGGCATTTAGTTTCTTTAGCAGGATGTGTACCATATTATTTGTTAACATCATGATACACTTTCACCTTGAAGTGTGGTTTTAAGAAGAAGTCCTTATCACCCAGCATTTTGAACAGTAGTTGTAGGAAACCTAATAGTCACTTTGAGGCAGAAGACAAGAGCTGAGCAATGATTTCTTGGGATATTCTTTCATTTTATACCAATGTAAGGCAATAATTTTGCAAATTCTTTTTCTTCACTCCAATCTTTCTTGGCTTCTTTTTTTTTTTATTTCCTGATTTTTGTTCACTAATTGATTTATTCATTCATTCATTCATTTAAGTCTAACCTAGAAATAGGTTATTTTGCAGCTTCTAATTTTAATTCATCAGATATAAACTTTGCATAATCATGTAGAGAGAACAGAGCACAGAGAGAAGCTATGAATTTGCTTTTGAATATTGCCATAATTCTACATAGGATAGGAAAATAAATTATAGATTCAGTTTTGAATGATAAGATCTAGTCTAGTCATCTAGGTCATTTTTAAGCATGGCTGCCACTTGCTAATATTCATTTGCAGGTATTCATACACAGACCTTTGTAACACAATATCCAGCTCTAGCAGAAGCAATGGGATTTGACTGGGTCTAGGTAAAAACACACTTCATCTCTTATTGATACTTATGTATGTACTGGAATGGGTTGCATTCAGAGATGAATTAGGTAACTCTAAAAGGAAGAACATTAAATGTTCTACCCTTTGAAACCTGTTCCTGCTTTTGTACTACCCATATCAAGTAACTGTCTATGACTTCCAATAGAACAAGGACGTTCCTGATATGCTCATTCAGATACCATGTACTCAATAGCTGAAGAGAAGTAGATTGGTTTGTTGTAATTAAAGGATACTTCTTTTCTGGTTGTTAATTCAGTAATATCACCATTTATTTCTATTAGAATTTTCCAGGATCCATAAAGCTGCAATTATTTTATTATTTATTTGTTTAAAGAGAATGTGAGGAAGCGTGTTCTTATCAGTAAAATTTTGCCTGAAACTTTCAAAATTCGAAAAATCATCTCCCAGATCTGAAGTATCAACATGTACGGAATCCTCCTCTTTCTTTGTTTGTTCATTCATTTCTTATTTTATTCTCAAGCTCTGAGCCATTTTTATTTCCCAGCGCAAAATCTGAAGCTTCAAAACAGACAGCCATGAAGGTGACAATTTAAGAAAGCTAGAATAGGTGAGATCTGGAATGGTTTTGCTTGAACTGACAGTCTAATGTTCAGAACTTTAATGTGACACAGACAGAAAAGGAAACACCAAGTTTTTCCTGACATGCTCTGTGAAGTCATTACAAGGTTTATAAGGGGATAATTTGCCTATTGAGAGACATGTGTTTCCGTAAAATATTACTCAGTTGCTGCAGTAATAAAAGAATTAAAGTATACAGTAGGAGTTTTGGTCCCACTTTTCTTTTTTTTTTCTCTACAAAGTATAAACCTCCTGTAATTTCTTTTCTCCTTTACTAAGGAACTGTTACAACAATCCAGATTACAAAGTTTCACATTAATCTCTGTAAATTTATGTCCTGCTTATTCATGAATTGTGATAGTCAATGCTGATCTCAATAAGTACGCTTCTGAGATCAACAGTGTTCAATATAATATCTCTTTAAGATGTGTTCTTTTTGATTATTTAGTAGTTGTTATAGTCAGTGGCTTGGCCACCACACTCAAAGGGTTGCGGTCAACAGCTCAATGTCCAAGTGGCTACCAGTGACGAGTGGCATCCCTCAGGGGTCAGTACCGCAACCAGTGTTCTTTAACATCTTTGTCAGCAACACGGACAGTGGGATTAAGTGCACCCTCAGCGAGTTTGCCAATGACACCAAGCTGTGTGGCACGGTCGACATGTTGAAGGGAAGGTATCCTATCCAGAGGGACCTGAACAGGCTTGAGAGGTGGGCCTATGCGTACCTCATGAAGTTCAACCAGGCCAAGTGAAAGGTCCTGCACCTAGGTCATGGCAGTCCCAGGCACAAATGCAGGTTGGGCGGAGAATGGCCTGATAGCGGCGCTGAGGAGAGGGACTTGGGCGTGCCGGTGGACAAGAACCTCAACAAGAGCCGGCAACGAGCACTTGCAGCCCAGAAAGCCAACCACATCCTGGGCTGCATCAAAAGAAGTATGGCCAGCATGTCGAGGGAGGTGATTCTACCCCTCTACTCCACTCTAGTGAGNGTCCAGAGGAGGGCCATGGAGATGATCAGAGGGCTGGAGCACCTATGCTATGAGGACAGGCTGAGAGAGTTGGGGTGGTTCAGCCTGGGAATGAGAAGCCTCTAGGGAGACCTTATAGCAGCCTTCCAGTACCTAAATGGGGCCTACAGGAAAGATGGGGAGGGACTCTTTATGACGGAGTGGAGCAATAGGATGAGGGGTAACGGTTTTAAACTGAAAGAGGGGAAATTTCAATTAGATATTAGGAAGAAATTCTTTACTGTGTGGTAGGTGAGGCACTGGAACAGATTGCCCAGAGAAGTTGTGGGTGCCCCATCCCTGGAAGTGTTCAAGGCCAGGCTGGATGAGCCTTTGAGCAACCTGGGCTAGTGGGAGGTGTCCCTGCCCATGGCAGGGGGGTTAGAACCAGATGATCTTTAAGGTCCCTTCCAATCCAAACATTCTATGATTCTATAATATTTCTTCTTTCACCTGGATAACTAAAACATTAAAGCTAGACAATAAAGACTAGAGGGTTGCATTTTACAGCATACGATCCTTCGAGGAGAATTTTTAAGACATATCGATTTGTGAATATGTTCCTGAAAGTTTTGTATCTTTGCACATTTCCAAAAATGCCAGGCAGATGTCTGAATAATCATCAATAATATTGAACTAGTTATATCATCTAATGAATTCTAGCTTTGCCTATTCCTGTTGAAAATTGACCTTTATTTTTAATGTATTTCTAACTGTCCTAGTTTACTTGTAAGAAGCCAATGTTTTTTTCTTATTAAATCAAATCTGATCACATAAGTAAGTATCATAGTCTGTCAAGGATAAACCTTATTATTCATTAATTAGTATTAATATTTTAGCCATTCCAAAGGTTTTTAATGCTCCATTTAAGATATGTAATCACTTGGTGGATTTAGAATATGTTTAGGATATTTAAATTAATGAATTTGCTGTGTCACTTCCCAGCAAATTTTCAGGGAAAAGTCATCTCATGGGATCTAATTACAAAGAAAATCATTCTAAGTACATTGAGATGAACTGTTTGAAAACTGATCAATAACTTCCAGAACTAAATTCAGGTTATGTCACTCTTTGTGTGATAAGCTCACTGGATCTTAAAATCTGCAGGGTTTTGAGACAACATTGGACGGTTAACTTTAAAGAAAAGACACTTGCAAAACTCCCAGATTAGAGGAGAAAATCAAATGCCATCTATCCATAATCTCGCAGAGCAGCTTCTGAATCCAAATGAAAGGCAAATTCAGTGGTTTAAGGAGATGATTTGTGAGTGTGTTCTGCAGCAGTGCAGCAACTGCTGATGGAAAGATCCTTTGCAGTTTTTCTTCTCTGAAACAGTTGTAATTGAGCTTCAGAAAACCGTAATCTGGTTAATGTTCTGAATTCTCCTCATTTTCTCTAAAATAAAGCCAAATTCTTAAAACGTGAGTGTAGAGAAGGAAGGAACTGACATAGCAGACTCCCTGCTAAGGCTCTGAACTGGGGATGTGGAAGTCCCCTCAGAGCAGCATACTGACATGCGGTCTGCCATTCTCAATATGCTGTGCACTATTTACTCACTTGAACTATTTTCTCCCTTCTGTTCTCATTAATTTTGCTGATGAAAGCAAAAGAAGGAGTATTTTCATGAGAATTTTCCATTTTAACAAACCGTCACACCAAACAACTCTGACTTCCTAGGTACCCAAGAAGTTTGTTAATAGAGACAGAGGGCCTCTCTTATTAATACATATTAAAACATGTGTTAAGCTTTGTGACCGCTATCCAGCCCCATGAGAATCCTAAACACAAGGGCTCAATTCCCAGCACAGTGGTGAAGACTCACCCTTAGGTCAAACCTGCAGAATTGGTTCCCCCAGTTTCAATATTTTAATGCCCACACAAAGTATAAATATGGTAGCATTAAAAGTTGTATAATGACAAGTCTTTATTGAAGTATACAAAATCTACCACTGATTCATGGAATGCGCTATTTCTGACAGGAATGAAAATGATGTGTTGATTTCAATTCAACTATTCTTACTTGCACCAGCTGCAGATCAGGTTCAGGATATATAGAAGTGCCATTATTAGGCATAGTGTTTACGTATGATGTTTTTTTATTATTGCTCATCACTGATGCATATACCCTTTCCTTTTCTGCTGCCATGGTATTTAGAAAGAAGAAAAATTAAAACAAGTAGCCATTTTGCTGCTGTGCTAGTCCTTTTTCTCTTTGTTCTTAAGAATACTAAGCAATATGCTTTTTTTCCCTACATGATTTTTAACTCTACTATTTGTAGAGCATCAAGTTATATTCACAGAAATGATAGTTAAAGAGAAACAGAAATAAAGTCACTGGATGTCAATAGCATGGTCTGTTGTTGTTTTTTTTTAAAAAAAAAAACAGTGCATATCAGAAAAAAAAAGAAAAAAGAAAAAATAAGAAAGAAAAAATAAAAAAATAAATAAGTAATAAATAAAAAAAGGATGCTGTTGACAGGTGACCAGAGAAAATAACTTCTTGTAGGAAGGTTTTAAGCCCTGAGGATTTATTTGTACCTGCCGGGTTAGAGATAGCCAAAAAGCAGAAATAATGATCAGACAGACAAATACACAGCCACAAATAAGCCTGTGCCATTGCTGCTGGCAACTGTTCATTATTTAAAACAGTGCTACTTTGAAGAGAAGCAAAATGCTTGAGACCTGCTTTTTGTATAAAGGTAGTGGAAGGCTCCATTTAAAGATCGAGCATCCTGAGAGATCTTTGAAGGTAAAAGGCAGTCTTCCAGAAATGTCTCTTGTGATAGGTATTTGGAAACAGGATGTGATTTGTTTCAAGTAAATCAAAAGTGTTCACAAAACTGCAGGTCCCTCTCTATAGCAGTTCACAAGAGGTTGTATCTGTCCATGTCATTTTGGTGCCACTTACTGAACGTAACCATTCAATTTAAATATTGATACGATTTACATACTCAGTGGGCCAAGTTTATTCGAAGACTGTTAATAGGCTAGTAAATGTTCAGTTTGTTAGAACAGAGAGGGAAAATGACATCCACTCAAGGTTTTCATCATATCCACTACAGAATGACTCAGAAGCAATAGGGACAACCTTGATTCTGCAGGATTTCATGTGACCCTTCATACATTCAAAAAGGTTGTTTGAATATCCCACAGGCACAAATATAATTATCCCATTCACTCAGGGAGTAAATAGTTTTTATAGTGTCATTGAGCTGCTAGTTGCCTATTTTCCACCATGAAAAAATGCACAGGGAGCTATTAGATTTGCTTATCTTTTTTTATTCTGGCTACTCTGTATTTTTGTTAATCCAACACGCTTGCTTGAAGAACAACAAACTGCCCAAATACATGAAGGGAGCTTGATGCAAGGTGATGGGGTAAAAACATTTGCTGCCTTCTTTTTCTTATTCCCTTTAACTTTTGAACGACCACGTTGTAGCCCAACAGTTTATCAGACTGACACATCTGGTTGTGTTACTGCCTGATGTGATGTGGCACAGCCCATCAGGTACTTGAGAGTCAAGTTCTACTTCTCCATTTTGATAGCATCCACTCAGCCCCAGCGCAGGTTGCTTTTAGTCTCTTTCTTTCCTTTGCTTGTTTGGTATCACGCTAACACTTATTTGAGTGTTAAATAACACAAGCAGAACCAAAGCCACCAACCTGTGATGCCACTTCCAGTATCCATTGTTCCCTCTCCCTACAAAACTACACTGGTGTCTCTACGGTTTATCTAGACCCCTTCATTTTAGAGAAAAACAGAAAAATCATAAATGTATGTTTTTTCCAATTTCATATTATGCTTATTAAAACATGCCAATTACACTGTCATCTCCAGGGAAGCCCTACAACCTCACACACAACCACCAGTACTTTTCTGTTCCCCTCCTATGACTGTATATTTAAAACTCAGTTCCTCCAGGTGACACTGAAATTACAGACACAAAAGCTTGTGCAGTTGAAGAGATGGCACCTCTCTTTCCTGTTGTTTGTAAGTTTCAGTTTTAAGTGAACAAAAGCATGTCTGTCTCTAGTTTCAAGTCCCTAGGAATTCTCTCAACCTCAAAGAAAGAAGCTCATGTGCTGAGATGACAGCATACAGGTAAAAACAATAATCAGGAGAAAAATTACCACCAGAAACTTAAATAGTTCAAATTGTTGCATTATTTTTATTATTTGCAGCTAAGAATGGTGTTACATAAATTAATTATACCTAGCATTTTTTACTGTAGTTCCTATTTGGTCCCAGTCTTGGGTGTCAGTGAAAATACCACTTTTAGCGCACGGTCTAAAGGTTTCTTTGTAGTGAATAAAAAAATATATTCAAGTAATATTTTTCCCATTAAAAGCAAATATTTAAATAATTTTGACCTTCTCTTTAATTATGTATAACAGTGCCCACTTTCATCCTCAGACAAGCCCCATACTTGGATGATCAGGTTTGCACAACGACTGCAGGCAATTCTGAGCAAGCGTTTGAAGACCTCTGAAAATGGACCCAACATTACTTGCCTCCAGGGTGGTTCTCAGAGTTATACTCTCATCTAGTGCTTATGCTAAAGAATTAACACTATTATACAGGAATGAATTCTGAGTGGCTGCAGCTGAATTAAAAGAACAAAGGGAGCTGGATTTTACAAATTTTGTAAGGGATTTTAGTGGGTCAAATGCTGGGAGGGGGACTGATAGAATGGCATAGATCAGTTGTGTAAATAAGAGAGCATAGCAGGTTGCTTGTTTCCAAATTTAATTGCCTTGCTCTGGGAAAAGAAGTTAGGGTAATGTTTGCAATGAAAGCATTTTTTGATGAAATCTCTTCCTATCCATCAATCTTTTCCTCAGTAATATGGGGAGTTTGGTTTTATGAGCTCTGAAAGCTATTTTATTGTTGTAAAATGTAGAAGCAGGGATTACTTAGGGTCTGTTTCCATTTGATTTGATATGTGGGTTTTTTGTAAGAAATGAACCCTTCGGATTTTCATTGCCTTGTGATTGCCTAACTTAACCAAGGTCACAAGGACAAATCAAGATCTAAAAAGGAAATGTACGTAATTCTGAGGATCTGCTGTGCAGTTGCATGATCTCATCATCCACGATCTCACCATCCACAACCTCATTCTTTCCCACAGCCCTTCACTGACTTTGCCACTTGCTCCCGCTGTCCTTGTCAAGCAGGGTGTCAGAAGAGGACAAGTGCTCTGTCTGCGCTCATCCCACAAAGCACAGCTGGCATCTCCAGTAGCATGTGCATTGCGGGATAAGAAGGATTCTTCTTTTCTCTTCCTTCTGCCATTTAGTTATTAAACTAACAGGAATGCATCAAGCAGTAAGTACAACAGGGGAACTGGAATCAGGTTATTAGTGTGCATTCAGGAAACTTAAGAGGTATGGTATATGAGGAATGAAAGCA